>JAGSMW010000032.1:1237500-1710000 GCA_029286795.1 Byasa hedistus | reverse complement strand
CCTACCTACCTACCTCCCTACCTACCTACCTACCTACCTACCTACCTACCTACCTACCTCCTACCTACCTACCTACCTACCTACCTACCTACCTACCTACCTACCTACCTACCTAACCTACCTACCTACCTACTACCTACCTACCTACCTACCTACCTACCCTACCTACCTACCTACCTACCTACCTACCTACCTACCTACCTACCTCCCTACCTACCTACCTACCTACCTACCTACTACCTACCTACCTAACCTACCTACCTACCTACTACCTACCTACCTACCTACCTACCTTACCTACCTACCTTACCTACCTACCTACCTTACCTACCTACCTACCTACCTACCTACCTACCCTACCTACCTACTACCTACCTACCTACCTACCGACCTACCTACCTACCCTACCTAACCTACCTACCTACCTACCCTACCTAACCTACCTACCCTAACCTACCTAACCTACCTACCTACCTCCCTACCTACCTACCTACCATACCTACCTACCTACCTCCCTACCTACCTACCGACCTACCTACCTACTACCTACCTACCTACCTCCTACCTACCTACCTACCTACCTACCTACTACCTACCTACCCTACCTACCTACCTACCCTACCTACCTACCTACCTACCTACCTACCTACCTACCTACCTACCTACCACCTACCTACCTACCACCTACCTACCTAACCTACCTACCTACCTACCCTACCTACCTACCCTACCTACCTACCACCTACCTACCTACCTACCGACCTACCTACCTACCTCCTACCTACCTACCTACCTACCACCTACCTACCTACCTACCTAACCTACCTAACCTAACCTAACCTACCTACCTACCTACCTACCTACCTACCTACTACCTACCTACCTCCCTACCTACCTACCTACCTACCTAACCTACCTACCTACCTACCTACCTAACCTACCTACCTACCTACCGACCTACCTACCTACCTACCTACCTACCTACCTACCTACCTACCTACTACCTACCTACCTAACCTACCTCACCTAACCTACCTACCTACCTACCTACCCTACCTACCTACCTACCTACCTACCTACCTACCTACCTACCTACCTACCTAACCTACCTACCCTACCTACCTACCTACCTACCTACCTCCTACCTACCTACTACCTACCTACCTACCTACCTACCTACCTACCTACCTACCCTACCTACCTACCCTACCTACCTACCTAACCTAACCTACCTAACCTAACCTACCTACCTAACCTACCTACCTACCTACCTCCCTACCTACCTACCTACCTAACCTACCTACCTACCTACCTACCCTACCTACCTACCTACTACCTACCTACCACCTACCTACCTACCTACTACCTACCTACCTACCTACCTACCTACCTACCACCTACCTACCTAACCTACCTACCTACCTACCTACTACCTACCTACCTACCTACCTACCTACCCTAACCTACCTACCTACCTACCTACTACCTACCTACCTACCTACCTACCTACCTACCCTACCTACCTACCTACCCTACCTAACCTAACCTACCAACCTAACCTACCGAACCTAACCTACCTACCTACCTACCTACCTACCTACCTACCTACCTACCCTACCTACCTACCTACCTACCTACCTACCTACTACCTACCTACCTACCTACCTACCTACCTACCTACCTACCTACCTACCTACCTACCGACCTACCTACCTACCTCCTACCTACCTACCTACCTCCTACCTACCTACTACCTACCTACCTACCGACCTACCTACCTACCTACCTACCTCCTACCTACCTACCTACCTACCTACCTACCTACCTACCTACCTACCACCTACCTACCTACCACCTACCTACCTACCTACCTCCCTACCTACCTACCTACCTACTACCTACCTACCTACCTACCTACCACCTACCTACCTACCTACCTACCTACCTCCCTACCTACCTACCTCCTACCTACCTACCTAACTACCTACCTACCCTACCTACCTACCTACCTACCACCTACCTACCTACCACCTACCTACCTACCCTACCTACCTACCTACCTACCTACCTACCTACCTACCTACCTACCTACCTACCTACCTACCTACCTACCTACCTACCTACCTACCTACCTACCTACCTACCTACCTACCTACCTACCTACCTACCTACCTACCTACCTACCTACCTACCTACCTACCTACCTACCTCCCTACCTACCTACCTACCTACCCTACCTACCTACCTACTACCTACCTACCTACCTACCTACCTACCTCCCTACCTACCTACCTACCACCTACCTACCTACCTAACCTACCTACCTACCTACCTACCTCCCTACCTACCTACTACCTACCTACCGACCTACCTACCTACCTACCTACCTACCTACCTACTACCTACCTACCTACCTACCTACCTACCTACCTACCTACCTACTACCTACCTACCTACCTAACCTACCTAAACCTAACCTACCTACCTACCTACCACCTACCTACCTACCACCTACCTACCTACCTACCTACCCTACCTACCTACCTACCTACCTACCCTAACCTACCTACCTACCTACCTACCTACCGACCTACCTACCTACCTCCCTACCTACCTACCTACCTACTACCTACCTACCCTACCTACCTACCCTACCTACCTACCTCCCTACCTACCTACCTACTACCTACCTACCTACCTACCTACCTACCTACCTCCTACCTACCTACCTACTACCTACCTACCGACCTACCTACCTACCTACCTACCGACCTACCTACCTACCTACCTACCTACCTACCCTACCTACCTACCTACCTACCTACCTACCTACCTAACCTACCTACCTACCTACCTACCTACCTACCTACCACCTACCTACCTACCTCCCTACCTACCTACCTCCTACCTACCTACCGACCTACCTACCTACCTCCTACCTACCTACTACCTACCTACCACCTACCTACCTACCTACCTACCTACCTACCTACCCTACCTACCTACCTACCTACCTCCTACCTACCTACCTCCTACCTACCTACCTACCCTACCTACCTACCTACCTACCTACTACCTACCTACCGACCTACCTACCTACCTACCGACCTACCTACCTACCTACCTACTACCTACCTACCTCCTACCTACCTACCTACCTACCTACCTACCTACCTACCTCCTACCTACCTACCTACCTACCTACCTACTACCTACCTACCTACCTACCTACCCTACCTACCTACCTACCTACCTCCTACCTACCTACCCTACCTACCTACCTACCTACCTACCTACCTACCTACCTACCTCCTACCTACCTACCTCCTACCTACCTACCTACCTACCTACCTACCTACCTACCTACCTAACCTAACCTAAAAAAAAAAAAAAAAAAAAAAAAAAAAAAAAAAAAAAAAAAAAAAAAAAAAAAAAAAAAAAAAAAAAAAAAAAAAAAAAAAAAAAAAAAAAAAAAAAAAAAAAAAAAAAAAAAAAAAAAAAAAAAAAAAAAAAAAAAAAAAAAAAAAAAAAAAAAAAAAAAAAAAAAAAAAAAAAAAAAAAAAAAAAAAAAAAAAAAAAAAAAAAAAAAAAAAAAAAAAAAAAAAAAAAAAAAAAAAAAAAAAAAAAAAAAAAAAAAAAAAAAAAAAAAAAAAAAAAAAAAAAAAAAAAAAAAAAAAAAAAAAAAAAAAAAAAAAAAAAAAAAAAAAAAAAAAAAAAAAAAAAAAAAAAAAAAAAAAAAAAAAAAAAAAAAAAAAAAAAAAAAAAAAAAAAAAAAAAAAAAAAAAAAAAAAAAAAAAAAAAAAAAAAAAAAAAAAAAAAAAAAAAAAAAAAAAAAAAAAAAAAAAAAAAAAAAAAAAAAAAAAAAAAAAAAAAAAAAAAAAAAAAAAAAAAAAAAAAAAAAAAAAAAAAAAAAAAAAAAAAAAAAAAAAAAAAAAAAAAAAAAAAAAAAAAAAAAAAAAAAAAAAAAAAAAAAAAAAAAAAAAAAAAAAAAAAAAAAAAAAAAAAAAAAAAAAAAAAAAAAAAAAAAAAAAAAAAAAAAAAAAAAAAAAAAAAAAAAAAAAAAAAAAAAAAAAAAAAAAAAAAAAAAAAAAAAAAAAAAAAAAAAAAAAAAAAAAAAAAAAAAAAAAAAAACAAATAAAATTACAAATTGTTTAAAGAAATGTCTAAAAGTGTCTACTTTTATTAATTTGGTTCTTAATCGTATTAATTTTCAGCGGATTGACAATATTGCTAGCCAGGCGGGACCGTCGGTAAACAATCTAATAAGTTATTATCAGTAACGCGTCACAAAATACAGAGAAACAGTTGAAATATTAATTAACTCATCAAAAGTTTAATTAATGTATTAACAATTAGTAATGGTTCATAATTATTTTTAATTTAACAAGAACATTATCGTTACATATTTGCTTAAATACTGTTAAAATTACGTTTAAACAATTTTAAAAATAGATGGCAGCACTGCCGTGCGTCTATATGTACATCCCATAAATTCCCAATACTCACTGTTTTCGCTCGTCGAATAATTTTGCATTATAAAGAATTTAACCACAAGTTTTTTAAAGAATATGTTTGGTCAGAAGGTGCTCGTTTGTGATCGATTGTGGTTTAAGTTAGATTAAAATCACCACGTGCTGAAGATGAACAATTATTGAAACTGAATATAGGAACTTGAGCAATAGATTATGTAACATATGTTAAATAAAATATCTTTTGCTTTTGACGTGACAACGTCTATTAAATTGGTATAAGATAGGACGCGCGTGCTGAGAAATGTCCCCCCGCCATAAGTGGGGTGGCTTACCCGACCGCTAAGTCGGTATGCCGTTTGCCCGAATTGGTTGAAAGTAAAGATGTATTCTATTGCTCAATAATAATTAGAAATAAAATCCCTAACAAATATAATTGAGAGTTAGTATAACTTGATTTGTAACCTGAAAACATGTCAAACAAGAATAATAAATTTATTATCAAAATTTTTTGTGATATAATTAATAGACGTTGTCACGTTAAAATACATAAGTGCCCTGCACATATAACACAGAATTTTTTGAAATACAACAAAATACTTTCATATTTACTTAATTAAACTTGTTTGGAATTATCCTGCCCTTGTTATATATATTCATCTCATTCTTTTGTCGATTTAGTGAAGTTTCACTTCTATCGTGTGTGAATCGCACACACACCTTTTTTTTTTTATTGCCTTTTATCCGCACCGCAAGGGGAAGGAGGGGAGCTTTTTGTGCTAACTAGTGTCTTGAGTGTAGAGATGGGATTTTACCTGGAAAACCCGGGAAAATTCCCGAACGGTAGAATATTCGGGTATTTTCAAATATGATATATAATGTTACATATGATACATCTAGGTAATGTGTACATGTAAAGGATGTTTTTTTCTCGATGTATACATGGAAAAAAAACACCTTTACGTGTTACATTTACGTTTTACATCCGTTACGTGTTATATGTAAGTTCTATAGAACTTTAGTTGCAATAAAACAAAATAAAATTATTCGATTGACATGAATTTTATTTATCCGAAAGATAATCTTGAGGCATTACATTTTAAATATGATTTCTGGCATATGACCGCCACGGCTGGCGCGGATGTAGTCCAATCTGGACGTCCAATTTTCGATGACTTTTTCCAACATTTGTGGCCGTATATCGGCAATAACACGGCGAATGTTGCCTTCCAAATGGTTAAGCGTTTGTGGCTTATCCGCATAGATCAATGACTTTACATAGCCCGACAGAAACTAGTCTAGCGGTGTTAAATCACAAGATCTTTGGGGCCAATTCACAGGTCCAAAACGTGAAATTAGGCGGTCACCAAACGTGTCTTTCAATAAATCGATTGCGCCACCAGCTGTGTTCTTGTTGAAACCACATCTCCTGGACATCATGGTTATTCAATTCAGGAATTAATAAGTTAGTAATGATGGCTCTATACCGATCACCATTGACTGTAACGTTCTGGCCATCATCGTTTTTGAAGAAGTACGGACCAATGATTCCACCAGCCCATAAAGCGCACCAAACAGTCAGTTTTTCTGGATGTAACGGTGTTTCGACATACACTTGAGGATTATAATCACTCCAAATGCGGCAGTTTTGTTTGTTGACGTAGCTATTCAACCAGAAGTGCGCTTCACCGCTAAACAAAATTCGCTTATGAAAATCGGGAACAACGGCAATCTCGTTTTGGGCCTATTCGACGAATCTACGCCTTACTTGATGATCGTTTAGTATTTTGCAGAATTGGTGTTAAGATTACAATTAATTGCGACATGAATTGAAGCGCGCGGGGCTTTCACGGACCCATAGCAATTTATTTGCACGACGAGAACAAGAATTTCCACGAGCGGGTGGTACATGGATATACCGAATTGAACGTAGGATGCTACCAAGAAGCTGCACGTGGCACGGTACTAACTTGCCGTGTTCGTCTGGCACGATGAAGCCCTGCGAGGGGGGGGGGGGGGGGGGGGGGGCCCGCGGCGGCCCGAGTCGCTCGCCCAGTAGAACATGTCCTCCCCGGTCCCGTCGTAATTGAAGTTTACGAGCAGAACTGTCCAGTCATCCACTGCGTAGACATCACCCGACACCTGGTAAGCAACAAGGAGATGTGAGTGATGTCAGCGACACCAGTGCAGTCTCTAATGTTATGCTTTTTAAAACAATACGCTTTGTGTATAAAATTATAAAATGGTAATATTTTGCTCCAAATTTTCAGGTCAGTATTAAGTTACTCCACTACCCTGTAGTAGTAATTAGAAAATGACTAGAATACTTTGAGCGTAAATAAAAATAATTTCCAATTAATTTATTTAGATAACTTTAAGACTTTTAAAATAGCCATAACTGTAGCTGATTTATGAACAAAATAAAAACTGCTTGTTGTAATTTAATTTGGAGGACGTTAATGTTACAAACACTTTTAAGAGTTCTGTGTAAACATTACTATTATATTTAGGTTTACCTGAAATTCCAGCTCCCTGCGGATGACGCATAAGAAAATAACGAATTATTTGAAGCGTTCAATAAAAATGATTCACGTTAAAGAGAACATAAAATTGTAGTACCTGGTGATGGTAGGAATTCAATTTGCCAATAAACTTGCCCCGGTAGGGGCCCTCGTCGTCTTGCGCGAGGCTCCCTGCAACAAAAGGATTGGATGGTGCGAGCGCCGTTATTGACACCACCACTCTCGATAGAAAAAGCGGGGAACACCGCCGCGTGCAGCGCGGGCGCTCACCTGGCGCGAGCAGCACTGGTACCGCGAGCCATAACATAAACATTTTGCTATTACTAGTTGTAACTTAACGTTAACATAACTTTACGTTCAAATATATTAACTTTCAACAGATGTCCTAACCGCGTACTGCCTGCATTTCCTGTCTAACGTGCACAAGTGTGCTGTCACTGAGTGAAACTGTTTTCCGCGGTCGCGGGCGCCGAAGTCGCGCCGCCATTAGCTGTTCGGCGGTCGTTGCGTCGTAGCCGCGTCGCCATTGGCTGTTTGGGGGCCGCCGCGTTGTAGCCACGCCGCCATTGGCTGTTCGGCGGTCGTTGCGTCGTAGCCGCGTCGCCATTGGCTGTTCGGCGGCCGCCGCGCCATAGCCGCGAAGCCATTGGCTGTTCGGCGGCCGCCGCGCCATAGCCGCGCCACCATTGGCTGTTCGGCGGCCGCCGCGTCGTAGCCGCGCGTTCCGACCAATCGGAGCCGAGGAGCTTTCACTTCTGCGACGCGCACTACGATATGTTGGAGGCCGAGAACGTGCATGTTACGCAACCTAGTATGCTAGGAAGTGCATACCACGCCGCCACCCAGGTTGCTGTAACTTAGTGGATTCTACGGAAAGGCTCGCGCACCTGCATCCAGTTCCCACACGCTACGTGGAACCGCGGAGCCCGCGCTACGTGCCACCAACGACGTCGCCCGGCCCTACGATTCGGGGCCACTGAGGATGAACACTTCTTGTTCAATCGCTGAGCATTAAGCACCCATTAGTCGTAATTTAAATTGTAACTTTTTATTTTTAATAAATTTAATTTAAGTTCCATTTGCCTTTTTTTTGCAACCTCCGGCACAGCCTTCGTAATTTGCACATCGAATGTCGTGCGGTCGTCGTGTTGTTAGCGCAAAAAGTTGTGGTCGAGTAGTAGTTTTATTGATGATCATCGCCATGGTCGTCAGCGCACACACCCCGGCTGACCCTTGACCGCTCGGCGGTGAGGCGTTCGCTCGTAATTTCGGTACTGCATTCCTAACTTCGGGACAAGCATTGCAAGACAGTGTCCGTATTTTCTTTAATTAATATGAAAGTTTTTGTCTGGTTGTCTGACTGTCTGAACCCTCGGGGAGGTCTTTGGCGAGAAGTGAGCTCCTGTTCGGACAGTAATCTATTGCGCTGTATTTGTGCGATGGTTTCCTACACAACCTACGGTTTCAATCAATCCGTCGATCGCATAGCACTTCGCAACTACTTCCAATATCTAATTTCATTCAAAAAGAATAAATTTTGTTACTTTATACCAAAAGAGAAATTTAGTCGCAGTACTACCACATCGCGCTTCTTACATTGTCCTTACATACATTTACCACGAAGCCCTGCGGTGTTGTTCGCAGCCGCCACTCCTCGGTGCGGACGGTGCAGCGGTCTCCTAGCTTGGTGAACCGAGCCCTTGATTAAAAAAAACCTTTCCGAGTGCAACAAATGTTTCCAGTACTCCGCAATGCTACACGCGCAGAACATGCGGAGATGTTTGATTGGCCTCTTAACACGTTCAGTGCCGGTGACACAACTGTTGTGTCCTCCAAAATTTTTGTCCAATGCCGGCGACACTAATGGATGGGTCATAGTTTTTGGTTAATATTTCTAAAATGCATTTTTTTCTTTTTTTGGCGGGGGTTTTATATTCGGTTGAAAATTACAATGTGGACCTAAAATGGAGTTATTTACATATTTCCTTCGAGGTTTGAGTGTGACGCGATATTTTGATTTTTTTTAAAAAAAGTCATTATGCCACAGTTTGTCAAACTTTTGATGCACAAAAATTGGACGACGACGTCAACACAAAAATTTGTATACTACGTATACCTAGAACAATGAATGTAACACAAACGTGGTTTTTGCATCGGTTGATACAGCGTTGAAATCGACAAGTACAGTGATTTACTAATATGAACAAATTAGATAATGAGGGAAAGGTAATAAAAAAAAAAATTATTTAGTACTAAAGTACTAAAGCATACGATTAATAGACTCGGGTGTTTTCTCGACTACTTTGTCAAATATTATAGGACATTGAATAGGAAAAATTATCTTGGTTCTTCTTCTTTTTCAGGTGCCTCTCCATTATTGGAGGTTGGAGGTCAATTTTGCGAATTTTTGCCTATCATGAGCCACATGGAACAGTTGCTCTACGCTGGTGATACCAGTCCACTCCTTTATGTTTTCCCTGGTTAGTGGTCTGAAATTTTTTGATAAATATTCATTTTGTAGTTTAGCAATATGCACCGAAATTACTTTCAGTAATATAAAATTTTCCATCAAAAGGCCTACTGGAAGAAATTTCACATTGGAATAAGTAGTGCCTTTGCACTTTATATGTCTGTACATTTAATATTCAATCTGTAATTTCTGTGTGCATAAATAAATAAATATTCATGGCTGCAACGACCTTGAAAACCCGTAAGTACTATCAACTACAGTCTTTTTTTTACTAAAAATGCCTTTGATATGGATGTAAAAACTAGAGCGGGAGTTGTGTCGAACTAATGACAACAAACAGCACCTGTGATGGCTGTCATTGTCTCGGCGGGCCGCGCAGTAACTCGAGCGATTATCGGCGGGCGTTAAATAGGTATTTTACTAGCCGCAATAAACCGGTATTGTGAAGCTCGCTGAGCCGCTGTTGTCCGGCGGTGACCTGCGCGGGTAACGCCAGTGGCTAGTTACAAGTCGGCCAATTTCTCCAGATGCTTAACTGAAAAAATTGCGTCAAAAATGCTAATGCAATTAGGAAGTAGATTTAGGGAGAAATTTATGAGTCGCTACAAGGTGTAATAAAAGTGAAAGAGACGGGGCTATAGCGGCAGAGGCCCAATAAAAGGATCCGGAGAAATAGTTTGTCTAGGCAAGTTAATTACCTTAGAGTGTAGAGTGCAGTTCAAGGTAGTCAACAGCATTAACAAGGCAAGCGCGTTGGAAGAAACAACTGTAATATCGTTGTCAACACCAAGAAAATAGTGCAGCGAGGTTATGACTAGTGAGAAGAGAAGCGCAGTCTTCTACAGATTTGTAAGTGATTGGACTGGCTGAAATTAAGTATATATCAAAGAAGCAGGTATTATTATATTTGTGTAATTTAGTGTGTACTGTCTGAACAATAAAATCTAAATCAATAAAGGTCACATTTTTTTTTTTTAAACGAGTATGCGATGAGTCGAGCAAGACGTTCACCTGATGGTAAGTGATACGCTTGCCCATGACAACGCGGCGCTAGTTAAGATGGTACACACTGCACCACATTGCGCTCGTCGCCTTGTGGCATAAGGTGTTAAGTCTCGTTACCCCAGTAATTACACTAGCTACAGCGCCCTTCAAACCGGAACACAGTAATGTTTGCACACTACTATTTGTCGGTTGCAATAGGAGCTGCGGTGGTACCCATCCAGACGGTCTCCGGCAACAGAGACCTGCCACCCGGTAAACAACCTGGGTCTTAGGGGTGCTTGTAGCTATAGGCAACGTTGCACACGCGCAACTTTGTTATCTATAAAAGTAATGAATTATTTTGTTTTACGATTAATTTTAACTTTCGCGGTTAAGTTTACATTTGGGAGTCATTTTCAAAAGAACAGGCATGATTATACCAAAAAATATAAAAATCACTTAGTTTGTTGCAATTAGTTATTTTGCACATGTTTTCCTAATCAAACAGTCATCAGGTTGTTTATTACATAATTATATCTTTAGTTCCACACAAACCTTTAAGATAAAATGTTTTTATCTAACAGATAAAAAAAAATCGAAAATTTTATTTTACGTTCACTTTTACGCTAATGTTCAATAGTGTTTAAAATTCTTGTTCAAGTTATTCATAAAACCATAATACAACCATAAACATTCCGGGCGAAAAAGCTACAAGATACACGGGGAACACAACCGGGTGCAGGCGGACCACGCGGAGAGGAGCCAGCCGGACACAGCGCGCCCACCCGCCCGCGCGCCCGCACGCCCGCCCGCCCGCACGCCCGCACGACCGCATACAGACAATTAGAGAAATAGCCGAGACGCGTCGGCGCAGTGACGGAAGCTCTCCTCGACACCTCGGCGAGCCCGCGTCTGGGGATCATTCCCCGAACGTCGAAGGTCAGCATATGCGTCGAGCAGTAACCATGTAATGGGCTGAAACGGTTATGGTGGTGAAATAAATAAATAATTGCAAATTCTCTTTAATTTATTTATTACACTCTATCCCCGCATCGCAGGCCGCCGCTTGCCGCCGCTTGCCGCCGCTTGCCGCCGCTTGCCGCCGCTTGCCGCCGCTTGCCGCCGCTTGCCGCCGCTTGCCGCCGCTTGCCGCCGCTTGCCGCCGCTTGCCGCCGCTTGCCGCCGCTTGCCGCCGCTTGCCGCCGCTTGCCGCCGCTTGCCGCCGCTTGCCGCCGCTTGCCGCCGCTTGCCGCCGCTTGCCGCCGCTTGCCGCCGCTTGCCGCCGCTTGCCGCCGCTTGCCGCCGCTTGCCGCCGCTTGCCGCCGCTTGCCGCCGCTTGCCGCCGCTTGCCGCCGCTTGCCGCCGCTTGCCGCCGTGCATGCGACACTCGCTGCAACAGATCGCAGCGAAGCCGTCGCGCGCCGGCCGGCACTCCGGCGGGAGTTGTTTTCCTAACAAATTATAAAACCTAATAATACATAACAAGGGGTCAGTCCGGCCGCAGCCGCCGGCGGCAGCGGGACGCCGCGCGGTCTGATAATCAGTGCCAGAGGTGTCTCCTTCGCCGACGCACTTCGTTGTCTCCGGCGGGCGGTGCGTTAGTCGTGGTGGTGGTCGTGGTGGTGGTGGTGGTGGTGGTCGTAGTGGTTGGCGGGTCGAGTCCTTTGATTTCGAACGGTCCCCGGAACAACGGCCGGAAGAGTCGCAGGAAGCTCTGGTAGCGCACCGCGGAGTTCTGAAACAAGAGGCGGCGCCGCGCGCGCGCTGCTCACTCGGTGTGCGGCGGCGGTTGGTGAGCGCATCACTCGACAACGCCTGGACCAATTTGGCCAAAACTTTTTTTAAATGTTCTTTGAAGTCCATGGATAGTTTTTACGGCGACAAAAATTGTAACGATCGCCGATAAACCCCTAAAAACAGCGCTTTTCTTTTTCCTATACAAACGTTTTCTAACTAAAATGTAGAGTCAATTTGAACTTTATTCTTATTTAATAAAGTTCATCTTAAATTACAAGCTTTCACTGCTATCTAAGCAATGTAGGTGTGTTCCTAAAGCTAAAGAGTCAATTTGCACTTTATTACAGCTGCACAAAGTTTAAATTCAATCGTATCTATCAAAACAGTGTGCGTATGCGATTTGGAGGATCAAAAGTCGCGTGACGAAACTAAAACGAATGAAATTATAACATCAATAGTCGCAAAATGTAACAGTTAAAGATTCGATATTTATTTTAGTTACGATTCGATCGATGCGATATTATTTCTTTTGTTTTAGTTTCGGCGCGCGACATAAAATGCATTCGTTTTCACGTCAATACATCAGTGGAGCACAGACCGCGTTACCATCTGGCAAACCTGTCAGACTACATTCTGTCAAAAAGATTTGGAATGTGACAATTATTTGTTCCTAAAAAAATAATAACATTAAATATAATTTATGTACTATAATTATAACTTTGGCCACTCTTCTGGAACCCTCTAATATTTAAATTTTAGTTATTAGATGAATATATATACAGCTGAACACACACCGCCCTATCACCAAAGTGACGGTTCTGTTCCGATTTTTTTGCCCCGACTATATAATAGGCAGGAACAAAGCACAGCCACATTCCAATTTTTTTTTTGATAGAACGAAGTCTGTCGGGTCCGCTAGTAGAAGATAAATAAAAGAGGATACAACCACACACCTGTATCACGTCGCCGACGATCTTAGTGGTCCGGATGAGCAGCGACACGGAGGGCCCAAACAAGCTGCCCGGGAAGTCCAGGCTCACCTTGTTCCGGTCGAAGGTGGGGACGTCGCCGGCGGCCTGCGGGCTGCGCGGGCGGCGGGCGGCGCGCGGGGCGGGCGGGGCGCGCTGCCGCCGCGTGGAGTCGCTCTGCGCACAGCCTAATGCTCAGGACGCGCCGCGCCGGCCCGAGCTGCGCGCGCGCGCGTGTGCGCGTGTGTGTGTGGAGGGCGTTAAGTAATGACAATGTGAGCGGCGGTGTAATGACTGTAAACGTTATTTAATTTGCAACAAATGTTTCATTCAACATTTCAATGTTCGTTTGTGGCCGGAGGGGGCGCTGCGGGCCGGGGGGCGGGCTCGGCACCAGTTATCCCGGCAGAGTCCGGAAATCGTCAATAAATGTGCTACGAGTTGTCGCTACGAGTGTTAGGTGCATCTTACTTCTACGATACGGCTACTTGTGTTCTCCCGCGCGACGTCGGCGGCCGCAGGTACAGGGTGCACACACACATGCACATCAACATGCTCTCGGTTAGTTATGTGAGCTGCTATTGGTGCAACATTGCAGTTTGCAGCAAACCGACCGACTTAATCGGCTTTAATCTACTAATAACTAAGAAGATCATCACGAGCAGCACACGGCCCGGGGGGCGCCGGGGCGCGGCGGGGGCGGGGGCCGTGTGCGGGTGCGGTGCGGCGTGCAGTGAAACAAACGTACTCGATAAAAAAATATTTAATTACCACCAACCTCATCACTCACCTTAATCTATTTACATATAAATACAAAGAAGGAAGGGTCGCGGAGGAGCGAGGCCGCGGACTGTACAGGCGGCTCCCTCTGCTCCGCGGCCGCGGGGCTGCGTTAGGGGGAGTCGGGGCAGAGGAGGGAGGGGGCGGGGCAGCGTGCGGCCGACTGGACCGCGGTGAGGGGATCGATCGCGAGCACCGCGGCGTAGTCGAGCGAAGGCTACTTTTGGTAACGGGAGGCGTATTGCTGTATTCAGGATTCTTCTTCTGAGGAGTCGACCGTCTCCACCCCGGCGGTGGCACCTCCCCCACCACCCGACGAGGAGCCCGACAGCGAAGTCACAAGCGAGAGGATGGAGCCCAAACCGGAGCCGCCGGAGCCGCCCGAGCCCCCCCCGCCCTGCGCGGACGAGCCCCCCGAGAGCCCGCCCAGCAGGCCAGTGACGGCCTGCAGCTTGGGTCCGAGCAGCTGCAGCTTGGGCCCGATGACCTGCGTGACGACGCCGCTCAGGGACGCGAGCCCGCCGGGCGACGGCGGCTCGATCCCGTACTGCTTGTTCAGCTCGATATTTTGCCGGTCCAGGGTGTCGACGAAGCGAGTCTTCGCGTCGATCAGAGAGTTGATTTTCTAAAACGAACACGATGCTTTACTGTCCCGTCCGCAGAGGCGCGTGACCACCCCCTCACCACCCCCACCCCCCCCTCACTCACTCACTCACTCACTCACCCACACACCAATACTTACCCCGAACACGAAGCCGAGCACCGCGTTCTTGATGCCGAACTTGGCCTGCGTCACCCCCTCCAGCTTGCGCTTCTCGCGCGACTGCTCGGCGGAGGCGGCGTCCTGCACACACACCACACGCGCGTCACTACCCAGCACACGGCGCCCCGCCGCGCCGCGTCCCGCCGCGCCCCGCCGCGCCCCGCCGCGCCCCGCCGCGCCCCGCCGCGTAGTGTCGTGGAACCATTTCGTGTTGGGAACCCAAGGTCACAATAAAATCAGCCGTCGATGCGAAAGTTGCGCGGACGACAGACGAGCGCGTGCATGCGTGCGTGCATGCGTGCGTGTGTGCGTGCGTGTGTGCGCGCACGCGGGGGGCGCGCGGGGGGCGGCGCGGCTCCGGAGACGTAATTATGTAAGTTATGCAATTTAGAAAATCATCAAGTGACTGCCGATCAAATAATCAATGTAAACCAACCTCCGCGATCGAGAGCGCCGCGCCGGTGCCGCGCCGGTGCCGCGCCGGTGCCGCGCCGGTGCCGCGCGCGTTATGTATGGATGCAATAAATATTGCTCCAGCGGTTGCGACACAAAGATGCCAAAGGCCATTTTGCATGTTTATATTAACTTTAAGTCGGGCAATTAACCTCCTTAGTGGCTCGCCGATGGTCCGCTATAAAATGGAAGGAGCCGCGGTGCGGGAGGGAGGGGGGGGGGGGACGAGCTGTCGCAAGCTGGCGCGTTGCCCAACAGCGCGCACGCGCAGCGGCGGCGGGGGGGGGGGGGGCGGTATTGTGCACACACGCTTTTTATATACATAGTAATTGGGATTATATAAATCGTCAATACTCGCTGCTTTCAATATTTAAGCCGCTTCGCCGTGGAAGTTCCGGCGCTCACGGGCGGCGGGGATGCTTATGAACGTTGGAAAATTATTAATTAAGAAATAAAATTATCAACGCCGATTAAGTTATTTAAGTTTAAAGAAAAATATGACGGAAAGTGACGCGGAGTACCACGACACAGTGAACAGGCTGCGACGTGACAAGTTATTATTATATGAAATATTTTTATATTCCACAACTGCCTGTGCCGGACGGGTGCGGCGAGTGCAACTGGCGGGCGTGTGGGGGCTCTCCGTAGCTCCCTCGACTGGCCGACGTGGTCCCAGGCCGCGCAGCGAGCAGCCGCGCACGCGCACCAGCGCACCGGCGCACCTCGCGATTGCTTAGCAATTGTTTTTGTAAATTTGTTGTGTGCGTTGCAAACAAAACCTAACAGGGGCGGGCGCGCGACGTAACCGCGGGGTCGCCGGGTCGAGTCCCCGGCGAGCGCGCCGCGACGCAACAGTGGAACAATACCCGTTTCGATTGTTGTTGTCGATCGAACTGAGAACTTTCCCACGAGCGGCGCGGCGCGGCGCGGCCCGGGCACCGAACTCGGGCCGACGCAACATATCCGATAAAAACTAGGTGAAGCGCGGTTCCCAGCACACGGGGCAAGGAGCCGCGCCCCGCGCCCCGCCGCGCCCCGCCGCCCCGCCGCCCGTTCCTCCGAACAAATACTTCGACTACTTTTACTGCCGGCGGGTCCCTGTCGTCGCAAACAGTAGTGCGCGAACATTACTGTGTACCGGTTTGAAGCGCGCTGTGAGCTGGTGAAGTTACTGCGGTAACGAGACTTGACACCTCACGTCTCGAGGCGACGCGCGCAATGCGGTGCAGCGTGTACCATCTCAACTAGCGGCGCGTCACTTGCCATCGGGGGCAGGGTTCGTTTCCTAACAAATATCGTAAGTGATGCGCGCGCATGTAGAGGGCGGGCGGCGCGCGCGCTGCGTGTTGCGTGCTGTGTGACACGCGCGGGCGGGGGGTCGCGGAGCGGCGAGGGCGACGTTATTTACCATTTTCTTCTATTTAATTTTCCATAACACTTCAACCATAATATAATTATAAATCGTACAAAAAAATACATGTTATTTAAAAGTCACGTAACAAGACAAGTTACGTGAAACTGTTTGCATACAGAATAGCAAGTGGAGCGAAGTATGAAAAGAAAGGGGAAACAGGTCAGCGCGTGCGGCGCGCGTACTCACGTCGAGCGGCTGGAGCGCGTCGTCGTCGGCGAGCTGGCGGCGCGCGCGCGGGTGCGCGGCGGCGGCGGCGAGCAGCGCGGCGAGCAGCGCGGCGAGCAGCGCGGCGAGCAGCGCGGCGAGCGGGAGCGCGGCGGGGCGTGCGGCGAGCATGGCGACGGGGCGAGCACTGTGCCGGCCGCGCGCGCGCTCCCGGCGGCGGCGCGCGGTGGGGCGCGGCCGGCGCTCGCGTGCGTGCGGCGCGCCACGCGACTCTCGCCCGTGCGGCCGCGCGCGCAGGGCCGCGAGTCGCGTGCGCGCGCGGGCCCGCCGCGGCCCTGACCCGCGGGCTCCGCTCTATGCGATGTGTTTGTGTGATGCCTAAACTAAAGCTAATACTACTCCATCTCTCACCACCGATTAACAAATCAAATCGACCTAGACGCGGAGCGCTTTATTGAAAAATAATAAAAAAGGATAACAGAAGACAGGATAACGAGCGCCCCGTGTCAGTCGTCATGCGACGACTCCGGTTGCACCCGGACGTCTGGACAGCCTAAGAAATACTCCGAAAGCTCGAGGCGGAGCCGTATTTGGTGCAAATGTTCTGAGAGCTGAAAACTGAGAGCGAGGATATTCGTCAGTGGCATCTCTGATCAGCGATGATTGTAGCGGCCAAGAATATTAATTTTTTTTTTAAATGTGTTATCAGATTGTATAAAAAACGCCGGGTGGGTGGGTCACGTGACGATCACAGCGTGACAACGATTATAAGCTAACAGGTTTTAACAATTATTTCAAATTTAATTCATTTCCGTAACGCAAGTTAAATCTTAATTCTTCGAACATACAATTTTATTATTATTTATATGTTAAGCGACATTTTGTGCATGTTGACATCCCGGCGCTCAGCCGCGCGGCTCCCAGCACAAACCGTTTTAATAGACGTTGTCACGTCAAAAGAATAAAATAAAGGAAATAAGACAAAAAAAGATATATAGAAGAAATGTACAATATTATTAAAAAATAGAATGATAAAAATAAGATTTGGAACGATGGAGGGAAGGTAGAATTAAAACAGCATAATATAAATGATTCGTATAACGAGGCCCGGGCCCGCCGTTACCGGGAACGATTTTGCAAACGGCTAAACAACACCCGCGGGGCGCGCGGGGAACTACGACCGAGGCGCGCGGCGCGGCGCGGGCGGGCCGCTGCCTGAACCTAGAAGTCGGTCGTGTAGTTCTGTCGCGGTGCTATTTGTCACAGCTGTTCGTCGGCGCGGCGCGCTGGATGCGGCCGCGGGGTGTTTGCTCATTACGTCAGGCGCGTCCCGGAGCGCGTGCTGCCACATCCCGCCTCCCGGTGCTCGACGCCGCGGCGCGTTGTTACATCGTGAGCGGCACGCGCGGTGCGGAGCGCGGGGGGTGCGATGCGTCACCGCGAACCTCTCCCCGGCGCGGCGCCCGCTGCCCTTGCGCAACGCGCCGCGGCTCCGGGTCGCACCGGGTCGCACCGGGTCGTTACGTAACGATGTCACCAATTAGTGGTGTGATTAGTGCGCGTCACCAGCGGCGCGACCACACGCCACCTGGCGGTGACTCGCTAAGGTTTACTGGATAGATATAGTTTATAGCATTAAATTGCGCCCCAATAGCCCAACGGCGCGCAGTGTCGGCAGGCTACCGCGCCGGTACGCGTTCGTCTCGCGTCAATATTTACAAGTGACATACGAGGAACATTAGCAGCCCGCAAACGGAAGTCAACCGACGGGGATGGGAGGCCGCGGGGCCGCCGGGAACGACGCGGAGGAGTCGGGGAAAGGAACAGTTCAGTCGATGAATAAAAAATAATAATTAAAATAAATAATCTTTACTTCTGACGAATTTCCATATTCGGTAAGTGAAGAGTTAACGCCGTGAATATATGAAAAGTAAAGAATAGTTGAGCGGCAGGCGGGCGGACGGCAACACGCGCTCGTTGCACAATCGGCTTAATGCATTTTCGCGGTCACTTGATGCAATCCGCAATTAACCTAATTATATATTTACGTAAACTTGAAGTGTTACCGCTGTTACCCTCCTTAGTACATATCTAATGTTGCGATCTATGGGTCTATGGGTGGTACTCATCGTAACACTAGCACGGCCGCCCGGCGCCGCGCACCCGCGCGCGCCTTCAAAACTTCTGTCACAACGGGGGTCATACTCTTAACGCCAAAAAGTCGTCGGCTCGGGGGGACAGGGGTCAGATGAGTTTTATGTAAGAGCAGAGTTTACGCAAAAGTTGTGCTTAGTGGTCGAGAGCGGCAGACGGTGGGCGCGAGCGCGGAGCGTGTCTCCGTTACCGTTATAGGCAAAACTTTGCTTATTTGACGATGATTTGTGTTTCGCGAAATGGTCAAGTACTGTCGAGGAACATCCGGATGCGTCGCCATGTCACTCGCAATACACACTCACATGCTATGGCTCTATGATCTGAAATAAAATTGTTATTATTATGTAAAACAAAACATATATATGCAGGCGGCGCCTCCTCGTGCATATAAAAGAGTTCAACGAACACGATATCGCCGAAGCTTCTGAACGTTGCGGCGCGGAGCGGGCGCGGGCGCGGGGCGGGGCCGCGGGGCGGGGCGAGCACTAAACACTTCTGCTGTGCAAAGCTCACGCCAGGGCTCGCGTGGAGTACTGCCCGCAGCTGTGGGCGAGAGCACACAAATATCCCGTCACTCCTGTGCACTCCGTGCGGAAGTGAGCTGCGAGTTATCGACGAGCCCGCGCTCGCAGACGGTCTCGGACACGTGCGCGTGCGCCGCGATCTCACAGCTTTATGCATATTTAACCGTCTGTGTAACGGGATTTGTTCTGAAGAACTTTTTGATAAGATGCCCACGGTCACATTGTACTATCGCATCTCCCGCCGTCGACAGGGAATTCCCGAACCCGTGTTTGTTCGGCACACAGGGAAAGTGAAAATGAAAAATTGGAATCTGTAGACGCGTGTGACACTGCACAACACGAGCGTGCAGGAACACCACCGGACCTCGGCGTTCGCAGAAAAACATTAGTTTCACAACGTGCGCTGCGCCGGTGAGGCAACGTCCGCGTTGCATGCGCTAGAGGTACACGAAATTACATTAACGTATGCTAATAAAGTTTAAAAGTTTGACCTCAAAATTACGTTATGCTCGGCATTAACATAGCGAGCGGGCGCGGGGCGGGCGCGGGGAGGGCGCGAGGAGGGCGCGGGGAGGTTTTGGACACAACGAGCACAAAATGCTGAGCAAAGTGTAATTAATGACCAGGACGGCGGCGGCGCGCTCTCGGTAAAATGTTAAGGAAATGTCAGCCGCGGGTCAGCGCCGCGAGTGGAGAAAGTGAAGTCTGGCTGCACGCCCCGCTCCCCCCGCGCACCCCGCGCACCCCGCGCACCCCGCGCACCCCGCGCACCCCGCGCACCCCGCGCACCCCGCGCACCCCGCGCACCCCGCGCACCCCGCGCACCCCGCGCACCCCGCGCACCCCGCGCACCCCGCGCACCCCGCGCACCCCGCGCACCCCGCGCACCCCGCGCACCCCGCGCACCCCGCGCACCCCGCGCACCCCGCGCACCCCGCGCACCCCGCGCACCCCGCGCACCCCGCGCACCCCGCGCACCCCGCGCACCCCGCGCACCCCGCGCACCCCGCGCACCCCGCGCACCCCGCGCACCCCGCGCACCCCGCGCACCCCGCGCACCCCGCGCACCCCGCGCACCCCGCGCACCCCGCGCACCCCGCGCACCCCGCGCACCCCGCGCACCCCGCGCACCCCGCGCACCCCGCGCACCCCGCGCACCCCGCGCACCCCGCGCACCCCGCGCACCCCGCGCACCCCGCGCACCCCGCGCACCCCGCGCACCCCGCGCACCCCGCGCACCCCGCGCACCCCGCGCACCCCGCGCACCCCGCGCACCCCGCGCACCCCGCGCACCCCGCGCACCCCGCGCACCCCGCGCACCCCGCGCACCCCGCGCACCCCGCGCACCCCGCGCACCCCGCGCACCCCGCGCACCCCGCGCACCCCGCGCACCCCGCGCACCCCGCGCACCCCGCGCACCCCGCGCACCCCGCGCACCCCGCGCACCCCGCGCACCCCGCGCACCCCGCGCACCCCGCGCACCCCGCGCACCCCGCGCACCCCGCGCACCCCGCGCACCCCGCGCACCCCGCGCACCCCGCGCACCCCGCGCACCCCGCGCACCCCGCGCACCCCGCGCACCCCGCGCACCCCGCGCACCCCGCGCACCCCGCGCACCCCGCGCACCCCGCGCACCCCGCGCACCCCGCGCACCCCGCGCACCCCGCGCACCCCGCGCACCCCGCGCACCCCGCGCACCCCGCGCACCCCGCGCACCCCGCGCACCCCGCGCACCCCGCGCACCCCGCGCACCCCGCGCACCCCGCGCACCCCGCGCACCCCGCGCACCCCGCGCACCCCGCGCACCCCGCGCACCCCGCGCACCCCGCGCACCCCGCGCACCCCGCGCACCCCGCGCACCCCGCGCACCCCGCGCACCGCGCGCACCCCGCGCACCCCGCGCACCCCGCGCACCCCGCGCACCCCGCGCACCCCGCGCACCCCGCGCACCCCGCGCACCCCGCGCACCCCGCGCACCCCGCGCACCCCGCGCACCCCGCGCACCCCGCGCACCCCGCGCACCCCGCGCACCCCGCGCACCCCGCGCACCCCGCGCACCCCGCGCACCCCGCGCACCCCGCGCACCCCGCGCACCCCGCGCACCCCGCGCACCCCGCGCACCCCGCGCACCCCGCGCACCCCGCGCACCCCGCGCACCCCGCGCACCCCGCGCACCCCGCGCACCCCGCGCACCCCGCGCACCCCGCGCACCCCGCGCACCCCGCGCACCCCGCGCACCCCGCGCACCCCGCGCACCCCGCGCACCCCGCGCACCCCGCGCACCCCGCGCACCCCGCGCACCCCGCGCACCCCGCGCACCCCGCGCACCCCGCGCACCCCGCGCACCCCGCGCACCCCGCGCACCCCGCGCACCCCGCGCACCCCGCGCACCCCGCGCACCCCGCGCACCCCGCGCACCCCGCGCACCCCGCGCACCCCGCGCACCCCGCGCACCCCGCGCACCCCGCGCACCCCGCGCACCCCGCGCACCCCGCGCACCCCGCGCACCCCGCGCACCCCGCGCACCCCGCGCACCCCGCGCACCCCGCGCACCCCGCGCACCCCGCGCACCCCGCGCACCCCGCGCACCCCGCGCACCCCGCGCACCCCGCGCACCCCGCGCACCCCGCGCACCCCGCGCACCCCGCGCACCCCGCGCACCCCGCGCACCCCGCGCACCCCGCGCACCCCGCGCACCCCGCGCACCCCGCGCACCCCGCGCACCCCGCGCACCCCGCGCACCCCGCGCACCCCGCGCACCCCGCGCACCCCGCGCACCCCGCGCACCCCGCGCACCCCGCGCACCCCGCGCACCCCGCGCACCCCGCGCACCCCGCGCACCCCGCGCACCCCGCGCACCCCGCGCACCCCGCGCACCCCGCGCACCCCGCGCACCCCGCGCACCCCGCGCACCCCGCGCACCCCGCGCACCCCGCGCACCCCGCGCACCCCGCGCACCCCGCGCACCCCGCGCACCCCGCGCACCCCGCGCACCCCGCGCACCCCGCGCACCCCGCGCACCCCGCGCACCCCGCGCACCCCGCGCACCCCGCGCACCCCGCGCACCCCGCGCACCCCGCGCACCCCGCGCACCCCGCGCACCCCGCGCACCCCGCGCACCCCGCGCACCCCGCGCACCCCGCGCACCCCGCGCACCCCGCGCACCCCGCGCACCCCGCGCACCCCGCGCACCCCGCGCACCCCGCGCACCCCGCGCACCCCGCGCACCCCGCGCACCCCGCGCACCCCGCGCACCCCGCGCACCCCGCGCACCCCGCGCACCCCGCGCACCCCGCGCACCCCGCGCACCCCGCGCACCCCGCGCACCCCGCGCACCCCGCGCACCCCGCGCACCCCGCGCACCCCGCGCACCCCGCGCACCCCGCGCACCCCGCGCACCCCGCGCACCCCGCGCACCCCGCGCACCCCGCGCACCCCGCGCACCCCGCGCACCCCGCGCACCCCGCGCACCCCGCGCACCCCGCGCACCCCGCGCACCCCGCGCACCCCGCGCACCCCGCGCACCCCGCGCACCCCGCGCACCCCGCGCACCCCGCGCACCCCGCGCACCCCGCGCACCCCGCGCACCCCGCGCACCCCGCGCACCCCGCGCACCCCGCGCACCCCGCGCACCCCGCGCACCCCGCGCACCCCGCGCACCCCGCGCACCCCGCGCACCCCGCGCACCCCGCGCACCCCGCGCACCCCGCGCACCCCGCGCACCCCGCGCACCCCGCGCACCCCGCGCACCCCGCGCACCCCGCGCACCCCGCGCACCCCGCGCACCCCGCGCACCCCGCGCACCCCGCGCACCCCGCGCACCCCGCGCACCCCGCGCACCCCGCGCACCCCGCGCACCCCGCGCACCCCGCGCACCCCGCGCACCCCGCGCACCCCGCGCACCCCGCGCACCCCGCGCACCCCGCGCACCCCGCGCACCCCGCGCACCCCGCGCACCCCGCGCACCCCGCGCACCCCGCGCACCCCGCGCACCCCGCGCACCCCGCGCACCCCGCGCACCCCGCGCACCCCGCGCACCCCGCGCACCCCGCGCACCCCGCGCACCCCGCGCACCCCGCGCACCCCGCGCACCCCGCGCACCCCGCGCACCCCGCGCACCCCGCGCACCCCGCGCACCCCGCGCACCCCGCGCACCCCGCGCACCCCGCGCACCCCGCGCACCCCGCGCACCCCGCGCACCCCGCGCACCCCGCGCACCCCGCGCACCCCGCGCACCCCGCGCACCCCGCGCACCCCGCGCACCCCGCGCACCCCGCGCACCCCGCGCACCCCGCGCACCCCGCGCACCCCGCGCACCCCGCGCACCCCGCGCACCCCGCGCACCCCGCGCACCCCGCGCACCCCGCGCACCCCGCGCACCCCGCGCACCCCGCGCACCCCGCGCACCCCGCGCGCCGTGTGGAACAAATATGAACCGCGCGATTTTATATATTCCGAACAGTGTGTAAAGTACCAGGAGTAACGCATCAGTTCTTAATCCGTACAGCAGCTGAAGTGCCATGTGGTCGCCGGTGACGACGGCACCGCATCCTTCCACTCGCTTCATCGAACGAGAACCACCAGCAGTTGAATGCTGTACCGGCAGTCATTTGGAGGAAAATCTTCTAACAAAAAATGAGCCGCTAACGCGCACGCGCGCGACCTCGCGGCGCGCCCGCGGACCTTGGGCCGGTGAGCGGCGGAGCTTACGGACGGCGCGGCCGCGGCCGCAGCGCCGCAGGGTACGGACGCGTCGCCCGCCGCCCCGCGCCGCCCCGCGCCGGGTCCCGCACCTTGACATCGCGTGCGCGGTGCGATTGCGTGCGAGTGTAACAACACAAAATTGGACGCGACTCGATGGAGTACTCAGTACGTACTAATGTAATAAAATCTAAACGTAAATGATTTCACGACTGCTAGATGCACTCCGGCACCAGCGGCACCCGCAGCACCAGCGGCGCCCTGTCGGGCCGACGGACATTGCTTCCATTCTGCATGACAGCCGCATTCTTCTGTGCCCGCCCCGCGCCGCCCCGCCCCGCCCCGCTGCTGCTTTGAAGGAACGAACCGAACGTTAACAAGGAAAAAACGTTAAAGCAAATAAGGAATATGCGGTGCGCAGACGTAGCGGCTGTGTTCGAGGAAGTATAAACTTTTATTCTTGTAATCGACGCGAGCATCTTGAAATATATCAACATTTGCAAACAGAGTTATAAGCAGAGCGCATCCCGCAAGGAGGCGCGCGCGCGCCGGCTGCTGCAGAAGGAAGACAAACATTGTGCTTATATTAGAAAGTAACGAGTTGCGTTTCACATCCAGTTAACTGTTTTGTACAGAAACAACCCCGCGCGCCCCGCGCACCCCGCGCGCCGTGTGGAACAAATATGAACCGTCGCTGCTGCGGTTTGATGCAATTTAACATAAACAACTTCCGCGCTATGTCATTTTTACTAAATGATCCAGCAGCGCGTAGGAAGAATGGGCAGAGTGGGCAGAGTGTGCTGAAGGGACAGATTGGTCCAAGGTGTGACTGGCAGCAGCTCTTGAAGATTAGAATCAATTTATTAATAAACATAAAGTCCCGCGCGCGCCGGGTTGCGCAACGCGCACGAGCACGCGCACGAGCACGCGCACGAGCACGCGCACGAGCACGCGCACGAGCACGCGCACGAGCACGCGCACGAGCACGCGCACGAGCACGCGCACGAGCACGCGCACGAGCACGCGCACGAGCACGCGCACGAGCACGCGCACGAGCACGCGCACGAGCACGCGCACGAGCACGCGCACGAGCACGCGCACGAGCACGCGCACGAGCACGCGCACGAGCACGCGCACGAGCACGCGCACGAGCACGCGCACGAGCACGCGCACGAGCACGCGCACGAGCACGCGCACGAGCACGCGCACGAGCACGCGCACGAGCACGCGCACGAGCACGCGCACGAGCACGCGCACGAGCACGCGCACGAGCACGCGCACGAGCACGCGCACGAGCACGCGCACGAGCACGCGCACGAGCACGCGCACGAGCACGCGCACGAGCACGCGCACGAGCACGCGCACGAGCACGCGCACGAGCACGCGCACGAGCACGCGCACGAGCACGCGCACGAGCACGCGCACGAGCACGCGCACGAGCACGCGCACGAGCACGCGCACGAGCACGCGCACGAGCACGCGCACGAGCACGCGCACGAGCACGCGCACGAGCACGCGCACGAGCACGCGCACGAGCACGAGCACGCGTACGAGCACGCGTACGAGCACGAGCACGAGCACGCGCACGAGCACGAGCACGAGCACGCGCACGAGCACGAGCACGAGCACGCGCACGAGCACGAGCACGAGCACGCGCACGAGCACGAGCACGCGCACGAGCACGAGCACGCGTACGAGCACGAGCACGCGTACGAGCACGAGCACGCGTACGAGCACGAGCACGCGTACGAGCACGAGCACGCGTACGAGCACGAGCACGCGTACGAGCACGAGCACGCGCACGAGCACGCGCACGAGCACGAGCACGCGCACGAGTACGCGCACGAGCACGCGTACGAGCACGAGCACGCGTACGAGCACGAGCACGCGCACGAGCACGCGTACGAGCACGAGCACGCGTACGAGCACGAGCACGCGCACGAGCACGCGTACGAGCACGAGCACGCGTACGAGCACGAGCACGCGCACGAGCACGCGTACGAGCACGAGCACGCGTACGAGCACGAGCACGCGCACGAGCACGCGTACGAGCACGAGCACGCGTACGAGCACGAGCACGCGCACGAGCACGCGTACGAGCACGAGCACGCGTACGAGCACGAGCACGCGTACGAGCACGCGCACGCGCACGAGCACGCGCACGAGCACGCGCACGCGCACGCGTACGAGCACGAGCACGCGCACGAGCACGCGTACGAGCACGAGCACGCGTACGAGCACGAGCACGCGTACGAGCACGAGCACGCGTACGAGCACGAGCACGCGCACGAGCACGCGCACGAGCACGCGCACGAGCACGCGCACGAGCACGCGCACGAGCACGCGTACGAGCACGAGCACGCGCACGAGCACGCGTACGAGCACGAGCACGCGTACGAGCACGAGCACGCGCACGAGCACGAGCACGCGTACGAGCACGAGCACGCGTACGAGCACGAGCACGCGTACGAGCACGAGCACGCGTACGAGCACGAGCACGCGTACGAGCACGAGCACGCGTACGAGCACGAGCACGCGCACGAGCACGAGCACGCGTACGAGCACGAGCACGCGTACGAGCACGAGCACGCGCACGAGCACGCGCACGAGCACGCGTACGAGCACGAGCACGCGTACGAGCACGAGCACGCGTACGAGCACGAGCACGCGTACGAGCACGAGCACGCGTACGAGCACGAGCACGCGCACGAGCACGAGCACGCGCACGAGTACGCGCACGAGCACGAGCACGCGTACGAGCACGAGCACGCGTACGAGCACGAGCACGCGTACGAGCACGAGCACGCGTACGAGCACGAGCACGCGTACGAGCACGAGCGGCGGGCGGCGGGCGGCGGGCGGCGGGCGGCGGGCGGCGGGCGGCGGGCGGCGGGCGGCGGGCGGCGGGCGGCGGGCGGCGGGCGGCGGGCGGCGGGCGGCGGGCGGCGGGCGGCGGGCGGCGGGCGGCGGGCGGCGGGCGGCGGGCGGCGGGCGGCGGGCGGCGGGCGGCGGGCGGCGGGCGGCGGGCGGCGGGCGGCGGGCGGCGGGCGGCGGGCGGCGGGCGGCGGGCGGCGGGCGGCGGGCGGCGGGCGGCGGGCGGCGGGCGGCGGGCGGCGGGCGGCGGGCGGCGGGCGGCGGGCGGCGGGCGGCGGGCGGCGGGCGGCGGGCGGCGGGCGGCGGGCGGCGGGCGGCGGGCGGCGGGCGGCGGGCGGCGGGCGGCGGGCGGCGGGCGGCGGGCGGCGGGCGGCGGGCGGCGGGCGGCGGGCGGCGGGCGGCGGGCGGCGGGCGGCGGGCGGCGGGCGGCGGGCGGCGGGCGGCGGGCGGCGGGCGGCGGGCGGCGGGCGGCGGGCGGCGGGCGGCGGGCGGCGGGCGGCGGGCGGCGGGCGGCGGGCGGCGGGCGGCGGGCGGCGGGCGGCGGGCGGCGGGCGGCGGGCGGCGGGCGGCGGGCGGCGGGCGGCGGGCGGCGGGCGGCGGGCGGCGGGCGGCGGGCGGCGGGCGGCGGGCGGCGGGCGGCGGGCGGCGGGCGGCGGGCGGCGGGCGGCGGGCGGCGGGCGGCGGGCGGCGGGCGGCGGGCGGCGGGCGGCGGGCGGCGGGCGGCGGGCGGCGGGCGGCGGGCGGCGGGCGGCGGGCGGCGGGCGGCGGGCGGCGGGCGGCGGGCGGCGGGCGGCGGGCGGCGGGCGGCGGGCGGCGGGCGGCGGGCGGCGGGCGGCGGGCGGCGGGCGGCGGGCGGCGGGCGGCGGGCGGCGGGCGGCGGGCGGCGGGCGGCGGGCGGCGGGCGGCGGGCGGCGGGCGGCGGGCGGCGGGCGGCGGGCGGCGGGCGGCGGGCGGCGGGCGGCGGGCGGCGGGCGGCGGGCGGCGGGCGGCGGGCGGCGGGCGGCGGGCGGCGGGCGGCGGGCGGCGGGCGGCGGGCGGCGGGCGGCGGGCGGCGGGCGGCGGGCGGCGGGCGGCGGGCGGCGGGCGGCGGGCGGCGGGCGGCGGGCGGCGGGCGGCGGGCGGCGGGCGGCGGGCGGCGGGCGGCGGGCGGCGGGCGGCGGGCGGCGGGCGGCGGGCGGCGGGCGGCGGGCGGCGGGCGGCGGGCGGCGGGCGGCGGGCGGCGGGCGGCGGGCGGCGGGCGGCGGGCGGCGGGCGGCGGGCGGCGGGCGGCGGGCGGCGGGCGGCGGGCGGCGGGCGGCGGGCGGCGGGCGGCGGGCGGCGGGCGGCGGGCGGCGGGCGGCGGGCGGCGGGCGGCGGGCGGCGGGCGGCGGGCGGCGGGCGGCGGGCGGCGGGCGGCGGGCGGCGGGCGGCGGGCGGCGGGCGGCGGGCGGCGGGCGGCGGGCGGCGGGCGGCGGGCGGCGGGCGGCGGGCGGCGGGCGGCGGGCGGCGGGCGGCGGGCGGCGGGCGGCGGGCGGCGGGCGGCGGGCGGCGGGCGGCGGGCGGCGGGCGGCGGGCGGCGGGCGGCGGGCGGCGGGCGGCGGGCGGCGGGCGGCGGGCGGCGGGCGGCGGGCGGCGGGCGGCGGGCGGCGGGCGGCGGGCGGCGGGCGGCGGGCGGCGGGCGGCGGGCGGCGGGCGGCGGGCGGCGGGCGGCGGGCGGCGGGCGGCGGGCGGCGGGCGGCGGGCGGCGGGCGGCGGGCGGCGGGCGGCGGGCGGCGGGCGGCGGGCGGCGGGCGGCGGGCGGCGGGCGGCGGGCGGCGGGCGGCGGGCGGCGGGCGGCGGGCGGCGGGCGGCGGGCGGCGGGCGGCGGGCGGCGGGCGGCGGGCGGCGGGCGGCGGGAGCCCGCTCTGCCGAAGCACCGCGTCGCAAACGTGTCGCAAGGCGCGTGTTGTGCGCAATTTCGCGTAACGCACCATAAACTTAATTTTGTCTCTGCGCTTTCAAAACCTTGAAACAAACGTCATTGCTCAGTAAAACCCAGTGGAAAGGTAGCACCCCGCCGCCCCCGCCCCCGCCGCGCTCCCACACGCCGCACGCGACGCTCACCGCTCAGTAATGACTGGAAAATTTTCGAAATAAAACTTGCCACAGAAAAGCAACGCGACGCCGACCTGTGTGCGCGTGTGCGCGTGTGTGCGCACGCGGTGTCGGCTCAGCTCGTGTCAGTTCGAGCTAAAAAATCTCCCAGGAGACCTTTTTGTGTGTCCCCCCCCATTCTTCTTCTTCTAAGTCGTATTTCCTCATGACTGAGGGTCGTGGTCATCATGTTTTTATCGAAACACACGACTACTCTTTTGGCAGTTATAATGGAGTGGTTAGCCATTGCCTAAGCCATTTCACATACTGGTCTGACCACGGATGGTCACGACATAGATATATGCAGGTTTCCTCACGATGTTTTCCTTCACCGTCAAAGCTCGTGATATTAGTTGGTGTTTTATGCTAACTGCACATAAATTGAAAAATTCATTGGTGCAGGCCGGATTCGAACCCGGTACCTTCGCATTGGAAGGTCGGCGTTCAAACCACTAGGCTATCACGGCCGTCGCCATAAACTTAGCTAATTAAAAACTTAAATTAATAAATTATTTATTCACGAGGAGTTTTAGTTGTAACTTTGGCTTTAGACTTATGTTTCATAAATGTTTATGAATATTTCCGGCGCCCCCGCGCCCCCCAACGACTCCCACGTCTACCTATTTACAGATAAAACGCATCGTTGCAGCTGGGACATCGGGAGCGGCGGCGGGCCGGGCGCGTCCGCCGCGCCGCCGGCTGCTCCGCGGCTCCGCGCGTTTTATTTGCAGCGCACCGCGCGCGCCGGCGGGCGGCGGGCGGCGGGCGGCGGGCGGCGGGAGCGAGTGTCTCCGCCAGCCGCGCCGGCGCCGCTGCCCCTGCGTTGCGCGGCCGCACCACACACCGGTGCGTGTGCGGTACGGCGCGCGCGTGCTCCCGGACTCGGGCCATCTTTTTGATTAGGGTCTCCTCGTGTTTTCTTTGATTCCACACAAACGCGATATCCGGACGTGTACGTGCGTGTGTCGGGGTGCGCGGGGTGCGCGGGGGGCGCCGCTCCCGGTTGCGCAAGTGCCGCGGCGCTGCGCCGTGACAAATCTGAACTCTTGTTTTCGCGCAGAAACTAAGCCAAGGCGCACAGAGAAACGCGGCGGCGTGCGGCGTGCGGCGTGCGGCGCGCCGGGCGATTAGCGCCGCCCCCCGCCGCCCGCCGCCCGCCGCGGCACCTGCTGCCCGTGCTCCTGCAGCAGCTGTAATTATTGCGCTGGCGTTATGTATTGTAATTAGTGTCATTCGAGCGGCGCGTAGTCCCGTCACGTCGCATGCCGTCACCACACGTCATTTGCTGAAATTGCTCCGCATTAAGTTAAACCGCCCGAGCCGCCGCCGGTTGTGAAACCGAAACTTGGAAAATATGACGTCCGTGAAAGTACTCGTTGCTGATGATTTCTTGGAAGTAGTTTCTTTTTACCGTGCAGCCCGCCGCCCGCCGCCCGCCGCCCGCCGCCCCCGCCGCCGCCCGCCGCCCGCCGCCCGCCGCCCGCCGCCCCGGCGCCGCTCCTCGCGCGCGGCCACGGTTCCGCGGGAGACCAGCAGCGCTGCTCGCGGGGAAGAGTCCTGCCCGATTCTGTGACTCGGTTCAGCGCCGGTGGTAACGCCGCGCTCCTCACCGCCCGCTCAGCGCACTGCGCCGCGGCGCCGCGGGCACGGGTCAGCCAGTAAGGGCGGGCGGCGCGCTGCGGTGCGAGCACTTTTGAAAATATTTGGAGTAACTGGAAGTCGGGGTGCGCGCGTTGCGGTGTGCGGGGCGGTGCGGGGCGGGGCGGGGCGGCGTGGGAAAGTGCAAACCTTGTCAAATTCGACGGATTGTCAATTAATTGTGTTAAGTACGAGCCGCCGGGGCGCGGCGCGGCGCGGGGCGCGGGGCGGGCGCGGGGCGGGCGCGGGGCGGGCGCGGGGCGCGGGGCGGGCGCGGGGCGGGCGCGGGGCGGGCGCGGGGCGCGGCGGGGTCCGCGGCGGGCCCGGCGCGCGCGGCGCTCGCGGCCGCACTCCGCGTCTCGCGCCCACTCCGACCGCACGCGCCGCGCCACCTCGCGCCGCACCGCACCGCACCCGCCGCAGCGCGCCCGCACCGGTAACGTACCTCACACTGCTATTGCATACTTATTGCTTGCGCCCGCCCCCCGCCGCCCGCCGCCGCCGCTACATGTGCGCTTGAATATTGAACCGAGCGCAGGCGGCGGGTGCCGGGAGGCTGCGGCGCCCGGCCGTTGCGTCACCGCGCGGTTGCGGCGAAAGTGCACCGGGAAATGGAGAGCAAGGTCGCACGCGAACGTTCACTTGCACTTATGAAAAGCTTTCAGTTTCACGCGCCCCGCACCGCGCCGCACCGCGCCGCCCCCGCCGCCGCCCCCCGCGGCCGAGTTGTTTTCCGACAAAGTGTGAGGTCGCGGGGCGAGGGGCGCGGGGAGCGAGCCCGCCGCGCGCTGCAGCTCGATCACACCAAAATATAAACGAAGTTTATTAATTACACTTACAGCGTTAATGGTTCCGCGAATCCGTATGTCTGTATAACGTTTCATTGCCCGCGTTGACTGGGCGCGCGGGGGGGTGGGGGGGTGGGGCGACGAGGAGCGGAGACACGTGTGTACACAACTCCGAGCGTCGAGCGCGCACCCCCAGCCGAGACCTCTTCGTGACATAACGATAGTTAACGTTTAGTTAAGCACCAACTTATATAACAAAAGTTACATAAACTTGTCCTTGAATTTTCCTTCAGTGTACATATATACACGATGAAGACGAAAGTGCTGCCCGATGTCGGCATCGGGGCAGCGGCGCCGCGCGCCAAGGCCGCGCTCGGGACGTTCGATTGTTGCGCTCGATCAGCGGCGAACGAAAGGCAAGCGGCGGCGGTGCGGCTGCGGTACGGCTGCGGTACGACGCCCGCCAACACAACACAATAATATTGCAAATTTCATTACAAGATGCACGTGTCGTTGTTATATAAATATATTGAAGCGTTTGCTTCGCTGCGGTCGGGTTGGGAAAATATTTTTTTATGGTTTAGTTGAGTAACGCTTGTTTACTCAACTCGTCGCCGACTGCACGCGCACTGCGCACTGCGCACTGCACTGGTACCTTTACTTCGGCTCGTGTGTTTTCGTAAGGTCGGTATAGAACAAATAACTATAGCAAACAATGTCCAAAAAGCATTTCCTTGAAGTCTATTTTGCGTAAATGAATTTCATTTTAATGCAACAGAACGAGATGATTCAGACTCATCGCCGTCGTCATCATTGCCCAATTCTAAATTTCGTTTGTTTCTAAATTAAAAGCAATGATCTCGTACCGCAACCACAGGAGTGCAGCGAGTGCATGCTGCGCGGGGCTGACGGCGCATCACGTCACAGGCGTCACCTGCCTCCGCCGTGACTCGTGCTACGTGCATATGTACACACGCTTGTGTATAAATATTTATATACAACACGTACAGCGCACGCGAGCTGCCCCGCTACCCCGCTCCCCCGCGCCGCCGCACCCCGCACCCGCCAGCGTTTGCAACAAAAATCTTGGTCTACGGTTGACGGCACGAGACCCAAGGACTCGTGCTTCACGCGGAGAGCGTCGTCTAGAACGAGCCGGTCGCCGACAAATCGTTTTGATACACATTTTCCTCGTGAGCGCGGGCGCCCCCCCCCCCCCCCCCCCCCCCCGCCCGCACGCGCCGCGCGGACCTCTCGGAAACGGAACCCGAGACCGGTCGACCTTGTCCTACTTTTAGCTTATGTTCTCTTTAAAAAATAACGTCTCCCCTGTGTTCACCTGCGCACTGACGTCGGCGACGGCGCATGTGCGGGGACACTGCGCGCCGCGCCGTCGACGGGCGGACTGACGGCCTGACGGACTGACGGATTGTCGGAGGTTACGAGCGAATCGGAACATGCACAGTACGCTGAGCAGGATCCGCTCCACAGAGACGAGCAGATTCCGGCGCGGCACTACGCAGCGCGCTGGAGCGCACTCACCGCCCGCCGCTTGAATGGTTCGTCGGTGCGGCGCAGCCGCCGCGCAGCAGCGCATGCCGTACGACGGCGGTGGCAGGTGCGCCTGCGAGCACTGCGCCTCCGCTTCTGGTTTTTCCTGTTATTGTTCATCTACCTACAACGGACTGGCCGCGGCGGTGCCGTACCACAAACATAATTATTTAATTTTACATTAAACACGAAGTTAGTAACACAAGACCGCGCCGCGACCGCGACCGCGACGGTGACGGTGACGGTGACGGTGACGGCGGCGGAGGTTGTCTCGCGACCTGTCGGGTTGAATCGTTGGAGAACTTAATGACATATAACTTCAGTAGGTCAATGGTATCGTGAAGGTTTCCCGGTCCAGCTCGTAACCTTTCTCTGCTCTTATTATTTCACGAAAAATTGTAAAGACGCGCGGACCAGAGCGGGGAGGGAGCGGGGGGGGCTGGGGAGTCGACTTTTGATACCGTTTACAAGTTTGTTAACTTATTCATTTAAAAGTAATGTTAATATTAAAGTGGAGCCCCCGGACTCGCTCTGCCTCGTTACGACTGGATCCCGTCACCAATAAGAGAGTGCGCCGCCCCCGCCCCGCGCCGCCCCGCGCCGCCCCGCGCCGCCCCGCGCCGCCCCGCGCCGCCCCGCGCCGCCCCGCGCCGCCCCGCGCCGCCCCGCGCCGCCCGCCGCCACCCCGCGCCGCCCCGCGCCGCCCCGCACCGCCCCGCACCGCCCCGCGCCGCCCCGCACTGCCCCGCACCACACGTAACGTTGGAACACGTGGCTACTGCGCGAGGTGAGATAACTGCGGGGGCGGGGGCGGGGGGGGTGAGCACTGCGCACAGGATCTCCGCAACGATTTGCGCGACGGGACCCCGACGCGGACGGGTGGCGGCGCAGCCTGCCGGGCCGGAAGCACTCTTCTGCGTTTGTCTGTGTCGTTCTTAAGTCGTAAGGCAGACTCTGACTGACTGTCGAATATTGCTCCATTTGAAACCTTAATTGCACACAAAACAGAATCTGCAATGAAGCTACATGGTGAAAGGGCACACTCTGCCGGGCACAGCGCGTGCGCGCCGCGGACGTTACACGTGCACCCACTGCACATTATGTCATAAAACTTCTGAAGCGTTTTCCTCCTCGCGGCGGGGCGGGGGGACACGCGTCAGCCCGCCGGCGCTCCGTGCGTGTGTGTGTGTGTCTAAATTATGCTTTGATTAGGATATCTTACAAACAGAGGTATCTTAAACAAATGAGTGGCAAAATCTGTTGTTATAAATACTCAATCAACCCCCAAAACCACGTAACGTTGGTCACGGTGACGGCGGCTGCCAGGATGAAGCAGGAAGCGGCAGCGTGGACAATGCTTGGGGCAATTCTATTGTTCCTTATATAATAAGCTCGTCGCCGCGGCTGTGACGCAACGTAATGTCATTTGGACGGAGCGCGCAGCCCGCGCACGCGTCACACCCGCGCGGCGCGCGCAGTGGGTCACTGTACCGACGTGTCTCCACTCTCACTCTCCGCCCGCCCCGCCGCGCCGCGACACGCGCGCCTGTGAGAATGTAGTGACAATTAGGATCTTTACACTGCCCTCTTCGCCTGGAGTAAAAAGTGTCGAGACCCATTACCGTAGTAACTTCACCAGCTTACAGCGCGCTTCAAACCGGAGCACAGTAATATTCGCACACTACTGTTAGTCGGCTGAAACGAGAGTTGCGGTGGTACCTGCTTAAACGGTCACCGGCAACGGAGACCTACCGGCAGTAAATTTCAAACTCTTTTAATAACTTCCTTGTTTTCACCTCTTACCTCGCGTGTAGGGGTCAGAGCGGCGCGGGGGGGAGAGGATTCCTACTTTCGATTTACCGTTCCAAATGTTTCTTTCGACAGAAACTATAATTACAAGTTGATGTCCATTCACCGAAAACACGACGGCGGGCCGGCCGCCGCGCGCGCGCACGCGCACACACCTTCACTTTTACTTTCGTCGACGCGCCGCCTCGTTCGGTAACCGCCGCCATTTAACAAAACGCTATTGCGCAACGCGCGGCGCGGCGCCCGACACCGACCGACACCGACCGACACCGAGCGGCCCCGGCGCCGCGGCACCAACTCATATTAATGTGTTTGTGCTACGTACAGTTGTAATGATCGGCGAGTTGTGCAAGTGTGCGGGGGGCGGGCGGCGGGGAGTGAGCGGCGGCCGGGCCCGCGCACAAAAGACATCAACGCGTTACATTCAAACGTCTCGCACTTATAAATCTGGTTAATAAGAGTATTTGTATATATTTTCTTGATATTTACTTATTTTCATTCCAAAATTTTAAAATGAAGATTAAAGACAGATGCAACTCTATAAACTACCGTCCGCGGCAGCGCGCATACAGTTGTAATATTTTATATTGTTCACGTTCGTTCCCTGCCGGCAGGTCTCTGTCGCCGGAGACTCGGCAGGTACCGCCGCAGTGACTATTTCAGTCGCTAAACAGTAGTGTGCGGACATTACTGTGTTCCGGTTTGAAGCGCGCTGTAAGCTTGTGAAGTTACTGGGGTAATGAGACTTGACACCTCATATCTCGAGGCGACGAGCACAATGTGGTGCAGTGTACACCATCTTAGCTAGCGGCGCGTTGCTATGGGCGAGCGTTTCACTTTCCTTCAGATGGACGTCTCGCGCGTCGCGTCGCTACAACGAATGAAAAAAATGTCTTAACATCCGTCCTCCTGGTCGAGGTCTGCGAGGTCTTCGTTTGATTATTTGAGGACATTTTACATACATCTCTATAATAAACGCGCAGGTAGCACGCGGCCGCTTTCGTGTTTGTGAAACGAAACATTTACGGCCCCAGATAACTTACAGTCAAAGTTAGGCCGCGGGTGGCGATGCTTAAGGAATCTCTTACGTATTCTCATTTCAATCGCACCCGCGGGACATTAAATAAACGACTGGTTCTGGTTCAGCGGCATCCGGCGCGAGGCGAAACCCACAAAAACTGAGACAAGGTCAGGGTTCGCGGCGCCGCGGCCGCAACGCTTTCACAACGCGGGTCACCCAATTCAATATTCTTATTTTACTGCAACGTGAACACCGCGCGCCCCCGCCCCCGCCCCCGCCCCCGCCCCCGCCCCCGCCAGCAGTGCGCGTCAGTTAGTTGATGACGAGGATTATTATGATGAAAGTATACAACTTTATTTTAATGTACGTATACTACACAACGCGCCCCGCCCACCCATTCGTGCTTCTACTAAATAATGGCTGCCGCGCACTTCTACCTGTTAAGTTATTGAACAAAAACAAACTGTTAATGGATACGAGACCTTCAACAATGAATAAGTTTGTCGCTAATTAGTAATAAACACGCTCTCGGCCCGCACTGAACCGTCAACCTCCCCCCCCCCGCCTCTCCGCCCCCAAGCTCCGCGCGACCGGCCGCTGGTCAGAAGTTGTGCATGTACTGTACATGTACAAACGCGGTGTAAAAAATATATAAAAAGCGCAGTACGTTAGGTTTCCGCGCACACACACACACAGATACATTGCTAATTGCCCTTGGCCTTTTAATAAGTAACGTTTGCGCGGCGGGCGCGGGCGCGGGCGCGGGCGCGGGCGCGGGCGCGGGCGCGGGCGCGGGCGCGGGCGCGGGCGCGGGCGCGGGCGCGGGCGCGGGCGCGGGCGCGGGCGCGGGCGCGGGCGCGGGCGCGGGCGCGGGCGCGGGCGCGGGCGCGGGCGCGGGCGCGGGCGCGGCGCGGGGGCGCGGGGGGGGCGCGCGGTGACGCAACGCGGCGCTTGGGCAACGCCGCGCCGCGACCCGGTGACGCTAATGTAACGAGCGTAATGCCCGTTATTTAACATAATCAGCACGTCTCTTATGAAATGAACCTATTGAAACGTCGCCGCAGCGGGCGCGGGCGCGGGCGCGGGCACGGGGAGGGGAGGCGAGGGCTCGCTGAAGCGGCAGAATTAATTGAAACATGTACATTACTTTTTTATACATATTGTAATTTCACGGAGACGCGCGCGCTCTCGTTACGTGCACCGGCACCGGCAGCGGCGGCGGTAACGCGGGCGCAGCGCTACACTTAGAAGATTATGTAATCCCCGCGACACAATCGCAGTTTTTGGATTCAATTAGTAATTATTGAACACAACATCGATAAACTTACAACCGGAAGCTGGTGTATGCGGTCGTGCGCGTGTGTGTGCGTGTGCGCGCGTGTGTGCGAGTTCGCTTGTAAGCAGGAAGTTGCACAGCGCACAGCTATCAGAGCGTGCACGAAAACAACTTTAGCAACGAATAAGTTCTCTACTGTGTTGAGACGCAGCGGAGGCACCGCGCGCGCCCCCTCCTCCCCCCGCCACCCCCGCCGCAGCGACATGTCCGAACAACACGCACTCACTTGTCTCGCCGGTGCTGCCCCCGCGCGGCGCCTCTCCGCTAAGTGTAATTATTTTCGATATCAAGTTACTCTAGTTTGATTGAAATCATTCCCCTCGTCAGGCGCTGACCGACGAGCCGTGCTGTTGCAGCGTTAGGCAACGGACGCGGGGGGGGGGGGCGGACCTCGGCGACTCGGTAACGCAAGAGTTCCTGGTTCGATTAATATTAGCGACCACTTGTGCACTCTACTTATAGCTGATAATATCTTTTGAAACAAAAGGCTTCGGTGATGAGTAAGGTTTCAACATCACGCCCCTCCGCATCCCCGCCCCTGCCCCCCCCCCTGCCCCGAGCTCGTGGCGACACCTCGGCTGGTTGCGCCAGCGCCGCGCCGTTGCTCCACCTCTTGCTGAACATTTCGAAGCGATTAATTTCTTTGGGCGCCGGAGCTCGGGTCTTGCGAAACCGCTAATGCTGTGCACGTCAGCGCTGCGCAGAGTACATGTCTGCCGGTAGTGCTTAACCGTCTCACTTACGGAGACCAAGTCGAGTACGTATTGCACTTCCCGCCGCTACCCCGCCGCTGCCCCGCCGCTACCCCGCCGCTACCCCGCCGCTACCCCGCCGCTGCCCCGCCGCTGCCCCGCCGCTACCCCGCCGCTACTTAACGTCTCCGCGTTACAATAAACAATGCTTCGTGGCAGCCGAACATTTTACGTCATCCAAAGTTCGCGCGGAGCAACGCACGGAATAAACCAATCACTGATTTACATATAACTTGCTATCCACATCCGACCTCTACTGTTTGAGACGAGAGCACGGCGACCTCGGCGACCTCGGCGACCTCGAGGTCTCGATGAACTGAAATTAGTTCTTGAACATTCTGCGGGCGGCGAGCGGCGACCCGCCGGGGGCACCCCGCTGGAGCCCCCCGCGCCACCCCCGCGCCCCGCCGCGCCACGCGCAGCAGTGACGCCTTACTGACCGCATTTATTATTTGTCGACAGGTTGCAATCGGAACCAGCGCACGGAGGATACCGTTTTAGTAGAAGATTGCATTAAAGCAGACGAAGACAATGAGAAACGCCGTGTACCTAGTGGCGCTCTGCGTGGCGCTCGGTGCAGCCGCGCCCGCGCCCGCGCCCGCCGCCGACCCCGCGCCCGCGCCCGCGCCCGCGCCCTCAGCTGACGACAAGCCCGAAATCATCGAGATCATCGCGCCAGCCGCCAGCGCCCAAGTAAGCAGCGAACCCGGCCTTCGTAATCCGGCGCGAAGGCCGACTTCGGAACCTGAAGGCGCCGGCTAAAATGCGTATACTGCAACCGAAGGTGCAGCGGCGAGCGGCCGCACCGGCCGCGGCAGCGACGTGACGTGCCCGCTGCACCGACACCGCCCCGGCGCAAAGTTACACGAAGCGACTGTACTAGTGGCACCGCAACGTTGCAGCGGCAGCACCGCGGGCCCGCCGTGGCGATGATGATGACGATGATGAACAGTCACCCCGCGTCTGCACTGACACAATAAGTGTCAAGTCCAATTTACACGCTTCACCGACTTTCACTTATAGATGACGTCATTAAACTACACGCGCGTTTTATTTGAGCAAGGCAACGTCACTCACTGCAGCGCGCCTCGCACCGCAACGCGGTAACGTTTGCAGCGCACCGCTGTTCCGCAGCGGGGCCGGGGCTGCGGTGGAGGCTCCACGGACGGTCCGGGTCACCGCCGGCCAAAGTATTCTGAAATAAGTACTTTATTTGAGAAGTGGTTTCTGGAAAAAAATTTATCTAATAAAATAAATAAGAAATTACCAATTTCGTTCAGACAGGTCTGCGACAGGGTCACGGCAAAAATTCTCATATTTCAACAAACCCCCGTGAGGTAGACTGCAACAGGGATACTAACGTTTGGATTCGCGCCAACAGGAGACTCTCGCGACCCTGAACCTGGGCGCGCCCGGCTCGGAGCTCAGCGAGCGCAACAAGCGCACCATCGGCATACTGCGCCAGCTGTTCCCCACCCTCACCCAGGTAACGCTGCGCCCGGGCCCGGGAGACGGACATGGTCGTGTTCAGCCCGTTCTCCGTTCCAGAGCCGCTAGTTCTGGAACAGTGAAATCTAAAAGAATTTTATTTCCTGTCCACGTTATTTGATTGTCCGAGTGCTGTTCCGAGGCCCGCTCCCCGGAGGGCGCGAGGGCGTTGGGTTCTTATCTTATGCGCACTTATACTTATCTTCTAGAATTTCTTATAACATCGCATGTGCGGTGACACACAGGGAAAGAATCGACTCCGACCTCTCCAGGTGGTGCAGGTTCAGCTCCGGAGCGGTTCTGAGTTTACGTGTGACGTGTCGGTGTGGTACACTCGCGTACTAAATATTTCCGTTGTCGGCACCCTAAGCGCGCTGTATGTTCTAGATAATCGAACAGAAGGTCCAGCAGCTCACGAGCGTGGTGCTGCGGACATTTGGCCCACTGTTCCTGCGCCTTTTCCTAGGAGGAAACCGTAACCAGGGCAAGATGAACGGCGGAACGGTAGACTTGGAAGACGATGACGATGACGACGACGAAGACACCTCCGCCGCCACGTCCACTAGCACGACGGAGTCGTCGCGGCGCAGGCGCGCGCTTTACTTCCTGCCGGTATGAGGTCGCATGTGGTCACACCCAGCCTGCCCGGGGACGGCAGCGCGGGCGCGCGCAGACCGCGCGCCATCCACCGCCATCGCCACGTCACGTCACCGTCACTGTCACCCATCGCATCGTCGCCTCCCATCCCACAATCACCGCGGCCCGGCGTCGAGGTCCGAGTCTAACCGGCACTTTGTTTGCAGAACGCGGTCGCCGAGGACAATCTGCTGTCGGGAGCCGAGTCCCAGCAAGCCGAAGTGCGCGTGGCCTTCGGAGAGAGCCCACAGCAGCAGCAGGACGCGGCCGCGGCGTCCGCCGACGACCAGCAGACCGCCGCGCAGACCAACTCCGCGTCCATCGACGAGATCACGCTCGACGACACCGACGACAGCGAAGAAAACAGAAACAAAAGGTTTCATCTTCTGAACACTTCTGAACTAGTCCACGTCTAGTCTAACAGTAACCAAAACTTTTGAAATGTTGCGCTTCCCCTTCCTTCGTTCGAACAAATAATATGAACTTATGACAATTCCAGATTCCTGAGCTTCGGGGGCTCGGCCGGGTCCTCGGGCGGCGGCTCCGGGAACTTTTTGTTTGACATCGTGAGAGTATGTATCGTTAATACTAATTCAATCAGCATGCAACATCGTATTCCATGAAACTTTCAATCTCTCGCTCGTTTCATACTCGTATCTTATACATACCACTACCCATCTCTCTTCTGCCGCTCATCTGTAAGAATTCATTACACGGCATGCGTCCGCGCAACCGCTGCCCCCGCCCCCCGCCGCCCCGCGGCGCGGCGGCCCGCCGGCGGAGCACGCCCCTAATGATCGTTACACGAACACATTACAACTCACAACGCGACGTGACGCGCCGTGACGCGCCGTGACGCGCCGTGACGCGCCGTGACGCGCCGTGACGCGACGTGACGGCGACGTCCGACACTGCAACAGTTTCGCTAATACTCCTGGAACGTCCGTCTCGCACCTGCCGCGCGTCAGTCGCACGCCGCACGCCCCGCGGCGAGGGCGGCGCCGGTGCGAGTGAGGAAGTGTGATGTTGCAGCGGCCGGCGGAGGCGATGGCGCGCGCGGCCGGCTCCGCTTTCCGTCTGATCGCCGGGACCGACTCCCTCAACGTGGGCTTTACCGCCTCCCACACCGCCACCCTGGACCCCAACGACCCACAAGTACACACCCACGCACACTCGTAGCGCCACCGATACACACGTAGACACGCGGAGCAGCGCGGCGCGGCCCGCCCGCTGCTCCTGGATGCCAGGGCTTCGGATTCCGTAGTCTAGTTGTAGATAATATTTATGTAGACATATATGGAACATGTACTCGTGCGCAGCCCGACTCCGCGGACTCTGTGGACTGCAGAGGCACTGATCGTTGCTTCCCGCGTTCAAGTACTAACTAACCTCCAGAAGCATTTTGTTACGATAACCTTAAATAAAATAATGTTCTTATAACACTGCCTTCACAGGGACAGGTAGCGCGTAGTGTAGCGCGTAGTGTAGCGCGTAGTGTAGCGCGTAGTGTAGCGCGTAGTGTAGCGCGTAGTGTAGCGCGTAGTGTAGCGCGTAGCGTAGCGCGTAGTGTAGCGTACGGTGTAGCACGTAGCGAAACTGTTCGCCGCGACGGAGTATTAATTGGTTGGTACTTGTGCATTGCAGCTGGTCGCCGGCTCGTCGTCGGGCTCGCCGGGAGACGGCGGCGCCGCGGACGGGGAGGAGGCCGGCAAGGGCGACAACCTGACGGAGGGCGTGCCCGGCCCCATCACGCGCCTGTTCATCATCGCGAACCGCGGCATCGCCAACCTCATCCAGGACCTGATCCTGCGCATCGCACAGACCTCCGAGAGGATAGTCAACTTCAAGGCGCGCCTCATCACCTCCATCATCTAATGCGCGCGCGCCTAGTGCAATGCCGAGCGGCCCGCGGCGCGCCCCGCCCCCCGCCCCCCGCCCGGCGCCCGCGCACTCGCGCAGCAGCTCGCCCCCCCCCCCCCGCGGCCCCCGCACCGCCGCACCCGGCGATCTGTTGAGTAACTGCGCGGGCCCCGGGCGCCAGGCCCCGGCGCGAGCTCGGTGCACTCTTGGGCATCGACTGCGGTCTACTTCGCCGGTCGACCGGAGTCAAGATCCAAGAGTATCGTTGCCTCGGATCCGCCGCGGCCTGCACTCCCTGTACTTGACCGGTCACAGGAAACGATTTCCGCCCCGCGCCCCGCGCCGCGCGCCACGCCCCTCTGCCGGATCTGCAACTTATGCAATGTTGTATCAAGTTGCAAATGATCTCGGAACAATTCAATATATTGTTAGTTACGCCGCGTGGCGGCGCGCCGGCGCGCGGCGGCGCTCGTGCTGCGGCCGCCCGGCGGGCGCGCGCCGCTCCCTGCTGGTAGTCGTAGTGTAACGCGGAGGCGGCAGCGCCGCCACGCACAAGCTTTTTTATATTGTGTCGTTTGTGATTCGTTTATACGTTTGTAAATATGTATTATAGCGGAATTTGTGTAAAATAAACGAATAGTACCTAGTTACATCGCCTTTACTCTCGAACTCCACAAAGTTTTATACGAACACGGACATTTTTATTTGATGTAGTATAGTTTTGTGTGACGTAATTTATTTAAAAACTGCAAATGTTGTCATGGGTTTCCTTTTCCGATTTTTTTATGTTTATATTCAAATTCTTTTACATCTTAAGTCCTAATGTAAAATTAGATCTTGAGCATCTGAATGTCATGTTCATAAATAAATATAAATATTATTTATAAACGTTTTTATATTATTTAATGCCATTGCAAATTTAGTAACTGCGATTAAGAAAGAACAACAGTAAGGTTAAAAAAATCATTCACTAAATGAGTTTGTAGCTGCGTGCTTGCTACCGATATAGAAACGAGACAGGTTTCTATCAGCAACAGCACGCGCCCGCGCCGCGCGGCTTTATTTATTTATTTTATTGATATCTTTGTATAAAAAGGGCTGAGGTTACACAAATAAAATCAGATCCACTACAAGCGTCGACTAAGTTACTTCTTTCCAACTCAAGATCTCTTACAATCTGCTATTCTTCAGAAACATAGTTCGAGGCTGTCAAGCACAACAAGCTTCCCGACAGACCCACTACAAGTTCTACAGTTTTTTACCAAAAGAAATAAAGAAGATACTTTAGTGTGAATCCCACACACATGAACCCTGTCTCCATCGTTGTACTGCAATAATAACTGACTAAACTTTATCTAAACTTAGTTTTAATAAGGCTGTGTCGAACAAACACAAGTTCAGGAGCTCGCTGGGCAATGTCCCCTTAATTTACGTGCTACCTACTTACCTCATACGCGCCCGCTCCGCTCCTTGAGACCTTTGAGTCAGTGCTAGTCACGTCAGTCAGTCAGTACCCCGTTGCGCGAGCCGAAGCCGTTCCTGCTGCAACCCCCTGCAGTAGCAGCGCAGCTCGCCCCCCGCTGCAGACACTTGACCAATGGAACCGCGCTCCGATACGGAGAGGTATTTGCGGATACCCGCCGGTGCGAGGAGAAAAGTAAATTTTGTGGGTCGTACTCATAAATATTACCAAATACCTACTTCATAGAGTTTTAGAGTAAAACTATAGTGTCTACCGTTACAGTACTTTATTTGTATATTTAACAAAATTCGCCAGAATCAACATTACGAAAATATTCTTAAAAAAGTGTAAATGTCCACAAAGGAAAACCCTATAATTATCAGTAACCTATAATTGTAATGGATTTTGCACTAAAAATAAACCAAAATTGTCTTGTCAAAAACTGAATTTATGAGAAACTAATCAAAAAGGAATCGATCATCTTGACTGCGCAGCCAAGGCAGCAGCGGCGCCGCGACTGCAGGGCGCGCGCGCTCGCCGGCGGGCGGGGGCCGCGCGCGCCCGCCGCCGCGCCCGCGCCGTCGCCGTTGGGCCCCTGCGAATTTACCAGACGCGGTGCCGCCTTCGTGCTCTTCTGCACTCCACTTAGCTTAGACACATGTAATGCGCGCACGACCTGATAACAACGCATTTAAATTCTTTGCAACAATAACTGCCACTTTTCCCCAAAGTTTATCAAAGTTTTTAATAGAATTAACTTCCATCTAATAACGTTATAATATTTAACAAATAGATTACTGTACCAAATGAAATATAATTGTTAATTTGACATTCAAATGCAAAAATAAGCGTCATCATAATTTACACCTCAATTTTAAATCACTTTTTTTTTTAAATTAACTCAGATTTTTATAATGTTTGAATAAGTATTAAATTTATTATTTGCACCTTCTTAGATATGCGTGTTATAATATTAAGTTTATGGAAAGTACGATTTTTGGAACCAAAAAATAAATAAATAATCATTGAATATAATCACACCTACACGTATATAATAATAATTATTTTTATCGTAAGTACATTGCTTTTGCCCGGCGGAGGCCGCAACAAAAGGAGAAACGCAAACGTCACCCGGTTGTCAAGTGAGCCGTCATACGAACTTAATGTCTCTCTTTGTGCAAGTCGATAATTTAATGCTGGAGTTCGTGACTTTCCAATAACTTTGTCACTGTATTGATTTTAATTTTTTTTAACTTCATTCATTAATATCTCGTATTTATCAGAAACGTTTCTAAAATATGTCAAATAAAATACAAAAAGATCACAGTTAATGAACAATATGGCTCTGTATGAAGGCATTGCGCTTATTCAAGAGAAACAAGCTGTTGTTCTAGATTTAGGAACTGATTACACAAAGTATGTATAAAGTAATGTAACCAATGTTTTATTATTGAAATAAATAAATAAAAATCACCATAAAAAAATTTGATTCGAAAATATATTAATAAAAAGATATTTCTTCATTTAAGTTACTTTACATTTTCTTTTAGTATATTTCTAAATAAAATCTACATTTAGGTAAAATAATAAATGTGTAGAGCTTATGATGAACTTTAGAAGATAACACTCAAAAATTGTTATACACAGTATTTCTTATAATGTCAATGTAATTATTGAAAATTCTAATTTACAATTCATTAGAGGTACAGGCTTTTTAGAGAAGATAGTTCTCCATCTCTTTTGCACATAATCATGATCTGTTTTTAAAATAACAATGATTATACATCTATTTTTTGTATACCTGTAGTTTGCATCCAGTCGGATCTTGTAAAATTACCCTATTATTACTTTTTATAGAAATGCACACTGTTGTTGTTCTTATTACTAAAATAAATAAAACAATGGTTGATCTGTGTGTGTATTTGGTGGTATGATGAGATGTGAGTGACTGCTGTTGCAGATTTGGGTTCACCGGAGAGGCATCACCCCGTTGTGTCGTGCGGTCGGAGTACTGGTGCCCGGTGACTCGCCGCCACAGACGCGTGCACGACTACCGCACGGAGGAAGAGCTCTACAACAACCTGGTCCACTTACTGCACTTGTTGTACTTCAGGTGAATGTGTGGTCATTTGCTAAACTTAATAAATTATAAACATCAAAGAAATATTATAAAAACTTGCTATGTACCATACAAATCTTATCCCAGTACATTCAAAGATAGAGATCAAAAATTTATAGCAAACATAATCTTTCTGAAATGAGAACAGGTATACAGTTACATATAATATGTTACAATATGCACACTTTGCAGACTTATATCTTAGTTACCTATTTTAATTTTTTTTCAGTATTATACTCTTTTCTGTATGTTTAAACGTTGAATGTCTGTGTGACAACTGCACAGTTTACACTTAATTAAATTACTACCTTTGTATTTTGTTAATAACACTAAAGCCCAGCGTTATTAGTACACACCTCATACAAAACCAATATTGTATTGGTTTTATAATGTTAATTCACTAACATTGTTATTTATTATGTATTGGTAATAAACAGAATGAGTTGCTGAAACAGTGAGAGTACTTGTATAGAATTAAGAATCTGTAGTAGGAGCCGTGATGGCCTGGTGGTTTGAACTCCCGCCTTCCACTCTGGAGTTACCATGTTTGAATGCCGGCCTACACCAATGAATTTTTCAATTTATGTGCATTTACTATAAATCACCAACTCATATCACATAATCAAAAAAATATCGTGAGGAAACCTGCATATCTACGTCATGAGCATCCGTGCTCGTACTAGTATGTGAAATGGAGAACGCAATGGCAACACCCACTCCATTATAACTGCCAAGTAAGTTGTCGTGTGTTTCATCACACATGATGACCACGACCCTCAGTCAAGAGGGAATACAGCTTAGAAGAAGAAAAGAAGTTATTTGTTTTGTTGACTGTACAGTTGTTGAGTTCTACATCTAGTGTTGGAAAGGTGTTTCAGTATGCTTAGAACATCATAAAAGAGACAATCTTTCAGCAACAGACACTGCATTTGATTGTGTGAACTTTTTATGGCCCAGTATTTCTTCATGTTGGCCAATTGTTAACTTTTTAATATACAGTTAAAATCTTGAAAAATTAAAATGTTGCACTTCTTACTAGCAATTGTGCACAGATTTTGATGATCCTTTCCATAAAAGTAAAAAAATGTGTAATTTATTGATGGGATTTCATTCTGTCATTGCAGACATGTCCTGGTTAACCCGAAGGAGCGGAAAGTGGTTGTAGTAGAGTCGCTGCTCACTCCCACGTTGTTCCGTGAAACACTTGCTAAAGTTCTCTTCGTACATTATGAGGTAAAGTTATGAACAATGGCTCTAAACTAAACAATTTAAGATATTGATACAAATTACTGACAAAATATGAATATAAATATCTAAAATTAACTTTGTAATTGCATTTAAATATTTAAGTATTAATTACCACCGTAGTACAATTGTAAACTTCCAATAAAAGTATACATATATATATATAATAGAAATATTTCCCCTTGAGAACTGCATTGTTTATTCAATGTTTTAAAGTTTTCTCTACCACATTTTTTAATTTATTATCAGGAAAAGCACTGTGAAACAAGAGCAGGAATATTTTATTGAATTGTCTTACATTATGTTCAACAGTTGCTATTGTGCAGCAGGCAGCCTCGTTGCACATTGCCTGAGCAGCTGTTTATTCCTCCTGTTAGTAGCATACAAGCTCACTACATTTATATTTCACTCTGTGGGCAGTGCAGTTAATGTGAGCGCCGGAGTGTACAACTAATCAACTTGTTCATAATTCACTTGACTTTGTGTCGGAGAGGCTTTTTTTTTTACTATTTATATTTTTATTGAAGGTAAGTAAATAGATAGTAACTTTCACATTGACTACTTTGATTGCTAATATTTAACATGTACATGAAATGACAAAAACAAAATAAACGCCAACATTCATGCAACAAGAGTGCCGCGCGCAGGTGTCGGGCGCGCTGTGGGTGGACAGCGGGCGCGCCAGCGCGCTCACGCTCGGCGTGCCCGTCGCGCTGGTCGTGTCGCTGGGAGCACGCGACGCCGAGGTCACTGCAGGTCAGTCTGTACTGTACTGTAGCTTGGACGGTGCTCCGTGGCATCGACAGTGGCTCGCAGGGAGAAGACAGTCTTGTGGGCCACTTGTCAAGTTCGCTTACAGCTGTATACTATACTGCTGCGAGGTCCCATTGCCGGAGGTGGGCTGCCACGATAGTAGTGTGCAAACATTATTGTGCTCCGGTTTGAAGGGCGCTGAAAGCTAGTGAAATCACGGGAGTAACGAGACTTAACACGTTATGTCTCATGGCGATGCGCGCAATGTGGTGCAGTGTGTATCATCTTAACTAACGCCGCGTTGTTATGGACAGGCGTATCACTTAGCACCAGGTGAACGTCGGGCTCATCTCGTAAATTAAAAAGAGCACTGCCCGGACTGAACCATAACATATACGAGCATAATTAACTTACTGTATCTGTATATTTATTATTACACGTGACTTCGACCGCGTGGTATAAAACAAAAAAAAGTTATTGTTCAGTTCGCAGAGTTTAGGATCATTTTGTAGACGCCGATCTCTAGATTTAAGTTTCTTGAGTTCTTGACGATGAAGGACGCGTTCTATCTGACTGCAATCCTCGGAAGTCTCCCACGCGACCTGCACGCGGACATCCTCAATCTACAACTTGTAAGACGACTTTCCCTATCCCGTTGAGAATCATATTCACGTGGCAATCTTTAGCTTTTGACCTTTCTTGTGTTTTTAGAGAGATTCAAATTTTCCTTAAGCATAATAACGGGTGTGCACTTTTCTGTGAAAAACTAAAAACCCAACGCAAAAATGTTCATTTTACAAAAAACTTCATCTAAAATAACCTCAGTAACGATACTAACTAGATAACCTATTATTTCAAGAAAAATCTAATTATTTACTGTACACAATAAATTGGCATGAAGACAACGTTAAACAATAATTTACGTATAATTTTAGTCAAAAGTAAAAAAGGAAAGATGTAGCAAACAAAATATTTTGAATTAAGAAGAATGGATCGAGATAATTATATAAGATACCTAGTCCAACAGAAATTAAGGATTATATAAGAAATTCGTTGATGCGAAACCTTTCTCAAACAGAAAAGTTCTTCTCAAAGCGCCTCCCCCGCGGGAGGTTGACCGACAGATTTGCGAATTCCTGCCCATCTTGAGCCACGTGGAACAGCTGCTCTCAGGATTTTTTTCGGCGTCCATCGAGAACTTAAAAGCTATAATAATTGAATAATTACTTCCTTCCTACGTACTTTACTAAAAATAATTATCAATAAGTAATTTATCAATTTCAAAGTAAATCAAAAAACGAACTAAAAAGGTTTTGCTGCTGGAACTCGAGCCCTGCGAGCGCGCTGCAACCGCACCGGACCCGTGCACTAATGTTGCACAAGAGTTTACAATTTAAAATACATATATCACCAAGTCGCTCCTGAGCGGCGACACGAGTGCAGGACGGGGTGCAGTGTGCACACTTACAACTGTCATTGAAGTCTGTAATTGGTCGCACCGCGTGTGAGTTTAGTATATAATTAGGAGATGCACGTGGAGCATGTGGCGGCCGGCGGATTGAACCCAGGACTCCTCGTAGGGACGTTTAATTTTAGCTTGTGCGACAGAGGCGAACAATTAATGTAGCAGCTGCAATCCTGCGGCAGGGTGCGCCGAGTGGTAACGTAATTTTAACTTAAAGTATAGATATTTTACGGATCTTTTCTCTTCTTTTAGCTTTTGTAAAACCGGTGGGAAATCTCATAATAAAGCCGAATGCTTTAGGAGCTTAGTTTACAGTTGGACATATATGTTAAGTGGAAACGCTTCACTTTGTTCTGGAACGGCCGGCAGTGGTGCACGGCAGCCCGGTGATCCAGGCGGTGCAGTCGCAGCCGCTGGGGGCGCGCGCGCTGCACGACCGCCTCGCGCGCATCCTCGACGAGGACAACGGCACCGAGCTGCACCTCACCGATGAACTACTCGAAGACATTAAAGGTAACATTCACATTTTTATTCATTATCCTAATTACCCGTGAACACGGCCTGGCTCGTGGTATTCATATCCGTTAGGTGTTCCAATAATATAGTGTCGTAATGACGGTGTGTGTGCGCGTGCGCGTGCGCGTGTGTGTCGCAGTGCGCGCGTGCTTCGTGCCGGAGCGCGAGCGCGCGCTGCGCTGGGCGGCGGCGGGGGTGGCGGGCGCGGTGCGCGAGGCGCGGCGCGGCGCCGGCGTGCGCGTGTCGCGGCGGGCGCGCGCGCTCTGCGCCGAGCCGCTGTTCGAGCGCGACAACGAGCTCGCCTCGCTGCCCGACATGGTGCTGCAGTGCATCCTGCAGGTGACTCCTTCGCGGTTCTCATATCCTTTTGTGTACTTCACTCGTAATAAAAATAATCCCTGTATACCACATATAACTACATATTTCCACCATCACCGCAGCTCCTTCAGCCGCCAAACAGAATTGTGCAAATATTACCAGTTTGAAGAGCGCTGTGAGCTAGTTAAATTACTGGGGTAACTAGACTTAACACCCTATGTTTGAATTCGACGAGCGCAACGCGGTGCAGTGTGTACCATCTTAACTAGCGGCGCGTTGTTATGTGCGAGCGTGTCACTTACTACCAGGTACAAGTTTTGCACGTCTCGTCGCCGCGTTGGAAAAAAATTAAAACTTAAATAAAATTCCTCCGATCCAGTGTCCGATCGACACGCGCCGCGCGCTGGCGGAGAACATTCTGGTGACCGGAGGCGGCGCCGCGCTGCCCGGCCTCAAGGCGCGCCTCGCGCAGGAGCTGCGCCACCTCGCCACGCAGCCGCCCTACAAGTAACGCGTCCTCAATATAAAAATGTTCATAATTACTTAGTCTGATTTAAACACATTAAAATATTTGCCAGTCTTCAGAGCGTGTTCAAGCTGAGCAAGGTAACTTTTTTGCAAAAGCAATTTGTTTCTTAAATGTAAGTGTATTTGTCCCGCGTCAGGGAGCGGCTGCGCGAGGTGCAGTTCAAGTTCCACGGTGCGCCGGCGCACGACAACAGCGCGGCGTGGGTGGGCGCTGCGCTGTGCGGCGGCGCGTGCGCGGCGGACGCGACGCGCGGCACCGCGCGGGACGCCTACGCGCGCGCGCGCCGCCTGCGCGACTGGCCCTGCCTGCTGCACAACACGCCGCCGCACCACCCGCACTGGAGCGCGCAGTGACCGCCGCGCACCGCACGCCGCTATACATTTTGTAATATTATTAAAAACAATCTTATTTATTAAATATTCTGCTACAAATATTCCACTTTTGCTGAAACGACGTCTTCGTTGTTCCGCATTACATTGTAAAATATCAGTGACGGCGGTAAAGAAGCGACGCCGCGCGCCGTCCGCCCCGCGCTATCGATAACTACCTCCAAAATCTACACATTACTATTTAAAAGAATTTTCCCATCAAAATCGTTCAGTTCACCGGTAAACTTCGCAGCTCTAATGAGCTTCGCTACTTTATTACTATTTATAAAGAAATTATTATGAACTTAAACCTTGCCACTTTTCACTGGACTGTTTCGTATATAACTTCATCGGATCATCGGTCCACCCAGCAGGCTTATCTTCTCGCTCGTTGCCATTTGACTTTCCTAATTCGCTATGCTATATGTGAGCGACCTTTGTATTATGAGGATTATTAGCTGCCTTTTTATTTTACTATCCACTACTGTAAAGCTTCTTATTAACTTGGCCGGAGCCTTCCTAAGCAACATCAAAGCAGTAGTCGTCGGCGCGGCGGTCCAAACGGAAGTAAGGCTCGCGGCCATTGCTGTATGGTGGGGGGTATTCGTAGTGCGGCGACGTGTACCCGCACCCGGCCGCCGTAGCGTGGCCGATAATATCAAATACTTTTAACATCGGCAGTATAATTTTAAATAAGTAAAAATTTAAATACTGCGAACACAGAGAAATTCATAACATTAGGAATATTAAAATGGCTCTCGTGACCTTATTAACGACCAGCGCTAGATATCACACGACGTCCGTACACCACGAGCTCTGGCGACCGATTCTTTTTGCTATTTCCGATCACCCCACTTTTTCTAAGTACCCGCCTTTTGTAAGCGATCGCAGGCGCGGCCGACGGCGATCTGTGAAGACTCCTTACAATACAATATATTTTACTATTCTTTATGATTACGCTAACAGAAGGCTGTCCTGATAACGGAATAACCCTGTTCCGATTCGGCCATCCTTGTGGCATGTTACTACAAGTATAAGACAATATGCACCACAACACAAGTGACGTGTTTAACTCATTTACAAAATAGTGATCACCAAACTTTAATTGCCGTATTTCACTTATATGAAAAAAGCGATCTCCACTTTAAGTGGTGTAATTCACTTTCACATGCTCTGTGTCCGACATCACTGTTTGGTTGGCATGAGTTAAAGGACATTTGACGTTAACCTTTAATAAGTACTCAAAACACCATATTTCATTAATGAGTACGAGCAACGTACACTCCGCCACAATGTGGCCTTATCAAAACGAACTCACCATTAACAGATTATGCACAAAGATACGTAAAAACTTAATGGTCTATCCCATCATCTATATTCTTCGTCTGTTTACGTCTAGCCAATATGAAAGGATTGAGCATCACGATACATAGATTAGCATCAAATCATAACTTCTACCGAGAGGGCAGACAGATTTATATTAAATTGAAGTATGTTTAAGTAAAAGGAACCTTAACGATCAGATTCCCGCTAAATTCCGTAAAATATTATAGTTGAGATTAGAAAGTGCTAGTTGTCAATGTCAAATGTCAAAAACAAAAATATTCTTTTAAATTGTATTTGGTGTCTAAATAACGGGACGAACTTCAAATGTTTGACATTCAAAGCCAAACAAATAGTATCCGAGGTAAGGTGACCAGCAGTCCCGATTTTGGCGGGACAGTCCTGATTTTTCAAAAGTCCCGACTTTTAGAATTAAGTTAAATTTAATATTTATGAAAATCATTGTTTTGCGTTCTAAGAAATCTACGGGCTACGACGACTAACATATTGCTTTTGCTACCCAGTTATTTGTCTCTCAGGTGATACATGTCGTGTTCGTACTGCGTGCCGGCAAGCTAATTAAACAAATAAATATTACAAATCTGCTACATATTATATGACTGAAGAACATGTTCATTAGACGGTATATGGCAGTATATTTCTTTTTTAGCCAAAAGATGATCAATAATAACTTCCCTAAATTGTGACATGTTCATATTTTTAGTGGCCCGTCTTTGATGAATATATCGAGCATATACGAGGGAAGTACCGCATATTAATTGAATTATAATTTTTTGGTACCAAATAGGTTTTTCGGAAACAACTGTAGTATCCGATATCCACGTTATCCATTTTACAAGCACATAAATAAAAAAACTAACCTTTCTATTTATATTTATTGGCAAAAATCGGTGGTCAGGCGGAAAAAACGGCACGAGTTACACAACTGGCACAAAGAGATCTCACTGCACTGCAAAGCGCACCAACAAAGCGTATGCAGGTCGCAATAGCCGATAATCACGCGCCGCCAGATCAAGCGCGACACTAATTTAGGCGCCGCCTGACAGCAAAACAAATGCAAAGCACGTTGTCTAGTTTAATTAATATTTATTTAGGAAAACCAAAATGTATTGTTTTATATTAGTCTATAAATTATGAATAATCCGTAATATTAAACATTATATAATACGAAACATCATATAATCGATGTAATCAAACTTTCTCTCCTTCAATTTTAACTGGCAACATTTGAATTGAAAAAAAAATCACACTAATTAAATATATATATAAAATATTAGATTAAAATTATATGTAACGCTATTATTAATAAAATTTTATAACGCTTATTCTTTTCTTACCCGTGTGCGCCCTCGCCCGGAGCCAGCCCCCTGCGAGGTGACAATACCGCATGAAGCACCGATGGAATGATCTGACACTTTAACCTGTCAGTTGGATTCATTCTTGTGGTATTCAATAATTAACATTTTGGATTTGGATTTGTGTTAAAAATTGAGATAACAAAATGTCTGACGCAAAAATTGTAGCTGCAAGTATACTTAAATTTCTAAAACAACAGCTCGATGGAAACGAGGTGGACATCGAATACCGTGAGAGCGTCGAAGTGAGCATTCAGTGCATCGAGGCCGCGTTTGAACTGCGTCCAGAAGAGGAGGCGCTGGGCGTGGACCTGCTGCAGCTGTTGCGGCAGCAGCGCGCCGACGTGAATTCCAGCCGCGCCGAGGCCGAGAAGCTCAAGAACGAGGGCAACGAATTTATGAAAGCCGAAAAGTTTCGTGAAGCTCACGAGAAATATTCCAAGGCCATAGAAATAGATCCGCGCAACGCGGTGTACTTCAGTAACCGGGCCGCCGCGCACTTCAAGCTGGGGGAGCACGAGTCGGCGATAGCAGACTGCATGGCGGCGCTGGCCCTGCAGCCCAACTACGGCAAAGCCCACGGCCGGCTCGGGCTGGCCCTCACCGCGCTGGACCGGCACCGCGAGGCGCGCGCCGCCTTCGCCCGCGCCGCGCAGCTGGAGCCCGACAACGAGTCCTACAGGGAGAACCTGCGCTTAGCAGATGACAGGCTCGCGGAGAGAGGCGAGCGAGGTCCTCTGGATCTCGGTGGTTTGTTACAAAGCCCGGCGCTACTGAACATGGCTACGGAGATGCTGGCCGACCCGAACATGCAAAATCTGATTTCAGGATTGATGTCTAACACTAACGCATCGGCGCCGGGCCCGGGAGGCATGAACGCGCTGCTGGAAGCAGGCCAGGCCCTCGCGCAGCACATGCAGGCGGCCAACCCTGACTTGGTGGATCAGCTGCGGAGACAAGTGCGTCCCCCAGGACAAGGAGACAATCAACCCCCTTCGCAATGAGGGGTTGAAATTAATGGTCAGACTGTCCATAGCATATTGTCGAGCCTCCAGTTACTAGTGATACTGATACCATTGGCACAGGCATATGCGCCACATGGAATGCTACTTCATATGCGGAACACCCGTTATTAATTTGCAAAACAAAATTTAATATTTCAATAACTCTTGGGTTTTATTAGAAGTGTTAGTGTATATTGGGTTTACTTGATATGTGTTTGTTTCTATCGGTGTTGACAACAATTACTGATTGGGGCAGCATTTTGTGCAGCCACTGGAACAGTTCATTGGCGGAGGTTATGGTGACAGTGCAAGTGTAGCCGGAGGTGCACCGACTGCGACTCCCTTCTCAAGCATTTGTATCGTTAACTTATTAGTGATATTGTACGCCGATAGAGTTATGAATTGTATATTTTCATATAAATAAAAGTTTGTTAAACAGATTATCTTTAACTTTTACCAATATTCTTATATATAACATGATCACTGTGATCATTGTGCTGCGAGGAGCTTACCTGATGTAAAGTTAGTCACATGATGATGGCAGTAGTGCTGCAACCAGGTAAACATATTGGAACAATTATTTCTTTTATTTCGAGCCACTGTACCTTTGATTAACTCCAGGTCACACCATTGTCTTGGAGGATCAGACGGGCTTTTCATTTTGTAAGGTGTGGTGCATCCACCGCACTGTTGTACATGTTTTTATTATTATCCAAATTAAGTTATTTTAAGATGATATGTGTCGAATTGTTATTAAGGGTCATTACACAAATTTAGATAAAATATAAATTAATAAGTTGAGGAAAAAGTTTCTTTGCATTTTTTGAAAAAATTCACATTTTTTAATATAGTTTATTTACATTTAACTAAAGTATGTAGGTCTCATTTTGTTCGATAACTTTTTGCCATCTTGTAGGCAGGGACATGATCCCATTACTATAGAAATTTTGGGGCTTGTGATCAAAATACCACGACAATTGATTTTGGCAGTCCCCTCGTGATGTTAACCTGACACTGCCTAAAGAATTCTGAAGAGACTGAAACAGGTGGAAATCTGAAGGTGCCAGGTCAGGACTATACGGCGGATGCATTAACACCTCCCAGCCAAGCTCTCTTAATTTTTGCTGAGTGGCTTAAGATGTGTGAGATCTAGCGTTATCATGATGAAAAACCACACGCCTTCTGTTCATTAATTCCGGCCGCTTTCTCTCAACTTCTTTCTTTAATCTCATCAGTTGTTCGCAGTAGAGTCCAGAATCAATGGTCCTGCCTGGTGGTAACAGCTCATAATGAATAATGCACAGCATCATCTTGTTGCGAGTTAACCCGGGTTCGCTACAGTCTGTGAAGCCTGACCGGCCTTTGGCCACGACCTTTTTCGCACGTTCTTGTCGTTCGTGATCCACTTTTCATCACCAGTTATCAGCTTCTTCAAAAATGGTTCGGTTTCATTACGTCGTAATAAAGAATCACAAATGAGTACACGGTTCATTAGGTTTCTTTCAGTGGGCACGTGAGGTACCCAAATATCGAGCTTTTTTTGGTCTACCCACTTTTTTCAAATACGCCAAAACTATTTTGTGGTCAGTTCCCAGTTCTTCAGAGATAGAGATAAGCCGATCTTGCTCCACTTTTTTAAAAAAAGCATCCATTTTATCCGTAATAGGGCGACCAGAGCGACGTGCATCTTTGCCATCAAAATTTCCGGATTGAAAACGCTTAAACCAAATTTGTGCTGCTCTCACAGACACTGCACTAGGTCCATAAACAACGCAAAATTTTTTCGCGGCTTGCGTTGCATTTTTACCTTTTCTGTAGCACAATTTTAAAATGTATCGAATTTCTCCGTTACATTCACTCATCTTGACAGTATAAAAAATAAATAAAAATCACACATTTTCCTAATTTGAATTTGGAATTATTATCTTCAAATTTTAAACTTTTAATGATACCAAAACCAGCCAGATACAATTAGTACAGCCAAAGAGATTTTATTGCAAGTTCATACATACTGTAATGCGAAAAGACTTTCTCCCCTACCTCATATACCCTCCACTTGTGTGGAGCTGCAGTCAATACAATTGTGTACTGCGCGCGCGGGAAACATGCAACACTTGTTATTTGTTGCATCGGTTGCAGCTAATGTATTCTATTCTGTCGTTACACATGTACACATGTACAATTATAATCAACATGTTCCAAACAATTTGAGTGCTCCTTACTGACAGCTTGTGGACAGGGCTGTGTATTATTCGTGATCACGAAACGGTGAAGGAAAACTCCGTGCATGGGCCGGCCATGAACAACAACTTGCGTCATTTGTAGGCTCCGAGCCCCGGCTGTGGTAAAATTGAGAAGGTTGTTATTTAAACATTGTTATGATTTTTGTTAGTTTATAAAACATTTATATAATATTTATAATAAATATTTTTAAAATGATGCGGTGGTGCAGCGCCGCGTCTCGCGTTATGATCTTATTGATCTATTTAATACTACGGACGGGAAACTTTGCTACAGTACTTAACTAATTTAGTGCACCGCTATCTTACCTTTGCTTACGTTTTATCTACGTCTTCTTTTCCAGTGGGTTGTCTGGAAGAGATTGCTGTCTGAGTAATAAGACCGCCCATTGTACATTTTTGCTGTCTTATGTATTTCTTTTGTAAAATTCGTGTTACTGGTGTACAATAAAGAATATTTATCTTATCTAAACTATGGAGAAATGGTTTTGGAAATCACTTGCAATTATTTATTAAAATTTTTATTCACGAGAGGGGGGGGGGGGCATTCCCTGCCTGCCTGACCCTCTCCGTCATAAAGGTTCCAGTGCAAAATCGAATAACTCCATATTACATTAAGTTGAGAAATGCGTTGAAATAATGCAGGTCCGTTTTGCCAGCGGCCGGCGCGTGGGGCGGAGGCACCGCGTGCTGCCGCTGGAGCCCGTCTGTCTGGCGGCGGAGGGTCGTCGAACGAAGTTCAATAGGCCGTTTAAAGTTTAAAGTAATTTTTAACGTAAAAAGTTTATTTTGATCTAAGTATTACAGGTTTTCTATCACATCAAAATATAACAGTTTGGTTATGTTGCTTTGGTGTAACCGATTAGCAATGTAACAATTATTCTCTTCACCGGCTGCATCACGCGGCGACGCGTCCTTTCGATTGATTGTTGTAACAGGGCTAACAGGGGGAATGTCATCACATCACAGGTTTTATTGTATCCTAAAGGATATAATAAAGGCAATTCAATATTTCTCAAACGTTATGGCGCACTTGTTGCAGTGTTGTAGTCTACTGGTGTCAATCTTTAATATAGAAGAGCGCGCGCGTGGGCGCATGTTAGGCTTTGTATTCAGAAATTCTAAAGAAATTAAAAATCTGAACATCGGAAAACTTTTGCTCACCACGCTGGTCAGAAGCAAGCTCGAGTACTGCTCGGTAGTATCGAACCCAAAATATAGGGCTCGCAAACACCGCATCGAGTCTGTATAGAGACGCTTCAATCTCAACATGTATTCTACCTCAACAGATCCGAGAAGCGCCTCGGGGACTGCGCCTCGGGGACTGCGCCCCGCGGAGCCGTCCGGGCGCACGTCGCAGGACGCGCCGTTCTTAAATAAATTGTTAAACAACTCACTCGATAACTTAGTTACTTGGTCAAGTTTCATTTGATGTACCGCCTCGTTCACCTCGCCGCGTAAAGTCTGTCCTCACCCATAGAACGTCCAAATCGAATTTGGGTGACCATTCTTTGATTCCTAGAACGTGCAGGCCGTTGAACCGTTTTATAACAACAGACAGCTCCATCGACATGTTTCGCGATGGATGCCAGTACTTAAACACAAAGCTGTCCGATATCCCCCCGCGTACCGGTGCACGGCGCCCGGACGTGGCGGTGCTCGCTCTCAAATTGTTTTGTCATTTACTACATTAATATTCTTATCGTAGTTTTCTGGCCTTCTCTCTAAACACGGTTGTGCGCAGTGTTTGTCTGCAATTGAAAGTACACGTCGCCTGTTGCCCGAGTTAACTAATGTTTATACATGAAGCAACTAAGTATTACATGTATTTTTGTAGACAGACCATCATAAATAAATAAAAGAGTTATTTTGAATGTAAAGAGAGTACGACAAACCCCATTGGCCTGATTTTCAACTGTATGGCGTTTTCAAAAAGACTTGGTGTGTCGCTCGCGGACGGGCGGGGACACATTCAGCAGCGCCTCCCCTCCCCCACCATAAACACACGGGTATTAAAGATTACAGGTTTCCTTTTGTTTGTCTGCGCGTCTCTTTACAAACAGGACTTTATGCAAAATGCGTCCGCACAAACAAAGCGGCCGTTTTAAGAAGTAAAATATCAGTTTTCTTACCTATTTATTTCACATCGTGTAAAATTTATATTAAATACATTTACATATTTATGTACACACAGTAGCACATATAGATAATAACCCTCCGCCACCTCCGCGGCCCCGCCACCGCACCCCGCACCGCGCACGTCAACTCATACAACAAATACCGTAATGAAGCGAAATGTTACAACTGAACCGTATGTGTGCGTGCGTGCGTGCGCGTGTACGTGCGTGCGCGCGGGCGCGGGGCGGGGCGGGGCGCGGCGGCGGGGCCGGGCGGGGCGCGGCGCGGGGAGCCACCGTCTCGCGGCGTTGCATTTGTATAGTACAATACTAAAACGAATGTATTATGCGCTTAACAATAACACCGACAATAGAATTTTCAAAGTAAATATAAACATCAAACTCTCGGAGCACCAAAAGCTAAAACTCGTCGAATAAATTAATAGTAAAGCTTAATATTGCCTATTCGATAACAAATTTATAATAAACATGTTGCAGCCGGCGCGACCCCCGCCCCCGCCCCGCCCCGCCCCGGCCGCATCCATCATAACAGCGGGCAGTGCACGCGCGAGGCGCGATGCATACTTTTAAAAGAAATTACTTCTCAAATATAACAGTTTCGACTGTCAACGCGAAGTGGTGACGCTGCGGGTGTGCGTGGTGCTGGTGCTGGTGGGGCGGGGGGTGGTGCGGGGCTGCGTTCAGTTGCGCTTGGACGGCGGCAGCAGGTGCGGCGGCAGGTCGGCGGGCAGGTCGTGCCCGTCTATCTTCACCTGGATGAGGTGCATGGCGAGCGCGAACTCCTCTTCGTCCAGGAAGCCGTCTTTATCGATGTCCGACAGCTTCCAGATCTTGCCCAGCACAGAGTTCGGCAGTTTTGATTTCACCATCTCAGTCTTTGCAGCTGTTAAAAAATGTACAAATTAGAGGTTTCCCGGCAGCGGCGACGGGCGCGGGGCCGCCGATCATAATTTAATATTTTACAGTGAATCAGTAAACTGAATAAACGGGAGAGCGGCGCGACTCCTCAGCCATCAGCGAGCCTCATTTTGAATACTCTGCGTGAGCCATTTCAGAGCATTCAAAACGTTTCGACCGGAGAGCAGCCTGCAGAGCGAGTGGGCGCGCAGGGCGGTGGGTGGGCAGTGGGTGGTGTGCTGCTGCGTGCGTACCGGCGCCGGTGACCTTGCCGTCGATGGGGTTGAGCGACTGGAATATCTGGTCGTAGTGCGGTTTCTCCTTGCTGCAGATCCACTCGGGGTCGCCGTGGCCGGCGTCCACGCCCTCGCCGCGCCCGTACCCGAACGGCGACACCTGGTCCTCCACGCCCTCGAACGCCCCGCCTGCAACAGCGCCGATATTCTATGAACAACCAAATTTATACAATTTCGCGTTTCATTTTATTTAACATGGAAATGCACAACCGCACAGGTCGAGTTATTAATAAGATTCCGAGGTGAGGCGGAGGCGGAGGCGGATGGTACACGTTCGTTGTTGTGTCGGTGGTCCGGCGCAGGAGAGGTTTAGCCAGGTCCAGCCGCCGCCGCAGTGCCGCGCGGACGACACCGTGTACCGGCTTGCAGCGCACTGTGGAGCTGGTGAAGCCACTGGTGACGAGGCCTGATCCTCGCGTCTCCCGCTCGCGCCGCACGCGGCGGTGAGCGCGACGGTGAGCGCGGCGGTGAGCGCGACGGTGAGCGCGACGGTCACCGCCCGTGACCACCGGCTGCGTTCAGTTCAATACTCACGTAATCATTTTAACCTTGTGTAAGTTTTTGTGCTGGTTTCAGTCGACCTCAGACTTCATAATGAACGACCTCAAAATGTAAATAAACGAATGAAGAACTCGGCGGCGACGGTGACGACGGTGAGGCTGGTGACGCCCGACTGCTCTTGTTTATTTTTATTTATTTATTTAGAAAAAGCTCAGCAGTGTCTGCTGCGCGGGGCGCGGGGCGCGCGGCGATGGTTCTCTCCTACGCAACACGTCACCGTCCGGGTGTGTGTGCGTGCGTGTGGACGCTTATTACAGGAACTTGCATATCTGGTAGACATGACCACCAACGATCGTGTCATATGTAGTGTGTATATATATATACGTGTGTAACATCTGCGGGCGTGTCTTTCCCCCCCCCCGGCCCTGTCCCGACGGCATCACCTTCACTCTACACCGTCAATCTGCGACATGATCTGATGATGCATCAAGCCTGCACGCAATTTTTTTTTATCTCAAATGTTTGTATCTTATCGATTAGATGCAAATGAGTGAATATTGCGGCGGGGCACACAGCACACAGCACACGACGCGCACACTACCGAAGCGTAGGTTCCACCAATTTATTAAAAACGCGCACTAGTCTCGCGCGCTCGAGGCGACGGTTTCGTCAACATCCAATCATTCTTCGGCGTCGCTTTGACCGCGCCGTGAGGAGGATGCGCGTCCGCTCGCCGCCGCCCCGCACCGCACCCCGCGCCCGCACGTTTTTAAACGACACCTAATAGATCTTGAGATGCTGGCTGTAGCTATTTACACCCCTGACCTCTGTCGCTCTTCTCAAGCCGCGATTATAGAATAGGGGGGCGTAAAGGATAGAAGCCTCGGCAGGAGGCGCATGCTTCCCGCGCCGCGGGGGAATGGTCAGTCGGTTTGCCCCTGAACACCTCAACCGCCTGCAAGCGTGTAAAATCCACCTCAAGCGAATACGCGAACAACACAAGTCCGCGCGCCCGCGCCGGCCCCGCACCCCCGCGCGCCCCCGGCCGGTGCGGCGGTGCGGCGATGCGGCACATGTAAAGCTATTGTAAACGTGAGTGCTTACTTCCGTAGTTCCGCGGGACCGGACCCGAGTGCGAGACCTCTGAAAGTAAATTATCGGTTATATACAATGCAACGGGCGAGCGGGACGCGCGGCCGCGGGGCGGGGGCGGGCAGAGGTCGATTCAATAGCGCGCCGGGAACGCAAATAGAGTTAACATACGGGTCCCACTCCGCACTCCACTGAACAACGCATCGCTCGGTACCGGGTTTAGAAACAGCAACAGCACATTTAAGCAACGAGTGGCTGGCCACGTAACCCCGTCACGCGCTGTCGTGTGGCGCCGTGATGTCGGTGTGGAGGAATTTATGCCAGTAGCCGCTTTCAGCTAACTTGCTGAGAGGATTCTCGCATTCCCTCCGGTGCAGTGCCGGTGCAGTGCCTCCGGCGCCTCCCGGAGCCCCTGTCACACCCCGGCGGCGCCACCCACTGCAGGTGCGTTATTGCGCTCGCAGCGCGCGCGACGCCCGCGCAACTCGGTGATGTGGCGCCGGCCATTGAAAGTGCGCGCGCACCGGTGACGCGCCGCGCCGCGGAGCGTGTCGGAGCGCGACCGACACTTTCCCCGCGCGGATGCAGGCGACGTGGCGTCGGCGGATTCACATTTTGTAACGACTCGATCGACCAAGCCAACGAACAAGTGAAAATCTGAAGCATCACCGCAACGAGTCGACCCGGACGCGCTACCAGTGATCAAATATGTGACCAACCTCCTCGGAAGCGAGATACTGCACGTACCGGGTCGGCGCCGCCCGCCCGCCGCCCGGCTCGCCGGCGTCAGCGGTCGTGCGCGCGGGGTGCGGGGGGCGGGCTGCCTTATCGGCGGGCGCCGCGTCTCCCGCTGATAAGATGCCGCCGATAGCAGCGCGCGGCAGCTCACACTTTATATGATTCACGTACAAGTTTTAGTTTTAAATGACTTGCCGCACCTGTAGAGGACCGCCGCCGTGATTATTCTGGCGCCGAACAGTAATGTGCGAACATTACTGTGTTCCGGTTTGAAGAGCGCCGTAGCTAATACAACTCTGGGGTAACGAGACTTGACCTCGTGTAGTGTTTACCATCTTAACGAGCGGCGCGTTGTTATGGGCGAGCGTAACACTTACAACCAGGTGTAGGCTTTGCGAAGCTCGTAATATAAAGAAAGAGGTAACTAGATGGTTGCGGTGTTGCGGTGCCGGTGTGAGGTACCCTTAGAAAAATATGTAATAAACCAGTGACCGGAGCCCGCCCGGAGCCGCCACCGCGCGGCGGCGCGCGCTGCAGTGCGCTGGTGGGGGGGGGGGGGGGGGGGGGGGAGTCAGTACTCGGAATAAAATAAAAGAAACTAAAAATTAACATAAAAACAAGCAAAGAAAACTGTCAGCGGCGGGTGGCGGGTCACATTCACATTGGACGGTTGAATGTAAACAACACTGCCTTGAATAACACACGTCGTCACCCGCCGCGAGCCGCGCGCCTTGTTCCGCGGGGAGCAGTAGTTCAATTGAAAGTTGTGTGATCAATCAATCGCGTACGCGCGCGATTGTGTACCGTTTCTATTCAATTGTTAAAAGAGGAGCGCCCTCGCCGCGCCTTCCCCCCCTGCCCGCGACATGTCCCAGTTGATTTGTCCGACAGGAAGAGGAGCGCCGGGGCTCCTCGTGGACCTCCGCAATCTCGTAAACAATATAAAAAAGCCAGACGCCGCCCCCCGCCGCCCCGCCGCGCTCAGCTTTCGCGCGCCGACCCGTACTCCACACACCCCACCCCCCGCGGCGCCGCCTCCTCCGCCGCCGTTACCTCTAATTGTTCCATTTCCAACTTGATTAGCGCGGCGAGCCGTGCTGCGCGCGCGTGTGCGTGTGTGTAGGTGCGGTTACATTTCTGCAGCGCGCACTGCGCAAGCGCCGCGGGCACACACGTGCGCACGCGCGGGTGGAGGGGGGGCGACGCGCCGCTGACACCGGCGTACGTCCACACATACACGCGTGCGCGTAAATCTATAGCTAGCGGAGTGACTGCGGTTCTTCCCTCTCCTCTTAAAGAATAGGAGGGACAGTGTGATCATCCCGCCGGCTGACACTGTACGAATAGGATGAACACGACCCTTCCAGTACTCCGGGTACACAACCGGTGCGCCGCGGGTGCCGCCGGTGCGACCGCATCGCACCCGCCGGCCGCGACGCGCGTCCCATAAAAAGTGTACAGTAATTGTGCAGCGCGCGCACGACTGCAATGAAGTGGTAACGCTTAGCGCCGCGTTATGCGCGCGCCGGAAGCGGATGCCGGCCCCATTATCGTCACGTGCGGGCGGCGCGGCGGCGGCGCGGCGGCGGCGGCGGGCGCGAGCCGCTCGGTAGCTCGCGTTCGCCAAATTGCAGCGGAATGTACTCTTTACTTTATATGCTTACTCATAGCCGCGTGCTACTTTACATAACTTGACTCAATTCTAAAAGGTACCAACACTCCGAGTCCGCGATCGCTTCCTGGGCGAGCACGCCGACGCCGCCGCCGTCGCCGACGGGCGCTGACGTGAGCGTGCGAGTATGAGGTCAGCACTTAGAACGTGCCTCGCTCGTAACATGTAGACAGAGCTACAGCCAGCAAATTTCGTGCAGTGCGTTATCAGTGTTGATTAGAATATTTATTCAGGTCAATATCTACTGATAGCACCCCGTAACTCCTTAACGTTATCAGTTGATACGGCGAACTGTTCGTAAAGCGCTGGTGTACATTCCCGCACGCTGACCATTTGGCCGCGCTTTCAAAATGACTCATGCTCCACTTAACGAGTAGCGATGGGAAGTGTTCATAACAATAGTTTTAATATATTACTAGCCTATGCCTAGGACGCAACGAGCACTACCTTACGTTTCGCACAAAGTTTGTCTGTAACCTTAAAATAATCTGTTTTTTAAAGAAAATTAATAATATTTTTTATTGTGTTGGATAAAGTTGTACTCAGCATTTTTTAATTTAACTTAATGTCAGTTATAGTTTAAAAGCAGTTTCTCAATAATAGCCATTTATTAAGTGCTTCTAAACCATATTGAGAAACATAAGTTTGAGCACCAGCATTAATGTTCCAACCAGAATTAGAATAAAACTTAGAGTGATGTGTTCATTAAGTTGTGTGCAAATTAATGCACCTTAAATTTCATTTTAATGCATATTTAATGAAAACACTCAAACAAAGTGAAGTATTCTAAAGTACAGCTGAGCAAGTACTCACCTTTGATGAGTGGTTCCGTAACAACATTAACATCTTCTTGAGGAATCATGTCCATAAGCCTGGCGATGTCTGTAGCCAACATGTGATCAACAACTTCGAGCAATTTGGGCTTCAGAGGATGGAACTTGGTGAAGTCATGGTTAGCAAGAGTCTCCTGCATTTTCTTAATATCAGGGAAATCACCTGGTGATATCTGCTGTTCTCTTTGAATGCGGTCATATACCTGTCCAAGGTTCTTGATCAATTCTTTTTTCTTGCCCTCTTTTCCAAACATTGACGGCATTTCTTTTCTTAATTCACTGACAATGTATGCATGAACTTTAGCAAGTCGAGCTCTTTTAATCAAGTCGTTGAGTTTGCGCAGTGCTGCATTCCGTGGTAGGGACTGCATGTCCCTGAATAGATCCTGCTCTTCATCTTCAAATAAACGTCTGTTAACATCATAGCGTAGTGGCTGATCCCAAAAAGAGCCGATGTAGACGCGCGCTACCTCGGGCGTCTGCAGCACTTTGCCCAGCGACCACATCAGTGCGCCATATACGCGCATCAGCTGTTGGTGATCGATCATGTCAGCTTTGTTTAAAACGATCCGTATTTTGTCGTCGTGGCCTCTTAAAGCTTCGATACTTCTTCTAAACTCATCCGAAATGTCGAGTTTGTGAGCGTCGAACAATAATATAATGCGGTCCACTCGCTCCGCGAACCATTCCAGCACCCCTGTGAAGTCGTAGCCACGGTCGACGCGCTGCTTCTCACCAGAGAGGATACCTGGCGTATCCACGATGGAGATGCCCCGCAGCACGGGCGACATTACAGTGGAACATTGAAATCTGTTCAGGAAGGCGTTGCCGAACTTACTTAGAGGGCGGAACTGTTTCTTTGGATCAACGACGAGCGCGTTTCCTGGTATGACGCCTTCTTTCTCGTCGTACATGACTGCAATGAACCGATCAGTTGTGGGTTCTGGGCCGATCCTGATGCCAGGAAATTCTCTTTCGAGAAGATATTTAATGAACGTGGTTTTACCAGTTGAATATTGACCTACAAGCAATATCATTGGTTTAGCGTCGAAATCAGGCTCTTCGAGTTGCGGTGAATGAAAATCGTGAAACTGATAATGCAACTCGAGGGGCAAAAGTTTCGTTTTATAAATCTTTTTAAGCCCTTCGACGACATTGTCAATACTTTCTGATTTTTCTCCCTCCTTCCTTAGCCAGCTAAACATTTTTACGAATACGGATGAACTGTCTAATTGTGTGTTTTAACGTATATCCACAAATTCACTCACTGCACCACTTTATACAGAAAAATTATAAAAATATAGCAAGACCAACGCGATCATCCTCCTCCTAAGAAATGAAATGAATGACGTGTGTGACGTGACGAAGCCAATGTTACCATTTCTTGTAATTGCGCTTGTTAATATTAAAAAGAATTTAATAGATGTAAAATGTTATTTCTCAAATTTGATACTATAACTGTGAGTCAATTAGTACACGCTAAAATTTTATAACTTAAACAAAGTATAAAATGAGTTTAAAATAATATCTTTTGGTACCGTTTTTAAAAATAATTCTGTAATGAAAATAAATTTGTACCTCCGCAAAATAATTTTCCATATGACAGCAATGTAATATTTGTCAGATTATCACAACATATGGGGAAAAGTGAGTTCTTCTTCTTCCCAATTGATGACATGAGCACGGTTTGTCCGTGAGCCAGTGTCATGTGTAGACGTACAAAATAAAAGAATACAAATCCATTAAAAATTGTCTGCGTGGTCAATCGTTATTGTTCTCATCTTTTCATCTTCGCAATTGATGGCGAGAGCCAATGTTATATATAAACGTATAAAATAAAAGAATACAAATTCTTAAAAAATTGTCTGCGTGGTCAATTCGTCCGCCATGTTTCATATTAGTACTAATTTCCGAAAATTGAGTTAATTAGGCAAGTCGTCGAAATGAGTTGTTATTAGGCATGCGTATTTGCAATACTCGATACCGGGGCGCCCTGGTACGAGTATTTTCAAACCAGGGTTAGAAAGTCGGCCACAAAATACTTTAACGTTGTAGCGGCATGTTAGTACAGTTTACAAACTCCTTGCATGCAGTATTCTAATAATTTTAAATGATTGTCAAATTTGTTAAAAATAATGGTAATCTTGTCAAATGTATTTTGTATAAATTCCAATGTTTTTTAAATAAATTGACTTTTTACTCATTTACTCTACTTTATTCTTGATTCAGTCCTGGCTAACGAAGTTCTCTGTGCTCCCGAACCTTATAACCATACACGCTGCCCCATAACGTTTTTACAACACTGCATATAAAACTGGTAAATTAAACCTTATTCAAATGTTATATAGTGCTAATTCAATACTGTAAAACAAATTAGCTCGGTTGCCTTGTACTTCAATTTTTTTTAATAATAACCTTTCTTTTTAAATAGGAAATAAACATGTGATAACTCTTTCAATATACAATTTTTTAACTACATGTAGATAGATTTTCTAATACCCGAAATTCAGCGAACGAGTGAGAGTAATATATCATTGTGTCTTTGTTACGCCTCTAACGGAATTTGCATGATTCTTGACTTTTAACTAAGTTCCAGTTGATATAAATTATGCTATAATATATACACTAGCGACGCTCCTCTTCTGTGCACGGATGCAATTTACTGATGAATTAAACGAAGATTACACTAAGAATGTAACAAATAAAATACATGAATAAAAAGTAACTATAACCCGTGCGCGATAAGTTGAGACTTGACCGGAATGCAACCCGCCGCCCGTTCCCCTGCGACTACCCGTCAAGCTCCCGCGTTGTACTGTATGCAACGACATTTTTTAACATCTTAGTTTCGCACGTCGCGCGCAACGGCGACGCGCTCCGATTTCGCGCGGTGCTAACGTTAAACAGTGCGAGTATGGTAAGGGGTGGCCATGAGACACGTGTGTTATGTGTACAACAAATCAAATCTCTCAAGGAAGGTTCGCGTTTGGCTATGGAGGTGCGTCGTGTCCATAGACAACCTACAAAGTATTAAAAACTTGAAAGTATTTTGCTCAGGCACCTAGTGCGCGTACTTGCAAGCAAATACTTGGTTTTAAAACCTGGTCGCGTTAATACGTCCATCCCTAGTTGTTATTTATATTGATAATACACTGTATCAATTAATAATCGAACTGAAAACGATGACGATATTCCACGACGAAATAGAAATTGAAGATTTCGACTACGACGACGAGGAAGAAATGTACTATTACCCTTGTCCATGTGGTGATAGATTTCAAATCAGCAAGGTTAGGAATTTAAATTATTCCTAGTGCCCATAATGTAAGAGATAAATTTCGCTCTGATTATATTCTAATTAATGTAATTAGACTACGTACAGAAAAAAATACCGAATGAGTCCTAGGAAATTTTTTACGCTCATTTACTTTATATTTCATGATTTTCAGGAGGAACTTATGGCCGGAGAAGAGGTAGCAACTTGTCCAAGTTGTTCACTCGTAGTGAAAGTTATTTATGATCTGGTAATATTTCTGTCCGAATTTTGTTATGTTCATCCATTTAAAAGCGATCGATATAGGTAAGTTATAATAATTTTCTAAACAAGTATTTTTTTAGGACAAATTTAAAGCAGAAGCTGAAGAAATGCATAGCGAGGAGGTGGACAAAGAAGTCGTGAAGGCATAGATGACACGTTGAAAACGGAAGTTTATTGGTGAAGAGGCTCAATGAAATGTGATGAAGCTCAGATACGAGTCATATCGAAGTGTAAACACAAAGTGTCCTGTCTGGCGGGAGCTGTTGCTGTGATAAGTCAGTGTAAATAAACACATTGCAATGTATATAGTTTATATTACAGTTACATTATGATTGTCAATACAATATATTGTTTTTACAATTTCTTTTATTCCTTGAAGCACTATCAGTATATAATTATAAATGCATACATTTAAGATATAAAATAAGAAAAATAAATAGAATCTATGAATAATAGTGGAATAAAAACAATGTTTGACTAGCTAATATTATTTCATATGGCTACAGTAGTTGTGAAGCTACCAAAGCATATTGTCATGTCAAGTATACAATAACTTGTGTTATACACTCTGAATGACTTAACGCTATTCAGTTAGGTTACATAAAAGAATAGCAACAAAATTTTTTGGTTGTTGCTATTCTTGTATGGTCAAAGTGCAGAGAACTGCATACAACGGTTGTTCAACATTTGATTTAATATTAGTATAATTTAATTTACAACATGGGAATATACACAAGTGCATTTCTATACATCATACTTTAGCAGGGCACTGTGAAGAAGTCATGGAGGGAAATATGGTACTACAAAATTGTATGAAAAGATTTACAAATACAAAAAGACTTTACAACTAAGAAATACCTTAAATTAAAAAAAAATATTTTAGGCAACAGATAATTGTGTTGATGCGGTCAGTCCATCAGTAGTGCAAGAGAGGCAATTATAAAGAAAAATTTGTTAAACCATTCTGATTGTGAACATGTACCAAAACTTTAAATAAAATTTTTACTTTTAGTCTTTATAAAAAAGTTTATATCAATGTACTTACTCATATTACAATATCAATGAAACAATAAATATTGCCAGGCTTGTGGAGCTCACTACCAGTATCTAATATTTAAGTTCACAAGAAACAAGCGTGCAGTCACATTGCATTACTAGTAAGACAGACACATAAACACTAAAGCTGTCAAAAATATCACAATTCAATTTGATTTAAACAAAAGGTCTAAACAGATATGACAAAAAAATGTATTGTAAAAAAATATGTTTAATCCTTTTCAAGATAAAATCAATCTCCTAATGTGCAACAGCAAACATAAGGTGCAACTGATATTTGTGTAATGAAACACAGGTGGCCTCGAGCTCTCGCGGTCGTGCGGCCCCGGTGGGATTGTATCTGCGACCCTGCCACCACCACAGACAAAACATTACAAGTTGATAATGAGTAGCTTACAAACTATGCACTAACGGTTTAGAGTGAGATCAAATGTGTACCCCACTCGGGCGCAGTCCCAGAGGAGCACTTCCACCATAAAGTTAAGTACATCTCTGTTTGTGGATTTTGTGCTGAAACTTTTAAATGTCGCCTGCGGTTCATTTCGACTAAGCCACAACATCAAACTAAATTATGAAATAAAAATTTACTGTACACTTTCTTCTGTATTTAGCGACTGGTAAGTAACTGTAGCGCACAACATGACCACCGCGGTCGCTGCACACCCCCGTTAGAAACTTAGCTCGCAGACGAATAAAGATTGGTGAGAGACATCTGCAGACGGTCGTGTGCGGTTATGTGTGGGGTATCGGTACTGGTCTCCAGGAGTTGAAGAGGGCAAGTAGAGTTTGTTTGATGCGTAGTTCTATGAGGGCGGCGGCGCCGGCTGGGCGGCGGGCGCTGCGAGCGCGGCGGGCGGCGGCGGCAGCGGGGCGCCCGCCGCGGGGCCGGGGGCGCGGTGCGCGGGCGCCGCTGGCACGCTGAAGTGGCGCACGGCCGCCTCGAGCGCCACGTTGTTGCCGCTGAAGTACGCAGACACCGCGTTGTGGAACAGCAGCAGCTGCTTGTTCATCACTTTCACCTGAACAAGTTATTGTTGTTTGTGTTCACGAGATTTCGTTAAATACAAATACGTATACAAGTGCGTACTCCGCCCCGCCACAATTGTTTTGCACAAATAATGCTGAACTCAACACTAACGGCACTATGTGGCGGTGTGTGGCGTGGTGTGTGCGGTGCGTTTAAACGAACCCTGTTTTCGTGCAGCAGCTGCAGCTTGACCGCGGAGTCGTCGCGCAGCCGCTCGTAGTGGCGGCGGTGCTGCTCGATGCGCGCCAGCACCGCTTCGCCGGGGTTTCCGCCGCACGCCTCCAGCTCGCTGCGGTACGCGTCGTACTCCACCCTGCCCGCGTTATACACACATACACGCAGTGTTCCAGTTATACGACTAATATAATAGACAATTTTATTTCAATCATCATCATCACTTTTTTATTTTGGTGGGACAACTGGGCCTCAGTTGACAGAGACCCCCACTGGGTAGGGTCTTCAAAAAAACACAGAAACAAAATTATCTTAGTTCATGAATCCCAAACTTGGAATAACTCCTGTATTTCGGGAACCAGTTTCCTTTACAGCCGTCTTTGTGAGTTTGAAAGTGTGATCTCTGTCATCATACATCATTAGAATTTGTATAAGGAGAGGACACCCTCTGTCCACTAGCAGGTCACACTAATTAGCAGAAAATTTAAATACAATACCCTGGATCTTGTAATTGTTAAATTGTTTTAAAATTTTTGGGCTAAAAATTGAAAGTGTCTCCTACAGTACAGTCAGCTAACGGTACCGATTTCTTTCAACGCTTATGTCGGTACAATGACTCGGTGCTATCGTTTAAAACTCTGTAAACCAAAAAGTTTCTGCATACATGATTGAGACATTAGCTGTTTCATTCAATAGATGTGGGATGTCTAAAAGGTAATCGGATGTTCGGTTTCGAATGGACCCATTGTAAATGTTCCAACTAAATGAGATTACCCCTGAATAATAATAGTAAGGAAAAGAAGGAAATAAAAAAAAAAGTACAATAATTAAAAACCTTTTCTTCAACAGCTCTATATGTTAGGATTAGTACCTTTTGTCAGCTTCTGTGTGAAGGTTCTTAAAAGTATGAATCAATTTCATTGTGCATATGTGAAATGTATAAATCAAAATTTTAAAGACCTAGATATTTAGTTTTAGTTGTGTTGCAATTAAAAAGGCCGCCCTCTAAGGATTTAAGACCTTCCTCGCTTTATTATATATATCTCCATGAAATAGTAACATTATCATCTGCAAACATTAAAATACCTGTACCTTTAGTTTTAACTTTGCATATACTGAGCAAACATTACTGTAGTTCCATTTGCAGGGCACTGTAGGTAGTGAAATTACTGGGCAACAAACTTAATGTTTAATGTTTAAAAAAGAAAAGCACAATGAGGCACAGTTGTTATCTTCCTAACCAGCACCTCATTGAAATGGACGAGCACATCACTTTCTATTATATGAATGTCATGTCCATCTAGTTGATTCAGAGAAGAACAAAAAAATCATGGCTAATGCAGAGGCACATTGATTGTTAGGACCAGGTAAATTTATATTGCTGTTTCTTCCCATATGTGTATACTGTTTATATTCAGATTATTTACCTGGCAGCTTCGTACTGGCGTATGGTGAGGAGAGTGTCCTCAATGGTCTTGTTAGTGAGTGTGTTGAGAGAATTATTAAAGAAGTGCAGAGCTGCTAGTAGTATCTCTCCATTGCGAGTCAGGGAACGCTGTGTATCCGCATTGTACAGGAACCTACAAGCAAATGACACATTTTTGATTCAGGATAGATCAAAGATTTGATGTTAATTGATTGACACACACATATGATTCAATATTAACATAGATATAGAATATAATGAAACTGGTAATGAGAACCGACTGGTTTTGAAGTTCAGGTGACTTCTGCGCGAGCTCGGCGAAAGCGTCACCAAGCGCGCGCTGCGTGTGCGCGGCGGCTCCGAGTTGCGACGCGAGCGCGCTGCTCAACCGCAGCACACCGTTGTACTTGCGCTGGGTCTCCCGTAGTATTTCTATCTTTGCTTCCAGATCTGTGTAAAGAGGCTATAGTTGTATTCATTTTTCTTAGTGAAATATATAACTGTACTAATTACAATGTGCGTTTTATAAGTCTGATATAGTAACCATGAGCAATGCCAAGTATTGTGTACCATGACATAAACTAATCATAACTAATAGATGCCTTGTGATAGCAATGACTTCTGGATATCTGTCATCATAATCCCGCTATGACCATGACTGCTGCAAAGCAGTTGAAACTCCGGGATTATAAAAAAAATTAAATAAACCTGATAAAATCTGTAAAATTTAGTTTCAATAGATGTGTAATTTTAGTGTGAATATAAGAAATTATGGCTGCTGACAGCCAGCAGAATGATTTACATGTACACTCAATGAACCAGATGATGATATAACTAATAACAAGAAATTCTATTTATATTTAGAGTACCTGTATCAACTGTTCTAGAACTCTTGCCAAGCTTCTCATATAGCAGTTGCCTTGTACATTTATATGTGGAGACACCCCAGTTCTTTAAGGATTCCAACTTAGTAGACCCAGCGCGTAGGAGAGTGCTGTTGCCTGCGGTGCCATTCTGGGAAACATCAGGTGGGGCTGAAAAGTTATTTTATTGTTATAAGTCAGCATTTGTTTTATTATTAATACATAAATAATTAATGGGTAAAATTGACATTTAAATCACCATAACTTGGAGGAAATGGCATGGAACGTGATGTTGGAAATTTAGCTTCCGTTCCAGATGTTATGGAATCGCTCGACTCGCGGAGAGGCGGCGTATCTTTTAACATTTCATGAATGCTGCGCTCAGATTGCCTGTAAATAATTAAAGGTTTTGTCAAGTTTTTATAAAAAATGCATTTCTTATCAATAAACAAAGTTAAGAGTTACTATTAATGAAGTTTCATGACATTAAGATGAAAACGCATAAATATTTCGTAAAATATCACTTACCATTTAGACATATTGACAACAGGAATATTGTTCTTAATTACCAATTTAATTACTTGTATAAAATATGCACAGTTCTTTTATTGGAATATGAATATTAACATTTTATTTTACTTCAAACAAACACATATAGCAAATCATTAAGAAGTAAAGCGATCAACAAAATTATGAATCACACAAAAGTCACTTTCGGTTTGACGTTAGTGCCGTTCGGATACTATAGATAAATGCAAACAATTTTATTGTTAGCAATGGTTGAATAACTTCAGCATATAAATATAACTCACCATAACTATTACTTTTTTATACTTAGATGAAAGTTTTTCGTGTTAAATCTATATTATTGTTCTTCAGTGATATTGATGTTTCTTTAACGGCGCATTATAATAGTCTAAAACAACTTGAATGCAGTCGTTCGATTCATTTTAAATTGTTGTTAAATGTGTAAAAGAAATAAGAAAATTGTCAACGTCGATTGGTATTAATAGGAAGAGAATTACAAAATAAAATTACTCATGCTCTTCAATACGTCCAGTGTATCTAATATCATTTATTTTGCACTCCTAAAGCACCGCCTCCAAACTTCTACATGGTGCCCAAATAGACATATATTTTTTTAATGATTATTTATAGTTATGTAAATATTACACATTCAATTTTTTTTCAGCATTCATAGAGACTGCTGCTAAGCGCTCGAAACGATGGCATAATAAAATAATTAAATAACCACTACAAATTCCGTAAAAATTTATAGATTTTTTCTTTTTTGTAGAAAAAGTGAAAATTTAGGGTTGTATGTATTTTTTGATGCCACACAATAAAAAAATAAATAAATAAATAAAATAAAATAAATAAAAAAATAAAAAACCATTTATTGCCGTCCAAAAAAAATACAACCTTTTTTCCTTAAAATTAACATTCTCCCCGCAATGCAACAGCGGCAAAAGGAGGCGGCTCAGCTCATGCTGATCGGGACAACAGCCTCCGATCAGCGCTGGTTTTCAGCCGCTCCCAGTTCAGTCTCCCCAGGTGTCAATGGGAGAGTTTGTATGAGGTGGCCTAATGGGTGACATCTTTTCCAGTAGTAGTATAAAATTAAAGTATAATAAATTGAACAGAAAAAAAACAACTATAAATATACGTTAACATCGGAACTCTACTGTGTTTATGCGTGCGTGCGTGCGTGTGTGTGTGTGTGTGTGTGTGTGTGTGTGTGTGTGTGCGTGTGTGTGCGTCTGTGTGCGTGTGTGTGCATGTATGTGCGTGAGTGTGTGCATTTGTGTTAGTGCGTATGGTTATAAGTTATATAAAATATTCGCGAATGTCCAAATATTGGCTGCAGGTGTGTGTCAAGTTTTCTGCCGCGAGTTGCCTTTTAAGAAGGGCATTTTTGTATTTTGTCTTAAATGACGATAAACTAATCTTCTTTCTTAAAGGAGGGGGTAGGTCATTCCAAATTCTTGCTGCAGCAAACTTGAAACATGTTCTGTATCGTGTGGAGCTATGCGTTGGAGTTACAAGAGAGTTAAATGTAGCTGACCGTAGATTTCTGTGAGTTATATCTTTCACCCACGAGAGTTGTTCAAATAAATATTCCGGATATAAATAGAAAAAAAATCCCAAAAAATAAAATTAAAATTTTTGGTGTGGGCAACCCTGATCACTTAGGGGTTTGAAAAATAGATAGTAGCCGATTCTCAGACCTACTGAATATGCATAAACAATTTCATCAGAATCGGTCCAGCCGTTTCGGAGGAGTATGCGAACGAACATTGTGACAAGAGAATTTTATATATTAGATAAGGTCCGTGAATGTTTACCACAAACCGGCTCAATTGTTATTGTATGTCAAACTTCCGCCGTTAAGCGGTCTAATTTCTTATTGATATTTAAAAACTGAAAGGTTTTTGAATAGAGACCCGTAACTTTTTACTATTTATAGGAATAATTGTAATTACTGTTAAAATTATATCACACAGAGTACTTTAAACTTAGAGATATTAATGTTTATACCGCTCGAAAGCGAAATCAACACTTTTCGGCCAGGCAATCAACTAATAGGTGTTCTTGGATAGAACTGAATTTACAGGGATAAATCAATACACAAATGCGAAAGAAACGAGTTTTATATATCAATATAAAAGTATTTTTTTTAATAACCATACAAATTGTACTTCTTATATAGTATTATATATATTATCGACACATTCAAAAATTATTATTGAGAACTTGGTCTGCCTGAATCATTTGCTACTGACGCATTAACTTATTAACAGACAAGGCACATTGTTTTTATACACTTAAGTATATTTACTTCGTATATATTATGAGATACTTAGAATTATTATATTCTATAAAACTGTACAAACATAAGGACATGACAGGAATTCTAACGCTGCGTTAAGTACCGAAACACTTATCATTTAGTTATATTGAGACTAGCTTATATGATCGGTAGGTGCACGCGTGGGCGTGGGCGGGTGCGGGTGCGGGGGCGGGGTGGTCAGTCCAGGCGCACGAGCGGGCAGGGCGGCGCGCGCAGCGGCTTCAGCTCGGCGGCGGAGCTGTCGCTCAGCACCGTCGTCTCTTGCGGGCAGCAGGACGTCTTCATTGACTCCGTAGACGTCTTGTGGTTCTGTGGTTAAGTTTACGTTTTACATAACCATAATCAATATGAACGAAACCTTAGGTCTCAGGCTTCCGCCTAATCATAAAGAGTAAGCCTGAATATAAGAATAAGCGGCGTACACGCGGGTGTGTCCGCAAAATTTTCGAATGCTTTCATTGTAGTCATGTTATATCCGAATTCTGAAACACCCAATAGTAACTTTGTTTTTGCAGCAAAGATTGTAACGATCTTGAAATAGTTTTTCGCAGTGCAGGTGGACATGATTTATCCGGAAGTTATGAGTTCCACTTGCACATGCATAACCGTACATTAAAGAACATGCATTTACTACTTGGTGGTCGAAAGTTGTTGATTGCGTTTTGCAAGTATAAGAAAACAAAGTGACGACTCACCCGCTTGAAACAGTGTGGCAGCGCGAGGCGGCGGCGCTGGCGCATGAGCACATACAGCACCGGGTCCAGCACGTAGTTGAGCAGCATGAGCACGTCGGAGAGCGCGGCCAGCGTGGCCAGGCGCGGCCACGCGGCCGGCCCCAGCGCCAGGAACAGCGCCGACGTCACCTGCCGCCCGGGTGCGGTGCGCTTTAAACTTTTTATTGCATACCGTGGCGTTTTCTTTGGCGACATGTATAAAAAAAGCAACCTTCGTCGAGTTGTACATCTTAACCAAAGTCAATTATTTTATTCAACATTAGAAATTCAAGTATTGAACGTCAAAATCCCACGGCTGCTCATCCACCATACTCACCAGATCTTGCGCCTACTATTACTTTTTAAATATTTGGACAACTTTTTAAGGGGGGAGAAGATGCGATTCACTCTCTGGTCAGTACAAAATGCCAGTGCGGTGTTCGCAAGTTACAAGTCGCGGAGTTACAAGGTAGGCATCAGTAGACTGTCGCTGCGTTGACGAAGATGCTGCAGCATCGGCTGCACGGCTGACTGTTTTGATTGACAGAAACAAAGTTGACAGAAAAATTATAACTGCAACTCATTTTGTACAAAAGGGCCACTTCATAGATGAAGGGCCGTCACGTTGTATCGGCAGCGTTCACGTTGTTTTTATTTACTCACAGGAGTGTGGGGCACTTTCATTACGTAAAGTGGATGGACTGGCAACAAACCCGTTTGGGGTAATTGGTGCTATTTCAATAGCCGCGCTCTGCGGGACAAACAATTAGCGCGCGGCGGGTGGCGGCGGGTGTCGGCGGGTGTCGGCGGGTGTTGGCGGGTGGCGGCGGGTAGTCGGCGGGTGTCGGCGGGTGTCGGCGGGTGGCGGCGGGTGTCGGCGCGGGGGGCGGGCGCTGACTCTGCCTTTAATTGGTCAGTACCCAGAAGCGTTGCATGGGATTCATTCATTTATCATTGTTTGATTAGCAATTGCTCCATATTGTTATTAATAAATAGTTATATATCAATGTTTTAAAGCGTTGACACACGTTTCGCGCGCGACGCTACTACTAGAGTGACATCGCGGAACATCGCGCCACATCGCGGTACATCACTGCACACTACGGAGGGTCCCTGTGCCGTCCGCGCGCTCGTTCGTTATGTACAATTCTCATTGTATTTGCTTATAAGTTAATAAAAGCTACAAAACCACTGTACTGTGGTGGCGGTACATCGTAATTGTTGTTTTTTTCCCTGTAATATCACCAATTTGAATATGTGGAATATTATTAGTTAAGTGCTTAATAATGTAAAGAATGAATTTGTGAAACCAGTACCATTGCAGCGACGACGGCACGGGAGGGTACGCGTCGTTAAGGTTCATGGGGATGTCCCAACAACATGTCGAATGAGCTGTTGCCCGCGACTGCGTCCGCGTGCTATTTATCAAAAGTTATTGTCTAATTTGCAGAATGTCGATAACTTGTTGGTTCAGCATTTCGCGTAAAGAAGTACCTAAGCTAATTTTAATGTAATTCTTCTAGTGTATGAATCGAACTCTGAACATCGCGGGACGGCGTGTCCAATGCGATCATTTTCTAAACGCTGATCTCTAGATTCCAAAGTTTCTCAATCCTTAACGATGAAGGACGCGTTTTTTCTGACTGCAATCGTGCGTTCCTCTCACTACTCCCATGCGACCTGCACGCGGACATCCGTAATCTACAACTCGTAAGACGACTTTCCCTATCCCGGTGAGAATCATTTTCACGTTGCAACCTTTGGTTTTTGGCCTTTCTCGTGGTTTTAGCGAAATTTGACTTAATTTTAGACATAACTCCCAGAGTTGACTGCCAAGGAATGGTACTGTACTGTACTATGTACGGTAATCATTAAATAAATAACAAACGGCAGCTCACTTTTCTATAAAAAACTAAGCCAGCGCGCCTGCCCGCCCCTCTGTCAGCGCGCGGCGAGTGCGCGTGTTTGCGAATGTTCTTTCGATTTGTAATTCGTATGCCATTCATTGGCACAATGAAGTGTCCGCGCGCGCCGCATGTCAATCACGCGCCGCGCGCTACGAGGTGTGGGGCGCGGGGTGCGCGGGGTGCGCGGGGTGCGGGCGGGTCGGCGGCGACTCGACAAGTTGCTAATGGAATATGCCATTAAGTTAGTATTCCGCAGATTACGTGCGCAATGAGGAGCGGGGCGCGGGAGTACTGCTTGGGGACGGTGCGCACTGCGCGTCATATTTACTCATCGCTAATAGTAAAACAAAAACGTTTGCCTCAACAAATAAAACAAACGAAGCGGCGGGTTTGGTTCCAGTGATAAAGAAACCGCCGGAGGGCGCGGGGCCGGCGCGTCCCTCCGCGGCTGCCTCACCGGTTTGTGATATTTTGTGTCTGCGAGGGTCCGCCGGATTACCTGTTTCCCTAAAATTTCAAATCATGTTAGATATATAATGCGAGGAGGACGCTCACCATCTGCGGCAGCCAGCAGATCATGAAAAGCACGGAGAGCGTAGCCATGAGGCGGCTGAACGCGACCTCCTCCGCGGTGGCGCAGTTGAGCGGCGCGGGCGCGGCGGGCGCGGCGGGCGCGGCGGGCGCGGGCGCGGGCGCGGGCGCGGGCGCGGGCGCGTCGGGCGCGCGGCCCGCCTGCCGCCGGCAGCTGCTGCGCGACACGCGCCGCACCGCGCCGCCGCCGAGCGTGATCGCGTAGAGCGCGCGGATCACCGCCAGGTTGCAGTACACCAGCACCGCGCACAGCAGCGTGCCTGCGGCGAGGAGACGAGCGTCATCGAGCGGCCGGTGCTCCCGCCGCGTGCCGGTGACGACGGCACGTAATTTTTTCCTCTTCTTTTGAAGAAAAATATGACGACGGGTCTCTACCCTCTGCGTTTTACAGAAGGCGAATAAGAGTTCCTTGTAAGGATTGCAAGCACATCGCGCTCCCCGTCCCGCAGACGAGTATTTGTAACCGGTCACCGTCACTCAGATTGTATTTATAGGAAGTAGGCGTACAGTCGAGGAGGTTTTTGCTACGATACAAGTAATCATCATACCTCCGAAGTGAAGTTGGGCGCTCAGTCGGAGAAAGCTATGTGGATGGAGTGGCGTGCCGTACGAGTCCTGCTGCACTCACCGAAGAGGACGTAGAAGACCGCGTACGCGAAGTCGAGGGCGGCGAGCGCGTTGCGGTAGCGCGTGCAGCAGCGCCCGGCCTCGTCGTAGTAGAGGCCCAGGCCCAGCACGGGCGCGCAGGTCAGCGCCGCCGCCCACAGCCAGGACACCAGCAGCGCCGTGCGGATCACGTAGTACGTCACCTGCTGCTGGCGCGCACCGCACTCATTCAAATGTGTCACTTACACTTCGTACGTTACGTTCGGTCGAGCTGTTTGTCTCAAAATTATTACGAATGTTTCTAAAGTAGACGAAATAAAGTGGATGAAGGAGGGGGGGGGGGGGGGGGGTTCAACCTTAGGACAGCGAGTACCTTCTAGGAAAGTTCTGCGCTACTGCGAGCTCGCGCAGGCCGCCCCGCCGCCGCACCGCACCGTATCGTTATTGTTGTACTAGCTATTTATTTATTCATTACATATTTCTTTATGTGTTACAGTGACGCGGTCTATATTCACTTACTGCATAGTTGTGTGTGTGTTTCGTTCGGCACATTTTAAAGCTCTTCTGTAGGCTTGTCTACCCGTGCAGACAAACTTGGTGCGGGTTAGGTTCGCGTGTACGCCATTTGCGTATAAATATTGTGTCTTCGCTTTACTTGTTGTAAAATGTGAGGAAATAATTAAAAAAATTAGGAGCGGAGGTTCTCATGGTCCGCCGAGTGCTACGAGGGGCGGGCGGCGCCCTCCTTGCCCGGGACGTGGACGTGGGAGACAGCAGGTAGGTAGATCCCGGCCCGCGTGCATCCGCACCGCCTGCATCACCGCCGCTGCTAATGAAATCGACACGAGCGTACGTTTACACAGCGCATCCGCACGCTTCAATATAAACACAATTGTTTATCGCCGCCGGCCGCCGGCTACTTGCCGTGCTACAATGTGGCGCGCGCGGGACGCGGGCACGGGCCGGTCGCGCGCAGGAAGCGGAAGTGCGCTGTTTGTGTGGTTGCTGTGCGCGCGTTCAACACAACACCACATGCGGTCACGTTACAGTACTCGAAAAAGGAACAACAATGTTTTTAAGCTTTACTGATCGCCGGTAGTGTGCACTGTAGCAAGGCGGAGATGCATCTCGTGAGCAGCAAACGCTTTTACCGTACGGGTTCGTTGGCTGGAGAAGGTGCGACCTGCGCAGCTCTTTACCAAGTTTTAGAGCGACTTTAAATGAGCCGCACAGTGCCGCGCGGCCGCGCTGCCGCCGCCGGGCTCGAGGGCCGCAGTGCGGTACTCAGCCGACTCTCAACCTCGGTGAACTCTTGGAGCTGAATTGTGTTCATGTTTACACTTGCCACAACTACAACGTATTTTTTTCTCGTCGCCTAGATTAGATCTCGCAAGAAGATGCGTTACAATGAATCCGATGAGAAGGAAGAACTGCAAGAAGACAGCAGCGGGATCTCCTTTTTTTCTTTTACCGACACTTTGCTCCGGACAATTCGCGCGGCGTGCGCGGTGGGTGTGGAAATTCCCCTTCTAGGAACGGCTAAAGTATAGCATTCTTGTGCTGAAGAGGTAATGATTATAACCTAATCTACAGATACCTCGCAGGGAGCGTGTGGTGCCGTTCCACCCTAGAGCGGTGCCTCCTCCACGCCGGTAGTGAACTGTAAGCGAGGTGGACACCTCGTGGTGGCTCGGGACCTCATAATTTTACCGTATTTCTTTGCGCGTCACTTATTCATTGTTTGCCCGCCGGTAGTTGCGCCTATTACACGCGTATCAGTTTCCACGCACTCCACCTACACATTCTTTACAATCGCTCTCTATCTCTATATGCATCCACTGTCACACTTAAAACTAAGTTTAGTAAGGTAGCGCGGACCCTGCGGCGCACGAGCGGACCCCGAACAAATACCCTTCTTAATTCCACCACTATTACGTTCGTAAATAGTTTTTTATCAATTTACATAAAGCGCCGCCGGCGACTACGCGGGCGCAATCACAATTACTCGGCACGGGTATCAATCACATGTAACTACCGCCCGCAATGCGAAGTGTCCGCACCGGCCGCCCGCCCGCCGCCGCCGGCGCGGGAGCGGGTTGCTCTGAAGGTGTCTGGTGTCGCAAACTAGTCAGCGGCATTGGAACCTGTTCGGAATGGATAGTAGACGTGCGGATGTGGGTACGAACCATAATTTTTTAATTTTTTCTCCTCGCACCGGCGGATAGCTGCAAATACCTCTCCGTATCCAACGGAGCGCGGGCCGGTGCGGGATAAGGGTCTGGTTAGCAGTCGCGCAGCTGCGCCGCTGCTACAGAGGATTGCAGCAGGAACGGCTACGGCTCGCGCAGCAGGGTACTGACTGACTGACTGACTGACGTGACTAAAACAGTCTCAGAAGTCTGCAAGGAGCGAAGCGGGCGCGTGGAAGGTAAGCAAGTGGCGCGTAGTTTAAGGGGACGCCTGCAGCTGTGTGTGTGCGGCACAGAACCTTTATTTTCTTTTTGCGAGTTAATCTGTGAAGAACTCTCCAATCGAATAACCAATTCTTCGTTTTATAAAAGTTTCGCTTTGAACAACGACTACATCACTTATTCGCATAAACGATCGCGTACGATAGTTTAATGGCCGGGAATGACGACGGAACGCCGGGAGGTCTCAGCTTTTAATACCGGATAAACATTTTGTTATCGCACTACACCGGCGGCGGCGTGCGCGCCGTGCCCGGGGCAGCCGGCGACAATGAAGCGGAATCCAGCCGTGTCCGGCTTGTGTATATGCTGTCTAATAATTTTTTATTTGTCATGTAATAGACATATAACTTTATATGAAGTAGGTCACTTCGGCCGCTCGGGATGTAGATACGGAGGCGCGCCGAGCGGCCGCGTCGCGGTGAACTCGAGAGCGACACAACGAGCGCGCTGTGCGCCGCCCGCGTGGGTCGCACTCGGGATCAAACGTGTAAGTACAATTAATCAGTACTTCACTATAGGGGACGAAGAAAGGCAATGATTGTATCGAGGAGCGGCTCCTCGCACAGGACCGGCCACGTCACAAAGGCGGCGCAGTACGAGCGAGGCGGCGGACTGTTTTGATGAAGCAATATGCAAAATGCAAAAGAAAAGTTGTGCTTTGTTTTGTGGTCGTGAAGAATATTTTCGGGATCCGATTACAGGAAGGGACAGTCCGAATAAACGAATTGATCTCCTAGCAAAACGGTCAAAAGCATGCGGCGGCGCGCCCGGCTGGGGACCACTGTACGGCGATTCCGTTTCAGTGGGGCCAAGTCTGTACGAGTAAAATTTTGGAATACAACTAGTTACTAGAATAATTAATTAGTAATATTAAAAGAGTGTCACTACAACGTGCAGCGCGTCTCCGCAGTCACCGCGCCGCAAGCGCACACGAACTGTTCCAGGTTAAACATGGCACGCAGTAGAAGGAAAGGACACACCCGCGCGTGCACAAGAACGCAACGAGCTCCACCGCACAGCGACGCTATAGGAATAGGGTAACGTATAACGCAGGCATCGAATGTGTGTCCGCGTCCGTGCGCTACTACACTTAATATGTACGGATATTGTGGACGCGAATGTGTCTCTCTGTCTGCGGACTGCAGTTTCATGTGCGGCTCGCCGAAATAGTACCTCATGTACTTTAGTGCGGGCGGTGGGCCCCCGCCGAGCCTGCTCGCGGCAGTCGGTCTCGCGGCACACGAACCACTCCTGATAGGCAATAAAATAATGATGATGTGCTCAGGGAAAAAAACATCATCTATTTGATCAGAAATGTATGAAATAAAACAGTTTGACGCAAAGCCGCGAGCAGACCTATAGCGGAAGCGCTCGAACAGGAAAGTCATTCATTTAAAGTACAAAGAAGTATTTTTAGGTGTAGAGGCTGATAACGGCGCGAAACTTTCCGGCCGCGCAGTGCGCACGCGCTCTACCCGGCGGCGGCGGCGGGCGCGCGCCTCGCAAACAAAATCGTAAAAATTCGCGAACACCATAAAAACTTTCGATCCAAATAAATCATAAAACGTAAAGTGGATGAGAACATTTGAATGGTAATGCACACACGCCCACGCGCGCGCGCTCTCGCATACGGACACATGCTACTCGCTACAGAATTCGTCAGATTGGACACGGTGCACCCGACGCACCCGACGCTCGCCTCGTTGGGCAGCCGCCCCTCTCTAACGTAGTCCCCGGCGCGCCCGCGCTGCGCTTTGGAAGTAGCGCTCGCGGCGGCGCGGCGGCGCGGCGCCGGGCGGGCTGTGCGCTGTAGCCCCACTTGTATTTATAACAATTGGTATGGCGCAAGACCAATAAGTGGTGTGGTGCGGCGAGGAGTGCGCGCCGCAGCTACAAGATCGGCGAGAGTGCACGAGCACCGTGAACGTTAACTCACCTTTTGGTAGAGGAAGGGCCTGGTGAGCGCGAGGTATCGCTCGAGCGCCATGGTCACCGCGATGCACACGCTGCCCACGCCGAACACGCGCAGCAGCACGCGCGCCGCGCAGTACAGCCGCGTGCTGCGCGCGCTCGGCACCTGCTCCGACACCACCATCGCGCACACCATGCCCACCTGCGCACACAAACTTGTTGTTTGATGTTGTCGATGCAGCGCGGGCGCGCCGCTCACTGCGGGCTCTAAGCTAACGTGCAGCGAGCAGCGTGCAGCTCGGGTCGGTCGGCGGCTCCCACTCCTCCCCGCTGCACGGCCTGCGCCGGCCGCCGCGGAGCCAAATCGCTCGTGAAGGTATAATCATCAACATCGAGAGAATCTTTATGCAGACTCTGCAGCTGCAGCATGGGGATGCAGTTCGGTAGTTGTATGCGCGGAGACGGACTCACCAGCGCGAGCAGGTCGTTGGCCGCGAGCGAAGTGAGCAGCAGCAGGTGCTTCCGGTTCCGGACGCGCCGCTCGCCGCGCCGCAGCGCCACTATCGCGGCGGCGTTGCCCGCGATGCCGATCGCGTACACCACCTTCACCAGCACCATGAACACCTTGCCGCCGTGGCGCAGCGGGCCGGCGGCGACCGTCGCGTTGGCGCCGTCGGTCGCGTTGTACAGCTCGGTGGCGACGGTCACCACCGGCGCGAGGCTGGACAGCATGCTCTCCGCGGCGCTCATCTCGCAGCGGCGCGGTGTGGTCGGTGCGGTCGGTGCGGTGCCCGCGGTGCGTGCGCTCCTCTGGATGCTGCAACTAATGCACGTTAAAGGAGCGCAGGAGCAGTGACGAAAATCTAAATAGTTTTTGTTCCAAGTTGATGGTGATAATCGCTGTAGATCGGTGGTACTCGGCCGTAGGGCCGCGCGGCGGCGGTAGTGGTGGTGATCTCGAATTCGCAAAAGACTTTGCAATTGTTTATTATTTTCTCGAGCAAATGTATTGTAACATTCCCAACGGGCGAAATGTTGAAAATGGTTTATAATGAAGTGCACCGGACGGGCCGCAGCTCGGCCGCAGCGGCTGCAGACGAGCAACGAGATATTTAGTAGATTGCAGTTGGTACACTGAGCAGACTCCGTTGTTCATCCTGCAGCGGCTGGCTTATCACCAGCCCGCTTCCCGGTGACTGTGCGATTGTTCACCACTATCAGACTGGGCGGTGCAGCTGATGGGGCTGGTGCGGTACCCGAACCGCAACGTTACTTAACCGGCGTTGGAAACAACAGAGATGCAACAAGGCGGTGGTGCAGTGGTGTGATGATGTGATGGTGGTGGTGTGGCGACGCGACGCGGCCGGCGCTGTGTCTCTTGGGGTGTAAATGTTCATAATATTTACTAATAGCCTATGATTTTCTTTAGAAGGTTATTTGTGAAGTTTCGAGCAAGTCATTGAGCACGGTGAATAGCTCGAAGGAATGAAAACAGTAGCCCCTAATGACCCGGTGCTAAGGTAACCACCGGCGGCTGCGGGCGCGCCCCGCCCCGCCCTCCCCGCGCTCCGGTCGGTTCCCGCGGACGTCCATCGCACACCGGCCCCGGGGAGGTTCAGCTTCACAGTAAACAGATTTTAAGTTCGCGTCGAAACCTTGCTCTCGGGACAAGAGCTTCCGTTTGTGACGAGGTGTTTAGTCAACCCTGCGGTCTGTTGCGGAGTTGTTCTCGTTTCATTGATTTGTTACATTTAAAGACGATGCGTTGACGTTACCTCCGTGAGCGGCGCGCTCGCACGGGCGGCGTCCTGTTTCACTTCTTGCAAACTATCAGCCCGGCTCAGTTCCAGTGCCGGGTTCACTTTTTATCGAGGCGAACGCTAGAGAACATTTTGTTTGTAAGTGCCCCGTGTCAAGGTTTAAAATAATTAATATAATTTTTTGGAGAACTGCAAACAGAACGTCGAGGATTCCGCGAAGACATACATACGTTGAACGTAAACAGGTCGGGATGGAAGTATATTTGTTGTGTGGCACGGCGGGCCCGGCAACGCGGGCCAGCTTCCAATTAGTTTGAAAAGAAATAAAATATCTTTCTAATGGTGTTCGAGAGTCTTTAGTTTTTATGCACTCGTGTAAACGCTGCGAAGTGAGTACTTCCGGCGCCGCCGCCGCTACCAAGAAATAAATCACGTGGAAGCTTTTTCCTAACAGCGAGTGCCGCCGCGTCCTGACGCTAGTGTTTAAGATGTTTATTTCTAATTTGATCGAGAAAACCATCCTATAACTTTAGTTTTTTTATTTCATTAACAAATATTTAACGCTCGTTTATATATCGAACAGGAAGCTGGAGCATGCACGATTGTTAAGAACTTACAAAAAATCAAAACTTATCGAAGTTTGAGGGTTTTTATATAACTATGTAGTCTGGCCATAAGCAGTGTTATACAAATACTTTTCTTTTTTTCTACTTTTTAATTATTTTGAATTCGGAACACGTATATTGGTTTAAAAGCTTCTTCCGGTTTTGCGCCATTTCACATGGCTTTTCGTGTTCATTATCAAACTGCAATACGGAACGGGGTGTTAAAGCAAATAGTATTGCAGCGATCGCCTCGCGCGAGGCGGTATGTACGCGTACTGGTCTAAAGAAGCAGCTCGAGTGGTCGGAGAGGTGCGCCGTGGTCACCATGCTGCGTCGGTGATGGTTTGGTGAGGCGTGTCTTATCGAGGAGTTACAAAACTACATTTTTGTGAAAAAAGAGTGAAAACATCAGCCAAAGTGTATCAAGATACTGTCGTGGATCATGCTGTGAAACCTTTCGGCGATACATTTTTTAAAAGTATTGCGTGAACTTTCCAGCGGGACTCTTCCCCCGGTCACAAGGCACGGAGTACCCGAGCCCGGATCGAAACCAACGTCCCGGACTTCATAAGAGCTGAAGACTGGCCCCCGTCTAGCCCAGACTTCAACCCTTTCGACTTCAAATTATGGTCAGTTTTAGAGGACGTGACCAGCTCTAAACGACACGGCGACATTGACTCTCTTAAAAAACCTTCGGAGCAAGCAGGGGCGAAATTTCTCTCGGAAACAGTGCGTGAGTCCATAGGTTCGTGGCGAAACAGATTAAAGGCCTGTATAAAAGCCTAAGGTGACCATTTTGAATAGAATTTTTTTTTTTATTTGGCATGCACTTTAATAACATTACATTAATCATTAAAAAATGCATTTCCATTTGTGACAAAACTTACGGCCGCACTAGGTCTATATTATGCACAGCCCGCACGTTGCACATAGACACGCCGTTATTTATTAAAATGGTGGCGCGTCTTACGTAAGTACAAATTAAACTTAATTCTTAAAAGTCTCACGCCCACATCCTGGTAACATTGTGATGAGGCATGTGATGCTGCCCGGTGACGCACTCTCTGCCGTACTCGTCAATACATAACTGCACGCGGACGCAGTGTGGAGTTCATATTTGCAACCCGACTGCGCAGGGAGCGGCCCGAGCCCCGAGGCCTGGCCAGCACTCCGGGAGCGTCGATGTCTTTTACCCGCCGCGCGGCTCCGCCGGGTGTGGCTTCTGAATCTCGTTCGCTTGCTCCTTGTTCCTGCTTCCGTCTGCCTACACTGCCTCTGTCGCGTGTGTGACGTGAGCGACATGAGCGACATGAGCGACGCACAGGCGCGGCCGAGCCCCGCGCAGCTTACACATTTGAAAGTTTGAATCGACATTGAATGCAATAGTACTGAGCGTGCGATATGTGCATTAACCATGTTGTTAAAGTCGTTGCGAAGTGTGTTTCATTTACTTATCTGTTCGTGTGTTATGTTTAGTTTTACAAACGCGTTTTAACAAAAAAACTGGTTTAAGTGTAAACATTTTTTTACATGTTCTCAATTTACCGGTATTTTTCTATTTATTTCACTAAGTTTAATTTTATTTTCTGTAAAGGATTTAATATTACGTTTATTTAATCTATGTTTTATTTTATTTATAGTGGTTATAACTTTTTAATATCTAAACATGTATCTAATATACTTGCCGACCGACCGCAACAAGTTTTCGTACCTACAAGTATGTATTTATGTAATGCTCGCCGCGTCTACTTATACTTCAGATGCACAGTATTTTGTTTTATTAGTTCACAATGTGTTTTTATTTGTCTTTAATAATTTAACCCTTAACAATGGTCTCACGCACCGATGTCCACCACACGGAAACTTCGCCGTCAGTTCCCAGGGACTGACGTAGTAGCACTCGACTAGTTAATAGTTATTGATAATGTGTTGTTTTTAGCGAACTTATAAAAATAAAAAAATTAAAAAAGTTAAAAGGCACGTGGTACATAAGATAATATAATAAGTATACTCCCGGACACATCACCCAGTGTTTAAAGTTTCGACGGTGTCTAGTTAAAAATAAATGTTAGGTGGAGCAATAAGTTTTAATGCAGTTTTGAAGCTGATTTATTGGTCATCCCTTATGTATGTTTTTTTTTTTTTTTATAATTTCGAATTGATTTGGCCGGCAGAAGTTTTACAGCTTGGGCGACAATTTCAGGCAGAGTATCCATATTTTTTGTTTAAAACTGGCTATTAGTTTAGATTTGCCTTTTTATAGAACCAATAATTGGTGATCTAATCGGAAATCTAACTTGTGCGAAATAAAAAAGTTTTCTCCATTCCTGGGTCGTTGAAAACAATGAACAGTCTCGAATTTTCGTTTTTTTTTTCATAATCCTAAATTTAAAATAAAAAAAAAACACACATAAAGGTTGACCATAAAATCAGCTTTAAAACTGCATTAAAACTTATTGCTCCACCTAACATTTATTTTTAGCTAGATGCCGTTAAAACTTTTAAACACTAGGTGGGCCGATAAATGTGTCCGGGAGTGTATTTATTCTATCACATGATCAATACCACGGAGTACATAAATAAAAATATTTTTATGTAGCCGTACAAATAAAGGCGATGCAAAAACATTTTCTGGTCCCATACTAACAAAGAAATTAAAAATAGAGCGAGTCAAGAATTAAATTAAAAATCCGTTTACCTATAATATCAAAATAGTTGTCGCGTGGAGCGAGCGCGGCGGTGCGGCCGTCCTGCGGCTACTCGCGCGGGCGCTACCGGAGCACTTAGCGGGCCGCGCGACACGTGCAACGCGCGCCGAACTCCGCGAGCACTGACCAGTGACCACCGCCGACACGGCGGCCGGCACCGCCACACACCGCCCCCCCGCGCCGCCGCCGCCGCCGCCGCCGCGCTGACAAATAAACTCGCCGGTAAAGTACGAGCAAGTGTATGTGCAATAGAATACTTATTTATTGTTTTATTAATACTACTAAACTAAAAGTAATTACAAACTAACACTATGTTTAGCTCTGACTACGAGCCCTCCAGCGTTTGGTTTCAATGTTACGTACCACCAGAATTCAACACGTTCAAATTGCGAAGCAGTTCGCTGCGAGGGCGAAGAAGACCTGTTGCGACTATTGGCAGGACGTCGCCGGCGGGTGCGCGGCAGCAGAAGTATATAAAAAGTCCACAACACTACCTCTTGTACCGTCAAAGGAAGTGTAAGAGTCAGTGTTTCTTTTTACTGGACTAGTAAAAAAAAGTGTGCTATTGAGTGAGTGAGTGAGTGAGTTAGTAAAGCATCGCAGATTATGTTTAAAGTGAACACAACGCGACGCCGGTGCTGATTTTCAAACACAATTTAATTTGATAGTAGGTCTGAGGGTGCGGAAGACGTTACCGCGTTCAGGTGAATTACTGGGAGTATACACATGAGTGGCGCGTGAGGTCGCGCCGGCTGCGTCCTGCGACGTCGCGCGGCGTCGCGTGCGCGCTCGACCGGAACGACATCAGGAACCAACAACCCGCCGACGGAGCGGGACATTGGCAATCCATTTGCAGCCGGCGACGGGACCGTCCCGTCGCAAGCAAAGCGTGACTCGTGTACATTGCGACGGGCATATATAATCAGCGTGCGACGTGCGAAGTGCGACGTGCGACGTGCGGCGTGCGGCGTGCGGCGTGCGGCGTGCGGCGTGCGGCGTGCGGCGTGCGGCGTGCGGCGTGCGGCGTGCGGCGTGCGGCGTGTAGCGTGCGGAAATTTAGCGAGGTCGCGAGCGCTCGCCCCGCGCACAACAACTGAGCACGTGCAACATGAAGCTGTATTGTAATGCGTCGCGCGTCGCGCGTCGCAGCGCATTGTTTACATACACGAGAGGTACGCGGGGATTTAGTGAGGTTTTTGTTTGAGACGTTAGTGTCGCGTGCCCGCCGCCCGTGCCCGCCGCCCGCGCCCGCGCCCGCCGCGTAGCGCGCGCTACGAGGCCCGCGCCCGCCCGTAGCGCGGCCACGTGCCACCGCAAGTTGTTACGAGGAATGCGTCTTTACAAGTTCATCTCTCAGACACACGCGCGGGGTGAAGCTCACCCGCCCGCCGCCCGCTCGCGATCAGGTGCCGCGCGGTGGTTACTTAACTAAATAAGTTGAATTGCTCGTTACACCGCGCCGCACTACAATGGTTGATTCTATTAAATGCTCACCGAATGAATACATGAGCGGTGTGTCACGATCGTTAATGTATGATAAGTGCCATTTGTCCGCTGGCACTTGGCAGGTTCAGGCGCACAGTTTCGGCGTCACTCGGAGGACAATAGAGAATTCTGTGCCGTTTCGGGCCGCTCGGCCGCCGCCCGTTTCCTCTCCGGGTAAGGAGCGCGGCGCCGTACATGTGCCGCGATGGTGTCATGTACTCTGTATTGTTGTATGTTCTGTATATTATGAGATTATCGAGGCGCTTTGTTGCAGCCTTCTACTGCTAAGAAATCAATTAGTAACAACAGCAACAAGCGGTCGAGTCATCGGAGACAGATAATATAACAGTACTCGTAGTCGATGTCCGACGACTTGGCTACGATTTGCAGTGCGTCGACGCAGTCAGGGAATTAAAAATAAATCCATGTGCGCAGTGCGGTACTAGACGCAACATTACTTCAATAAATAACATTCATTTAAGTATTTTCGGATCTTTAAAAATATAGATTAGTTACATAATTATAAAGTCAATGTGATGAAACCACTGAACCACCGCACCAATAGGACGGGTGGTGACCGCCGACGACCGCACCACTGCGCCGAGAAGCCGCAAAAATATATCCGCAAGTGGTGTGCGGAAGGCAAGGGGTGGCGTTTGCCCGTGCTATATCTTTAAAAAAAATTACTTTAAATAGTAGCTAGGAGCGGTAACCATTTCCTGTGAAAAGCCTCAAGTGCATAAGAGCGATCCCCTAGTGATGGGAGGGGATCGCGGGGAGGGTCCGGGCGGCGTGCATAGTTGTAACAAGCGCTTAGCATTTTGGACATGAATAAGTCAGTCGCGGTCCGGCGACGAGCTGCCCGGAGCCGCGGAGCCGCGGTGCCGACTGCTCGGCCGCGGGTGCCGTTGCTCCCTCGCAGTCTGATTTAGTTTCATCGCAACGATGTAGTATGTCTTTGTTATTAAAATGAATAAGGCGACGGACTTCGGATCCGGAGGTTGCAGGTTCGATCGGGGGTCACCGACACAGCCACAGCGACCACTTCACTATCACAGTCACGACGAAAATATTGCCGCACCCTATCAGCAGCCCGCGGGGCGTTGCGCCCGGTGACAAGTGCGTAGGAAGCTCCGGGTGTAAACAATTATCACTCGCTCTAATTGTCCTTCGATAACGTAGGCGGCCACACGAAAATAGCACCCCCCCCCCCGCACCCCCCGGCGACACGGCGACACGGCGAGATAAGCCGCTCCCCGCCGGCGGGCACGCCAGCACCTTCTGTAGCGTGGGTGAATCCTACGTGGGTTGCGCCCGAAAGGGTCGCGCCTGACTCTTGCGGACTAAAACCCGGCGGCTTCCTCGGCGCGCCTTCGGCCGACACCACGGGCCCGCCGGCGCAGGTCCGGCGACGTCGGCCCACTGATGGGCCTCGGCACCGGATAGTGTCACAGAAGCCAAACCTGTACCAGCCACGCGGGGAAGACATTACACGCGATTTCTTGAGACCTACTGCACTGGATGGTACATTTCCCCGTATCCACTACTTAGGCTTGTGTTAAAGGGAATGGAGGAGGGCATGGTATATTCTCCTCCGACGCCGAGGTCTCTGGCTACGGATGGGGAGGTCACAAGCACTTTCTCTCTCGCTCTCCGCAGCTCACCATCGCGAAATCACTCTTTCGCAAAAGGCAACACGAGCGCCACTCGCTTCTGGCTCTGTTTCTGCCATCGAAGCATTACCCCACGAACGTTACTGTATTTCAATATGGAAATCTCTGCAGCTACTTATATTGCAGGAGCAACGGCATATCTAATTCATCAAAACGTTTACATTGGAGTCTCTGAAATAATTCTTGATCTTGAAATAAAAAATCCTTATAAAAATTATTGGATACGTGTTCAATAATACTCGAAATTGTTAATAAATTACTACACACCATTAAGAAGTTCGCCGCAGTAAATACTCTTTTTACGTTTGAATTTTACAATCTGAAAAAATGTAATCTCGCCAACTGACAATCAATCATTACGCGGAAACTGGAGACAACTGTGCACAACACGAAATAGAATGCAATATAGCTCTACCCTTCCTTGAAGACCCAACGAACGATGTGCGCCTGCGCCCTCGGGGCGTAGCGCGCCCGCTCTCATGCAGCAGGGAGCAGCGGCACGGGGACAGAGGAGCAGCAATGGACGTGCTGCACGCATTCGTGGCGATCCTCGCCCTGCTGACGTTCCTGGTGCGGCGGCACTGCGTAATGGCCTGCGTACGTATCTCTGAGCTCGCAAACACTTAGCTCGGCGGCGAATCCCTCGCCGGAGTCGTCTGTTTTAAGACGCCGAAATGGAATCTGCCGCCGATCAGCAGCTAGTATAGCAACGTGTTTCATTTATATACACATGTTGTTATATCACACAAGTGAAGGTTCCGCAGGTGAAAGCGCGGCGGAGCGGGGCCGCGCCGCCCGCGCCGCCGCCGTGCCCGCAGCAGCCGCGCCCGCAGCAGCCGCGCCCGCAGCAGCCGCGCCCGCAGCAGCCGCGCCCGCAGCAGCCGCGCCCGCAGCACGCCGCGGGCAGCGGGGACGCGCTGCGCCGCGCGCCGCGCGCCCCGCTGCCGGCGCTGCCGCCGCGCTACAAGCACGACCCCGACATATTCGTCGACAACGAGCAGATCGGGCCGCCCTTCCTCACGAAACTGTTATATATGAAAAGTAATTGAGCACAGAGCACAGGAGAGCAGGCAAGCGTACCAGCTGTAAACGTGTAAAATAAACAATCGTTATCAAAAACATTTTGCTTTGTGTTTCTTAATGTAACTAGTGAATGTAGATGCTCTGCCGGGTTCCCGTCCGGCGTGTACATTCGGTACAGTCGGGTCTGTCGCACAAAGGTTTTCTCCAGAGGAAGTGCACGACGACGACATCCCTCGGACAAAAATCCTTATGCGTTCATATAGATTCTTTAGGCGTGTGACATGCACCGACTCGATAAAGTATTCTCAATCTGACCGACAAACTTCGGTAACAAGCCACCTCATGATGTTAATGATGATGCGCCGACCCGCACCCGGCCGGCGCGGTGGTTAGCCTTGACTTTGCTTATAAGAGAAGGTTCCGAGTGGAAGAATACAAGAGCTGTTTATACTCTTTTATTTATTACAATAAGTAAAATGAATTTTGTTGACATTTTGTCACGTCCAGTCGAGCAGGATGTTCAGCTGTTGTTGAAAACGGTCTGCCCACGATATCAAAACTACAAAAAATAAAATTGAACCTTTGAAGTTTTTTCTAAAACTAAATTTAAAAGCAATTCAATGTTCTTGTCGTTCTTTGCCTTCACAAATGAATAGGCGTAAAATAAAACTGCACATACACAACAAAGTACTACTTTAATTCAATCGATACAAAATTTGCCCTAAAAGTATTAAGAACAAGTTCGAGACGGAGAGCCGTACTGTCGCCTTTTTCCTGCTGGCACCATTAAATATCGTATATTTTTTTTGTAATATGGGCACGCTGGTTCGTCACAGCCCAACATTTCGGTCTCGTGAATGACATGACCACGTCTTTGCAATAATTCATCTCCAAGAACCACTCTTTTAGCAAATGAAAGTAAACAAGGCCCACAAATAGCTACAGCACAAGCCGCCGCTACAAATTCCAGGAGTAACATCACTGCCTCGTGCCACATTATTGATTACAACCTTAATTTGAAATTCTTTTTCGTAATGCTGTACATACTAATAAAACCTAATTAATCAGTAACCGCAAATAAAATTGAGCACTTTTTTTTAAAAAATATTTTTAAAAATGAAAAGGATTACTCATACGAAAAATTCATAAAAATTTTTGATCGTTACCATGTAGATATTAAAATGACATATTTTTACTTTTAACTAATACAGGGTTTTGATGTTTGAATAATTCAATTAACGAATTATTATTAACAACCAATTTATTTGTGAAAAATTAAATTAGAAATACGAATTGTATCTTTTGTTTGTGGCGGCGAAGGCGAATCACTTAATATTTTGCAGGAGGTGGCTCTAACGTAAAATATCTTTTAATATATAATTAAGTAAAAAAATACGTACATTGGTCAACCTGACGTTTAATCTGGCGCCACCATCCCGGTTGAAGTTAACGCCGTCGCCGTAAGTCTCCTTGACGACTATTTGACACAGCTTTATCGGACTATGGGCTAAAAAAGATTTATACAAATGTGTAGCTACGTGCTACCTATATATGTTTATCGCATTATTTACTCATTTACCAACGTGACGTTTTGTGTAGAAACAAGAGACGTTTGGTATAGAAACAAGAGACGTTATTATATCGTCTCGATACTGCGCAGCGCTCGTAGCCAACACTCGCTGCACAATGCCGCGCACCTAACGAACGCGCCTCGCACCGAGCGCCATTGTATACACGCCGACAAAGGACGCCGCCGCGCTTTTGTTCGGCGCCGCTCGGACGCCTCGGCCGCACATCTGGAGGCCATATTTCGCCGCAACAAACATCTGGCGAGTGGCTAACGCGCTATAACACTCACCAAGCACTATGGACAATTTTGTATAAATAGAGCTTACCTTTCACAAATAAAAAGAGTTCCACTACAAACGTCGACTAAGTTACTTCTCTCCAACTCAAGATCTCCTACAAGCTGCAATTCTTCAGAAACATAGAGGCTGTCAAGCACAACACGCTGCTCGACGGACCATCTACAAATGTATACATAATTATGTAGATAGTGATACTATAAAGAGGAGACTAGACGGATGGGAAAGAATTGGAGGAGGGAGGGACTGGCGCCACCAGGCGGCCCCGGTTACTTTAAATATCAAGTTTCCAAATACTTTCAAGTATTTTCCAATGCTTATTGCGTAAAACTAAAAGATAGATCCGTGTGTATATAGTAATGTAATAATGTAATCAATACGAACAAAAGATCAACCGCACGAAACGAGAATACGCTTTTAGACCTGACCTTAAAGATAATTTCGGTTCTATAAAAATACTAGGTATTTCTGTGAATTGATTGAGATTTATTTATTCTTAAGTTCCCCAGCAAAAGATTACACAATACTAAAATACTATTCATCGTAAACTGTAACAAAACATTGTGCAAAACATTGTGCATCTTAAGTCTAAGGAGACAGCATGCATAATGATCATTAGGTATATAATTCTGTTGTGGCACATTGCATGCTATATTAATTGCATGAGTGTAGGCATAGGAGAAACAAATGCAATGCACAATAAACGTAAAAACATTCCACCATCGAACATATTTTGTAAAATATTATCTCCTTGAGGATCTTATCCGATTAGCAAAGATTGGCATTGATAGTCATCATCGGCTCGCGGCAGTCCTCTACCGTGCCATAGTTTGATATATTAACAAAAATAATAAAATAGTGATCAAATTTTAAAATTCTAGATATATGAAAAGTTTTTGTCCAGGTGCCCGGGCGTACTTGGAAGGAACTGGTTTTAAAACCTAATCATATAAATACGCGTATCGCTGGTTGCCTGACAGTAGCAGTACAACATGTGACACTTGTGGTGTAACAAACGACATGGGATTTACAAGTGATTTTTTTATTTTTTAATTGTTTTATTAGATTTTAATGAAAATAAAGATATCATTCAGTATTATTTTTGATCTTTTATTAATTATAAATCAAATGTAAAGTATGCGGGCGAAAGTAGTTATTGGGTAAGTGAAATGTTATAGTTATTGTATGTTAATAAAATCGCAAACGTTTGGTAAATGCGATTGTAGTTGCCATTTCAATGTATTAAATTTTTCAAAGATTGTCTATGCACTAAGGGGTCCTGCTTATTTCTGTTACTGACAAATTTACTAAACATTGTTTTACTACTACAGTTTTTTTTTGTAGCCATAAGTAGAAAATTCCACAAATTTTATTTCTGTCATCGTCCTAAAAGTAATCAATGGTGATCATAACTAATGAAGCAATGAACACTACACATACAATGAGGTGAAATTATAAACTGTACTTCCATTTTGTGGACAGTAATCCTTACAACCAGGAGAATGTTATAACAATATGATCTTGTGCTAATAAAGATCTGCACACAGCACCACATTGAACACATTGCATGACAACATGTTAGTGATTTGTAGTATCATTGTTGTTCAGTAATTAATTTTATATAAAGATAATTTGAGGAGTCTTCTGTAACATGTATCTCGAGATATCTCAACGCTCATAACTTAGAAGTTGTTTTTCTTTTTATTCTTTTATATTTTTTTTTCTTATTATTTTGTATTTCTTATAAAAACAGTAGCTAATTTTTTTTTTATGTATATATGTGTTATTTTTTTTGTTAGTAAGTTTTTTTTTTAGTATATATATGTCCTAGTTTTATTTAGTATGTAGCTTAGTAATATGCACTGAATTTATTTTCACTAATATAAAATTTTCCAACTAAAGGCCTACTGGAAGAAATTTCACATTGGAATAAGTAATGCTTTTGCACTTAATATCTCTATAAATTTAATATCCTATCTGTAATTTTTGTGTTCATAAATAATTAAAAATATATAAAAAAAATGTAATTTACATTGTAATCATCTCTCCGTTGCAGTATTAGATTTGCCATAAGTTTTGTAGCTATTTTGTTAGTGCTGTGATTATGCAATATTCTGCCAGTTTCACAAAAGTTAAAACTCTTAAGATTTTTATGGCACATTTGTTTGTGTCGTATTAAATATGATTTATATATTAGGAACCATTGCTACAGAAGATATGTTAGTCTAATCTAGAACATACGGAAGAAATCCGGAAAATTACATATTAGAATACCTATAACAGAATTACCTTACTACTCCGAAAAATACTTAAACCTGTATAAAGAGCTTCATGTCCCACTACTAACTGCTGCAGAATTGCTGATGCTACCATTTTTAATAAAGGTCTTATGTAATGAAATTAACTGTTTGAATCTATTGTACAAATTCATATTTAATGTCTTTATAAAGAGTGTCAGGGACAGTCTGCCATGACATACCTCACAACTCCAACTGCATCCTCTAATTATATAAAAAACAAAACTCACCCGTGGCACCATCAATAAGAGATTGCAAAGGTATTTGTAAAGAGTACTTGACTCTTGTTGTTTGTAGCTGGTCAAGAAACAACTAATTATTTTTACAAAAGTTGAATTTATCCAAGTAAACTTAACTTTTATGCTGTGTTATTGTATTGCCTACATTAAACATTTTTTTATTAAGTACTTGATGTTAGTGTAGTATGTTCGCAAAACTTTGATTCTAAACTAATCACTAGCCGTGATGACCTCTAATTGAATCTAAGCTTTTACTTGTAACTTTATCTGTACAACTAAAACAAATTGCAGTGTCTGTTTGTAACAATAAAATAAACATTTTTTTCTGAGTGCATTTTGATGTATATATGGTATACCATAACCACATTTAAATATTTTTATGTGTGTCTATTTGTTTGTTCCGGCTAATCTTTGAAATGGCTGGACCGATTCTCACTGGCAGATAGCTAATGCAACAAGAAGTAACTTATATTTTAGAGAAAAGGATCCCACAAAAAAACACTAAAACCAATAAAATTATGATAATGTTCGATTCAAATAGGAAAGTTGTATGCATACATTGTATATTTTTTTATTTATTTATAATGTACTATAAACCATATATAAGCGTGGCCGCCACCCACACAACAGCCCCCTCCGCCCCTCGCCAGCGCGGGCCGTTGCTGACGGTAGTCTCTCAATGACTGTAAAAAATTTTTCCAGAGGTCATTATTTTACGTATTTTTTTTTCTTTGATTAGGTACATTTTAATTTTGCACCGTTCCGTTGTTCTTAATTCAAATTGTTTGTTCACTGTTTTCTAGCAGTAAGATCTTTTTAGTTAGTTTTTTGATTTACTTTGAAATTGATAAATATAATATATATAGGTTATTGTTTTAGTGAAGTGCGTAGGTAGTAATTTACGTATGTCCATGTGTAGGTCGAGCGAGAGTAGTTCTGCGAGGAGCGAACCATTGCAGTCAGATAGGGCGCGTCCTTTATTGTAAGAAACTTTGAAATCTAGAGATTAGCTTCCAGAAATTGATCGTGTACGACACGCTCACTACTACTCTGTAATGTAAATCCACCGAAACTTTGTAATGGTACTAGGTTGCAGTATTTATACCACGGCCTCCTATAACACGAATTTCCCATTTGAACTCAAAAGCTTGCAATTCCTTATCAACGTCAGTTTTGTTATGACATGTAACAAGTCTCAAGGGCACGTGGAGCCGGGCCGGCGCAGGTCTCCGCAGGGGCCGCTCGGCGCGCGCGGCGCCGGCGGCGTCGGAGTTCTTCAATAAAACTAATGCCAAAAACTAAAAATAAACATTAATATAAAAAGGATGAAAAAATATGCACAAAAACAAAACCTCGATTCATAAATTAGAAGAATTTCATGAAAATTAGCCTGCGTACTACTTTACGCGAAATACAGCATTAATAAGTTATCGAAACTTTGCGAACTGGACAATAACTGTTTTGTTAAATACCACGCGGACGGAGTCGCGGGTAACAGCTTGCAGTTATTAATATTTTGAAAAGCATACCCTGGCCATATGGCCATTATAGTATTCCTGTGGACACTTTTGGTCCTGTTCTGTAATCCCCAGCAGGGTTATTGTTCACGGCGGGCGAGTAGTAGCGGTTTACTTTATTAAAGTTATTTATGAATGTGTTTGAAAAAGTTGTTCCATTGTTCATACATTTGAATGTTGACCTGCAGGTCTGTGCTGGTGCTGTGCCTAGCGCTCACATGGCTGTTGGGCCACCTGTACCAGGAGCTGCTGAGCGCGTATGAGCAGGCCGGCTCCCTCGCCGACTCGCACTACTCATGGTATGATTACAGTTTGTAGGCCATTTTGTCTTATTTCTATTTAAGTTGTTTATATTTTGTAACGATGTGATATCGGCTCATGTTCTGAAAAGTATTACAATGTTTTTTTTAATTTCTGTTCACAATAACATTGTAAAATAATGCTTGTAACGAGGAACATGGCGGACAAATTGACCAGGCAGACAATTTGCTAAGGATTTTTGTTCTTTTATTTTATACGTCTATACATGACACTGGCTCACGCACAAACCGTGTTCATGCCATCGATCGGGCAGAAGAAGGAGAAGAATGCTTGTAACACTAATGAGTAGAGGAATCCGGCGAACAAGGCAAACGGAGCGTTTCGTTTGAAAGCTTTGTTGACATGTAAACACGCGGCGCGCGCCGGCGCCGTCCGCAGCGTCCGCGTCGAATATGATATTGGTTATTGTAATTATATTACTTTTTCGGTACACCGGGTGTTATTGTAGCCACGTGTGAGTGTTACAGACCTAAATTTAAATTGCACAGTTTGTTGGACATGGTATACATGAAAGTATTACTCAAATACACACAATTCTGTTTTTACACGGTCTCTTTGACTCGATTTTGATATAACACGGTCCAGACAAATAAGTGATTCCGTTTTAACACGATTTCATGACATTTAGCACGACTAAAAAAGCGTGTGGATTGAAAGACAGAAAAATGTTTTCATTAATCGTATTCTTTTAGAAATTTATTAAGAAAGTTCCCCTTTCTCATTTATTTTCGTAGCAGCTTAAGTATAAATTTTAGTATTTTGTTTAGTGCCCCGTTATTTTCTATGTACTTCATGACTTTTTTACACGGTTTCGTCTGGCACGTATCTACTAGCGATAATACTGCGCGATAACGATTCTCGTTGAATCGACCCTCGATTGGGCAATAACTACGTAGACATGCATTATGTTTTATAATGTTCTATAAAATTAGCATTATACTAAATAATTAATATTATTCATTATTAATTTATTAGACTAAATAATTACTTCCAGGTGCCTGCGGCTACTGCTGAACCTGGTGGGCTATGCCACCATCCTGGTACCTAGCTACCTTCTGTATAAGTATCTTGAGAAGACGAATTACTTTGATAAGATAAGTAAGTCACGCTTCATTCCTTTAATTGTACAGGTCGATTGAATGGTTGCTAACCGAGTTGGTTTAAATAATTTTTGCATACTGACAGCACTTTCATTTGCATTCATTAAAAAATTGAGAAATTATCAAATTAAGTTGATAGTAGCAGTCTTTAAAATGAAACTCCTGCTGAACTATAAACGTAGTACAAAACCAATTCAGATTTTTTGGAAGAGGCGGAGGCGTGCAGGCGCGGGGCGCCGCATGCCCGGGCTGCGGGCTCCCTCAACTTTTCTAAATAATAATCTCATAAGTTGTTCAAAAGGCATGCAGCCATGTTTTTTACATTTAAATATAGCCCAGTGCTTTAATACAAACTATACTAAGTAGTAAATTGTAAGTTTATTTTGAACTATAGATAAAGACCAAGATTTTAAGTGCGGTGCCCACACCCCGCTCATACTTTTTGAGTAATTACTGATTATAAACATTCAAAAGGCAGCTCACATCGGTCACTGGGAGCTTCCAAACAGTAGAGACTGTTTGTCACGTTGTAATATTATCATAAGTCAAAATGTGTTCCCGCTCATACGCAGCAAACAAGACATGTCTGTCGCGCACCCTGTTCGCATGCTTCGGCGAGCCGGGCGAGAGGCTGCCCGAAGCCGCCAAGCCGGCCAAGACGGAGGACAGTCGCGAGGGCTTCGAGTTGGCGTTCTGTTTTACGGGTCTCATGGCCGCTTATTTGGTCTGGGGCCTTCTGCAAGAAAAAATTATGACACAGGTCTTTGTTTATTATTATTTATAATCAATTTCAAAGTAGTCCCTGTTACTTCATTTACATAATTCAACAACGTAAACCAATCGACGTCGAAAGTTGCACATAGTCAGTTCGCCTTTAAGCGGAGTAGTGTGCCAAAGCTAGTAAAATTACTGTGGTACAAACACTTAAAATCTGATATCTTAAGAGAACGAATGTGTGCTTGTAGTCGTCAATACGAAAACTGAAGTGCGGAGGTTCAGGTGTAGTTGTGTGTGCCGACAGGACTACGTGATGCCGGACGGCAGCACGCAGCGCTTCAACGATTCGCAGCTGCTGGTGTTCATCAACCGGTTGCTCGCGTTCGCGATCGCGCTGGGAAGACTGCTGTGGGCCGGGCAGCCGGTGCTCGTAGCGCCGCTCTACAAGTTCAGCTACTGCTCTGTCACCAACATCGTCAGCGCCTGGTGCCAGTACGAGGCGCTAAAATTCGTCAGCTTCCCCACCCAAGTCAGTGCGGTATCCCTCAGGAGCACGAACGCTCGTTATTCTCCCAACCAGTTTTATTCATTACCATACCTCCAAATGTTCAAATTTGGTAAACGTGTCAGACATACAGCGCGACATATTATAATTCAACTGAGTCATTATTATGACGCCAATCTGTGGACATCAAAACATGTTTTTGTTTAGATGTATTGAAACACCTCGGCGACGCTTGTACATGATGTCATACTAACTACGACAGGTGCTGTCCAAGTCCTGCAAGGTGATCCCGGTGATGCTGATGGGCAAGCTGATATCTCGCAACAAGTATGAGTTGTACGAGTACGTCACCGCTGTGCTCATTTCGCTGGGCATGATGCTCTTCATGTACGGCAGCCACGACGACTACGCAGGTCCTCTACTCTCCTCGCTTCGCTCCATGTTTGTTATATCCCTTATGAACTTCAGTTTGCCTTGTGCGCAGCGTCCGCCGTGACGACGGGCTCGGGGCTGGCGCTGCTCGTGCTGTACATGGCGTGCGACAGCTTCACATCCTCGTGGCAAGCGGCGCTGTTCGCGCGCCACTCGCCGCGCCCGCTGCAGATGCTCGCGGCGGTCAACCTGTGCTCGCTGGCGCTCACCGCGGCCGCGCTGCCGCGCCACCACGCGCCCCGCGCGCGCTCGCGGCTCCACCTGCTGCAGGTCAGACTCAGACGCCCTCGAAGCCCCAAAGCAGTACAGACGATCAGGGCGGCACTGAAAGAATGAATTATTAATTGGAAATTTCCAAGTTTGAGAAACCATTGCCAAAGTTAACGTGAATATCTTTTTCACACCTATAAATCCGGGAATGGATGGTTTTTTCATATCAATTAGCAGTGTGGAAACCGTTAAAAAGTCACATGAGAATGTCTTCAGTGCTGGAATTCGAATTTATATTCCAACGGTACATAAGTTTATTGATTATCACGATAACTGCACCAAGCTGCCATTTACACGAAGTGACGCGTTGAAACATTCTCCATATTCATGTGCAGCATCCGGTGTTCCTGTCGGACTGCCTGCTGCTGTCGCTGAGCTCGGCGGTGGGCCAGTTACTCATCTACCGGACTATTGCGCGCTTCGGAGCCGTCGTCTTCACCATCATCATGACGTTGCGTCAGGTTATACGCACAAATTGCTGTAGTTACATTGGTGTCTTGATGAAAATTGATATGGTCAGGACCACTGCTGCATGTGCATGTGCGAGCGATCAATCGATAAATGTTAAAGACTAAAGTCTTCAAGCAGTGCCTCCTGTCCGCGGTAACCCACGGAGCGGCGACCTGGCCTCCAACCGCTGGGCTGATTTATAGAGTTTAAGATATTGACTGAGTAAAAGAAAGAGTTCACATTTATTTAATCACAACTATCGAAACAACAAGTATACTTTTTCAAATCGTTCGAGAGTAAAGTATCCTAGAGGGAGGTTGAACCGATAACAAAGCTGGATAACTAGCTGGCTAACACTATGTTCAATGGTCTAACACTTGCCCTTATCACGTGATGTTAAGTGAAGCCGTAAATGGTGAAGCGCGTTCGCTCAGAATACTCGCGTATAAAGCCGAAGCACACTCAGGCTATTTCGACGGCAGGTTTACAATACGAGGTAGTAACTATGCGTGTTAAAAAAAAATCCTACCACCTACCAAATTGCACCACATGTGGCCCTGGAATCGAACTAGAAGTCTTGGTGGTATGAAGTAAAGTACAAGTACTTAGCCATTACACCACGGAGGTAGTTGCTAGCAACCAAGGCCGTTTTTAAGTCGTAGCGTAGTCGTAAGGGGAGCACTGATGTCATCGTACGTAAGTTGGGTGGGCAGGCGCCGGACAGTGGGCGGCCGAGCGAGCGGGGCGCGCCGTCTCGTGTCTGGGGCTAAGCGCAGTGCGGTGTTGCGTTATCGTATCGCTGAACACCATACGAATGTTTCGTAGCTTCGTTGTGTAGACCGGGGGTGTGGTGTGCGCGCGCAGGCGGTGTCCATCCTGGTGTCGTGTGCGGTGTACGGGCACGCCGTGTCGGCGGGCGGCGCATGCGGCGTGCTGCTCGTGTTCGCCGCGATGCTGCTGCGCGTGTACTGCCGCGGGCGACGCGCGCGGCGCCCGGCCCGCGCTGCTCCGCACGCCGCTCCGCGCGCGCTCGCGCCCGCGCCCGCGGCCGAGCCCTGCGTCTAGCGGCAAACTGGTACAGTGCACAGTCACGTACAATATGTAACAAATATATGTAATGCCACTTGTTATGTATATATGTTATTACTCTGCGATCAGGAGCGGAGCGCATCGCGGCAGTGAAACAACGTCTCGGACATCGTCTCGAACGTCGGACACGTTGCTGGGGGTAGGGGTATGTGGCAGAATGATGTTCGCCGGAGAGCAAGATTTTCTCTTACTCTCTAAGAAGTAGACGGGAACTTTCCTCCCCGTACACCGCACAGTGAGAAGTTGTCAACCACTCGTTAAAGCTGCGTTTGGTGACTAATAGGTGAAGATACCGCTGTGGGTTTAGTTTGTGCCGCGCCGTGCTACGTTTAGTAAGCTTCGGCAGTACGGTGACATATTATTGGAGTAGTATTAACTTTTAATATACAAATGTTCGCGAGCGGTAAACACTTTATAACAAGAGAGAGGAGGAGAGGTGTGCAGGTGCCGCGGCGCGCCCTCTGCGGCCGGTGCGTATGTACAGCAGCAGCGCGGAGTGCGCGACCGGACCGGAGTTGTGAGAACCAATCGAATCGTTAGTAGTTGAATGTTATGACGACCGCTGGCGGCACTTTGGAAAAGTGTTAACAAATCTATCATTACCTATTTTTTGAATACTTCCATTATTGAAAATTAACGTGGTGAGCGCTGCCGTGTATTCAAGTCCCTAATTGTCGTCTCTATGCTCGTCGTATCGTACATATACTCGTATATCATACACTCAACGCGATAACAACTTGAATACAATGCAATTGTGTATATAGTTTCTACAAACAATTTTAATTCGACTTATTTTAGCATTATAATCGTATTACAATGTACATAGCTTAATAATTTGTTGTCTCTTTTGCTGAAGTTAGACTGACGGAAGTCGTCGCTAAGGTTCGCGTAAGTGATATGCAGTTAAAGCGACCGGTATTTTCGTCAGACAAACTATGATGTAATATATTACAAGATCTGAATATATAAACATTTATTTAAGTATGACTTTATTATGTGTAAATCAAAGCGATATGCTGCGAGTCAACCGCACGCTGGTTCGTGGTGGCGGCGGCGGTGGTGGTGATGACTAACTCGTCACACTCGGACTGTATGCCATCACCTTGTGCGGACGATGAGAAAATGTTAAGTGCATGCGGTGCACGTCCGCCGCGCCGTCGCCGGGGGCGGGAAAGTCCCGGAAAGTGTAAATAAAATGTTGAATATTACGCTGTTTTTATTTGATCATTCCCGCGAGCGTTGTTGGTGAAGTGCGCGAGGCACGCGATGCGCAGCAGCTTCGGTGCTGAGCATCTATGTAAACGTCATTAATTTTAAACTTATATTTAAGTTTACCGCTGCTCGGCGCCGGTGGTAATAATGTACTCGGACTATAACTAAAATGATGTTAGTGTTGCTACCATCGATGAATGGGAGATCTGGCCTTCCATTTATTTGTGACATATCGTATTGACGTTTCGGACATAATGACATAAGTCCGTATTTTGGTGAAAGTGAATTTAAATTGATAATCGTATTTTCATCTTTATGGTTTACCTTCTCGAAAAAATCGCATCAAAGGACGTAATTTTGTAATTAAGTGAAGTAAGTAGCAGTCGCACGAATTTTTAAGGGGCAGTATTCCTTTGAAAGATGGCAAACAAAAAGCAAGCGGTTGGTGAAAAGTTAACCTACAACCTCGCGGGCTCGTAGCTGCGAGGGTATCGCCGAGAAGTGACCGCTGGCTGGGGAGCGCGGCGCCACACTCACGTACAACTGTCACTAATTACATCTTTGGCGTTACGTTTCGTAAAACGCGACTGAGTGGATATATGTCCAGCAGCTGTGCTTCCCTGTGGTCCAGTACACTGCTATGAACACAGGGAAAAACATTTGAACAGCAGTAGACATCTGTAGGTCGAAATATGTTATCAGAGGCAGGCGGTGGCGAGCGGCACCGGCGGCGGCGGCATGCTGATGCAGATGGTGGGCGCGGCGCTGGTGGCGCTGAGCGTGGCGCCGTGCGTGCTGCAGCGCGCGTGCCCCTCCCGCCCGCCGCGCCCGCCCTCCTCCGTCTGCATGCACCGCGTGCCCGACAAGTACAGCTCGGTGCAGTGGCGCCGCCCACACGCACACCCACACGCACGCACAATAAGGGCTTCGCTCCACACTCCCGGCTGCCCTCGGCCGTGTACTTATTGCCTGACACAATGTGTAGCACTGCGCGCGGGAACTAGCAGGGGACTCGCGCGGTCGGTACCCCGCACCGTCCTGTGCATGTACCAGTGAGCGCGGACGCTATAACTTATCTTATAACGAACATGTCATCACATTGAATGGTTTTATTATCACCGGCAGAGCGCGAAAGTGTTCGTGTGCAGGGTGTGTCTTAATACAGGCATAGTACAATTAATGTTAGTTTTCAGGGATACCGCGAGATGTCAGAGAAACCTGTAGAGCCGCTGCATCTTGGCTTGAAAGATGCCGATTCTAAATCATCTTCTTCGTCTTGTACATCTTTAACGTCCTCTTCATAACGCGCTCCTCGTTCAGGTACCACATGCGACGTACATAACTCTCCTCAGCAGTCATTTTATTGCCGCTTTCGTTATGTTCGCTGGAAACGAACCGGACGCCGGCCGCGCGCCTGCGTTTGATAATAAGACAGATTACTGGCGTCGGCGATGTCTATGTTTCACATACCGGAGGCCGTGTAACGTACTGTATCTAATAGGAAAATGCGGTACTACATATACAGCACCAAAGTGAACGTGGAGCCCTGCTCTTGGGGCACTCACAGCCATCCGTTGACACAAACGGACCCCGCGACGAGCGCACGCCGGCGCCGCGCGGCGGTCGGTATAACAAATGAGAATTCGTTATGTTGTTACGTCGAAATAAAATAAGTGACAAATCGACTCGAGTGGCCGCGATGGATGTTACCGGCCACCCATCCGCCTCGTGTTTATCAAACAATATACTGGCAATTGTTCACGTTCATAAACAATAATCGTCCCTGTACCACGACACGAGGCGATGTTCACCAAGAAACTAATTATGTTGTGAAATATGTTCAGTGGAAACTACAGCCAGCAAGATTGCTTACTGCATTTCTTATTATATCTTTGCAGAGAGCCCCGAGCCTGCAGACCGGCGCCCAGTCTCCGCGTGTGCGGCGCCGCGGGCAATGTGGCGACTTGCGGAGACACGCCTCCCCGGCGGAGGAGCTGTGGCTGGTACATGTACACTAGACATTTCTCTTAACTAATCCTCAAACGTCTAAAGCCTGGAATCAGTTCTTGACTTACTTCTCTAAAGTTGAGAAATAATATTTTTTCATTGAAAAATCGCAGAAGAAATATAAAATGACGTGGCACAGAGTACACAAAGCGGAGCGAATACTTCCGCGCACTACTGCAGCCGCTCCAGCCTGGTTAGCACCGCGTCTGAGCAGCTTTTAGAATGCTGAGCGTTCCGAACTGTGGGCGAGTCTACTAGTAAAATGTATTTTGTCTTTTACCAGAACTTCTCGACTGGTAGCGGCGGCCTCTCCGGCAGCTCGTGGTACGAGGCGGGGCCCCGTGCGAATAAAAGGCGCGCGCGTGCCGCCGGGCGGGTCTCTCTGCGCCGGTCGCCGCGGCGCGAGGAGTGCTCCGCCTGTCCTCCCCCTCCCGCCCCGCGCGCGCCGCTCCCGCATGGCTCGCACCGGCAGCGCCGCCGCGCTCCTCGCGCTCGTCGTGTTGCTGGCTGTATACGAGGTACTACTTTTCGGCGATGATTTCACACGAACAGATTCACTTTATTTATGACGAGCTGTTTCATCGTCAGGTAACACGCACGCGTATTCCATGCGCCTCTGTAAAGAAAGGGCTGCTGGTCCCCGTACCGTTGTACCGTGTCATGACTCGGTGCGAGGGCAGCACTGACAGGAACTGTACGCCGGCCGTGGGGTGCGGGAATCGTTCCAACAGCCTCCGTCACGACATTACATAGAAATAATAATAGAATTACTTGTTTAACCGATAACTAAAGCGACGAAAACTCGGCCATGTACCTGCATATTCATTGCGCTCAAATTGCTGGGCAGCTTTAGACCCTCGCGTGGAAGAGGGCCTGGTCGCGAGTGTACTCGGGTGTTTTTTTTTGGCAAAAAAAAAACGAAACGCGCGCAGCCTCGTGTGGTTTTGTGTGTGAGCCGGGACCCCGTCCGTGGCTCCGCGCGCGCTGCTCGGGCAGCGGGCACACCACTTGCGGCGAGGAGGGGGGGATCAGGAGCAACTTAGGTACCAGGCGCAGGAACGGCAGACTAGCCACTCACCGCCCTCGTTTTGTTTCTGATTGCAGACGGATGCGGAGTGCAAGAACTGTATTGTAAGTAGACTGTGCATTACTGCTTCGGGCAAGTTGCGACGCGTCTTGTAGCGATCGTCGCGAAGGCGTCTGCGTGTCGCACGAGCGACGGACGAGCCGTCGCGCGGTTTGCGCTGCACACGTAACGAGTGGAGCGGTGAACAGTCTGGAGATTTGTACTGGCGGTGATTGGACCCGGTACATCGTTAACTGAACTCACTCGTTTAACAACTTCACTCTGTTCCAAAATATTTCAGTAGCCTTTTAAAACAATGATCGTCTTGTTTAGTTTGATAAAGGGGATATTTGTTTCCGAGTCCTTGCGTGATGTCGCGGTCACGGAGCGTTCGCTGGTTTGTGCTGCAGTTTCCAAGTATTCAATTGCTATACCTGTATCGGTGTACATTTGTAGAGAACTTCTAAACGACGAGATAGTCGTGGGAGCAGAATTAGTGCGCAATATGGCTGGGTAGTTTTCTTTGGGTTGTATTCCCGTTTCATAAAAAAGATGAGAAGGAGAAGTTGGATTGTGCAGACGCTGGACAAGGAGGGCCGGTCGCTGCTGCGCGCGCACTGGGAGGCGTGCGGCGGGGAGCGCGGCGGGGCGGAGGGCGACGCCAAGCGCGCGGCATACTGCGCGCTGCGCCGCTGCAAGCTGCTCGCCAAGGACGGCAAGCTGCGCAAGGCCGCGCTCGCGCACGCCGCGCGCTACATGCCCGCCGACGTCGCCGAGGTGCGTGCCGGCCCACCGCGCGACACCGCAACGTGCTTTATTTTGTATCGACGCACACGCGCTCACAACGTTCACAATCCCCTGTTAACATCTAATGCAACGTACAGCCTCGTAAAATATGTGTTCACTGCCACGAAGCAGTGTTGAAACATTACTACGTTCCGGTGTGAAAGAGGCAGCAATCGGCAAAAGCGCTGGCGCACCCGCCTCGCTCGCGCGTCACTCGTTAGAGCGAGAGCGCTGCTTCTCGTTTCATTGTGCTATAAACTATCGAACGCCTGCGAATGCAACAAATCAATTAGGAGTTAACATGAGATACTTCGTTATGTACTTTACCATACTCCTGTGACGGTGTCCAGGTGTTGGAGAGATGCAGCAACCAGACGGGCGCCACGCCCGAGGACCTGGCGTGGAACATCTTCCGCTGCGCCTTCGATCCGAAGGTTCTGACGCTGGACCCGCCGCCGGCGCCGGCGCGCGCGCGGCCACACGCCTAGCCGCGCCCCCCCGCGCACCGCACCGCACTGCGCATCGCTTTTTAATCTTTTAGAACTTGTAATATTGATACTCTAATAAATAGCCCTCGGTAAAGGTTTTTCCTTTATATTGTCTTCCAACAGTGCCATTATGAAGACGTGCTGTATACTCGTGTATATCAGTTATGACATCCCACGTGCCATGTCTGCCGAACCCAATCAACTTGCAGTTTATTTATTTATCTCTACAGGAATAGTTAGTATAAGTTCTGTTTTGAAGTCATCCGCTCCGGAGGACTGCAGAGTCGGTTAAATAACAAAATGTCTGCGCGCGTTATAACGCGCGTGGAGGCGGCGGCGTGGAGCGACGAACATTTATACCTTAAACTTTTTTATTCGCGTATCCTTAACTGGCACTGCAGTCGAACGTGGGTACTGCTTTGTTACAGGGTCAAGTGGAGCTTGGTTAGAGCCACACTTGACTCCTATTGGAAGGGGAAACCAATGGCGCCAAGAAACATGACCTGTTCAAAGAGTAGCACTTCAATTAAAGTTAAAATGCGCGCTCGATTTGCTTCTTTGGATTTGTAAATGACATGTAATGGTTAACTTCGTTTTACGTATTTCTGTGGCGTAGTGACGACGTCAGGGGAGTAATCTCACCGAGGGACCGCAAACAGGTAAAAATTATTAAAAATTTATTGAACAGTCATCGATTGAACAATGAGTGTCGCAACTCGCAATACGAGTACGCGTCGGGCTCGGAAGCTGTGTTGTGGATGTGATTTGTCATGGCCCAGTGCCATTGGCCGCGGTGAGGTCATCGGGATGTTTGTTTGTCATCGCCTCTCATACACTAAAACTACACACCGACAATCATTGTGAACGGCTTCAGCACTGGGGTTGAGCAGACTAGCTTAAAGTATGTCCTAAATTTAGTTTTGATAAATATGTACTAAAGGTCACTATTGCTGTTAAAAGTAAAGTTTATGCTATTGCAGCAAATAATATTTTTGACAATGGATTGAAAATGTCATGGTTTCTATCATCTATTAGATATAAAACTCTAGTCCAAGTCGCGTCGGCGCGCAATGAGCGTTACTAGATTTTCATTAGAACGAGTGGAGCCGGTCCTTGTGCAGCGCCCAACGCGTATAATATTTGTAAAATACAATCAATTAGCATTTAAGGTAGCTCATTGGCATGCAGAGGCTGCGCTGCGTAAAGTGTAAATAATGTTGGGAGCACCTTCATGATCTCACTGCGGCCGGTGGGCGGCGCGCCGCGCCCCGCCCCGCCGCGCCCGCCCCGCGCAGCCCGCGCTCGACTCGCGCGCCACACATCGACGTTTATTGAATGAGCACGTTGGTTTGCTTTAGCCAATAATAATTAGTAAACATCGGCGTCATGGAAAGTGTATTAAATAGTTGTAATGTATGTTCAGTTAAAACGTGCTAAATACCGTTCTCATTGTTCAGTGAATTTTGTTGTTGTGTATAATATACGGATGCAGCGAGAGGATTAGGAGCATACTCTACCAAATGTAAGATTGGATATCTGTTATGCGGTACAGCATTCACACGATTTAAATCGGTTGTGCTGCGGCGCACGACGAGCGAGACGTTCACCTGATGGTAAGTGATACGCTTGCCCATGACAACGCGGCGCTAGTTAAGGTGGTACACACTGCACCACATTGCTCTCGTCGCTTTGAGACATGAGGTGTTAAGTCTCGTTACCCCAGTAATTTCACTAACTTATAACGCCCTTCTTACCGGAACACAGTAATTTCTGCACACTATTGTTTGGCGGCTGAAACATGAGCTGCGGCCGTAGCTACCGACAGTGAACCAGTGTACATCATCCTAAGTAAAGTTACATGGTTTAATGAGGACGTCATTTACCAAGTGAACGATCTGCTTGTCCCATCGCTTCTTTGATTAAAAAATCCAAGTTAACGTTAATGTTACTTTACGTATATACTTTACTTACATAATATAAATCAATTCGGTGGCCTTACCTTCCCCGGTACGTACAGATAAAAAAGTGTTGCTGGTGCTTTTATAAGAAGAAAGGCAACAGGTTAAAATGGTACACACTGCACCACATTGCGCTCGTCGCCTTGAGACATAAGGTGTTAAGTCTCGTTACCCCAGTAATTACACTAGCTACAGCGCGCTTCAAACCGGAACACAGTAATGTTCGCACACTACTATTTGTCGGTTGCAATAGGAGCTGCGGTGGTACCCACCCAGACGGTCTCCGGCAACAGAGACCTACCACCTTGTAAAAACTGACTGCGTCTGTCATTTTTACCGAACACCAAAATGCTAGCTTACACTGTGGACGTTTCGATTATGATCGGGTCCGATACCAGAGCAGGCCCGGAGAAGTCGATCAAATCCGCCCGAGAACTTCTTCAAGGATGGGCAGAAAGGAACGGTCTTTAGTTCTCTCCAGGGATGTCGCAGGCGCTGACGATCAATTGTAATTCCGGAGACCGTCTGTAATTAAATGTTGTGGTGATGGGACAATTTAAAAGCGTATCATCTGCAAAAATTTCCAGAATTCCGATGGACACCCACCAGTCCTTCACAGAACACGCGAAGAATGTCAGCGAAAAGCAACAAAGTGTCCGGCGGCCAGCAGCAGCGTGCCGGTATGAGCGGGTGAGCACAGCACGAACTGCTCGACTCGGAAGGCAGCTAACGGCGCTAATAATGTTGACCAGGGGCTACAGAACACTGTTGTGGATGAAACAAAAGGTAGAGCAGAGGAAGGAAAGCAGCTGCACAGTTACGTCGCGGACGTTGCGGTGCGACGCGGCCGGGCCGACCGATCCGGACGCACTTGGCAGTTTCGTAAACGACTTAGTCACAAGAAGTTAGAAGAGGCGGTACGTGCGGCGTCGTCAGGTCTCCGCGCACTTCCGTTGTGCTCAGAGGGAACGCAACGCTGACAATTTCAAATGCATGCGCAAAAACATGTGCTGGATTAAGCTAATATAATAAGCTAATTTCATTTTATTACGTCAAAATTTATGAAATAAATAATGAAACAAACATATAATAAATTGTCATAAAATTTATAGTTAATTATGGTGCGCGCCGCGTGGGCGTGGGCGTGGGCACGGTGCGCCGCGACGCCGGCTCCTCGCCGCATTGAACGCGAAACACGTATCAAGTTATTCAGTTCGCAAGGGCCCGGCCCGCGCGGACACTTCACTCGCTTGTCTACTTTCTATCCCGAGTGTTAATATTTTTACAAGGAATGTTTTTCAGAGGACTTTTAAATTCGTTTAAAATCATTCGCTGAACGTCTAATGACGAACATAAGAATTTTAGATAAAATGTAAGTAGATAACGTCAAATTCTCAAGTTGTTAACAAGTCCGTGAAGGGCGGGGGCGGGATGTGGTGTGGGTTGTTGGAAGATGAACAGGGACGGATCAGTTAACATATCCACCTCGGCTGAACCGCTTTTGGGAGAATATTCAGTATAATCATATTCCAGTTACGACAGGTGTAAAGACGGAGTTGTTTAATCAGTGATGCACTGGAAGAGGAAAGTAAACGCGAGCTCGCTGCGGCGTCAGCGGAGCACGAACACGGAGGTCCGCGGCCTCAGAGAGAGGCCATCGGTGACAGCGGAGGAACGGTCATTCCGAAGAGCGTGCGGGGGTGGGGGAGGCCTCCCACCCCCTCCCCTCTCTGCAGCGAAGCGCTTCGCCGCGCTGCCGTTACGGGACGGAGCCGCTGAGTGATCACGACGACGGTTTACATAAAATGCCAAAGGAGTATATATTTTTTGTTAGTGTATGCAGCTCCGTACACAGGAGTCGCTCCGACATCAACACGCGCACCCGCTCCCGGGCGACGGCGGCGGTGCTGTGGCGAGGCTGCTGCGATAAATACATGTCGCGAACGGTTCAGCCGCATCCGTTGCATTGGCACGTTGTAGCCCGTCATTTGTTTGAGAGGTAATAAATAAACAGAAATATAACGAAATCGGGAAACCGTTAGAGAATATTAAGAACAGAACGGAGCGGCGTGAAAGAAGCAAGCCGGAACCGCGCCGGGCGGCCCCGCTGCGGGACGGGGGCGGGGGGGGGGGCCTGTACTAAACAAATGTTGTGTTGGAGTTTATAAAAACTGTTTCAATTCACATTTAGACCCGGGCGAGGCGGTTTACTCCGGCACGCGGGGTCCCACGCGAGGGCTACGTGGGAAGCGCTCTCATTGCTAAGGAGAATGGCAGCCAAATTTCGAACCCACGCCCAACCGCCGCTCGTTGCCCATCTTTGACGCTGTAGTAACATTATAACCGGCGATAAATAGCCGGCGGTCGCGCCCCGCCCCGCCGCGCCGCGCCGCACCCCGCGCGCTCGCCTCGGCGTTGTAAATGAATTAACGCGCAGCAGCCGGGCGGGCACTTCGTTAAAAAAATGGAATTGACGCGGGCGCGGGCCCGGCGGCCGGCACCGCGCTCCCGGCGCACAGCGCGCGCGCGCGTGGGCGTGTGGGTGCAACTGGGTTACCGGAGTGCGGCGTGGGCGCCGCGCACCGCTCGCCGTACGCGCCGGTACCACGACAGTTTCCTTGCAATATCGTCAACAATCATTTTAAGTTATTTGTAGTGAAGTCGCTGCGCCGACGAGACTCGACGGCTCGCGACCTCACTCTGCCTTGAATGATGAAACACTAACAGTTAAGCTCGCTCCTGAAAGAACATGTAAACTAAGTTAACTTTAATAAATCTCTCCAGTTAACAAAGAGTCGCGCCCCGCCCGCGCGCGACACGTCAACATGTAATAACGGCACTTGTTCGCAAACACGTGCGCGCGGGCGCCGGGGCCGAGCTGTTTAGAACGTACGGTGAAAATTAGCAACGAGCAGCTGCAGCATCCTGCAACCGGACTCGCCGGTGCAGCATGGTGCCGCATCGATAGTAACGACAGTTCCGATAGTGAGTTACTTCTTTGAAAATAATCTTGTTAACCTGTTCCGAACGGAGTTACTGATGATAATAATGTTGATGATGACGAACGCCGGTGTTAATGTTTTTTTAAAATATCTTTAAAGTGGTGGAGGAAGATGTTCTTGTGCGTGTGCAGCAGCGCGCCTGCCGGTCGTTACTTCAACTCGCGCTGCGCGTCGCTGCGGGCCCGCTTTTGTTTCAGTCATTCAGCATGAAACTGCTGATAACCTTTTACATAAGCGGGATATTTAGTTTTCTTCAAATCCTTAATTTTTCCGTTTGCGATCCGTTTCCGCGGATCCTTGCTAATTTTTTCTTTTATTTCCCCAACGCTTACAATTAGTATCAGCTCAGCCGGCGCCGTGTGCCGGGCAGCACCCGGCGACGCGCGCCGCGGCCCTGCAGAGTGCCGAGGGGGCGAGTGTCGTGCTCACCTGCACATTTCAGTCCGGTGTGGGACGGGGGGGACGCGGTCCCCATGGCCGCCGGTGTATTCCTGTATCGGGTTAAGAGGTTGCGCAAGCGCAAGGCGCGCCCAAACAAGGCAGCCGGCGGGCGGCGGCGGGGGCGGCCGGGAAGCGCTCGAATTAGACGCGCCGAAACTAAATACCCAAATGCGATTGTCCGCGCCCGCCTGCCAAATACGGCACGAATCTCGGGTTTCCCGCGCGGCGCTCCGCCCCCGCCGCGCCGCGCTCCCGTAAACGCGTAAAAACTCTTATATTTCTGTACACGCTAAATTTAACGTATGGCAAGCGAAAGCGAACGCGGTTTTGGTCGGACGCTGTCTGTATTTAGACGGGAGCGGCGACAGTGCGGCGAGTGCAGCGCGCGCCCCGCCCGCCCGCGCGGCGTGCGCGTGCGCGTGCGCGTGCGCAGGGCTCCGCCGCGCGCTCAGTCCGCGCCGCGCCGCGCCTGTGTGAGTGCGTGCGCGCGCGTGTGTGCGTCCACTGCGCTGCTGTTTAATCTGTCGTTAGTTTTGGCGCCAATTGAACAGATTGCGGCGGCGCGCTGTGATTTGGAGTGAACAGTTTCTTAAACAATATTGAACATTTTTTCTGAACCTGTGTTAGTGCGTGTGTGTGTGTGTATTTAAATTAAAGCACTGAGTTTTTCATGAAGTGAGTTTAAACCAATCACTTTTAACTTATGCTAACGACTTTAATTCCGTTTACTCGGAGCTAACAAGTTTCTATGCGCGGTGCGCGGTGCGCGGGCGGTACTTGTGTAATTGTGTACACAAGTTGTAAGCACGAGAGGTTAGCGGTGAGCCTCCGTAGATGGTTCGCGGCAAATTGTCACCTGCAGCGAAATGTGAATTGTTTCTCGGAAGCGGGCCTTCTAATGTTTGGGTTACGCTAAAAGCGGACCCCGGCCCCGCGCGCGGTGCGGGGTGTCCCGGGCGCGGTTACATTATATCCTCTAAATATACCGCCACACATCGGGAGGTGCTCCGTTATCAGCTGGGCGGGCGAGGGGCGGGCGGGGGTGGGGGGCGTGTAGAGGTCCCGCTACTCGATACTACTCGCGATAACTCCAACAATCGTCTAATTGTCTCCGTTACTGTAACAACTACATCTATGCAGGCTACACGAGCACACGCGCCCTCGGCACACGTTATGTTCTTTTATAGAAAGCCTCCAGTAATGGAGAGACACTTTAAGAAGAAGAATAGGAAGCAATGAGTTGTAGATTTCGTTGCAAAAAATAAAGTTTTCATCAAATAATTTGGTTGCGCTTCGATTTCATTAAACCAACAAATAAATGAACAAAAACAGTACCGTGCGAACATTACCGTGTTTCGGTTTGAAGTGCGCTGCAGCTAGCGGAATTACTGAGGTAACGAGACTTCATTTGCTTAATTACATAAGAACGTATCAATAGTATCGTGTCGTATCATTTAACTGACATCATATGACCACGTTATAAGAAAACACGAACACGCAGCGGCGTGTGGCCGGGGGGCGGCCGAGCACACGCTGCAAAGTTAAGCTGCAAGCGGTCCAAATGTAATCAATTCAACGAGTATACTATTCGTGTGCAGCGCGGTCGGCGAGGCGGTCGCGGGTTCGATCTCCACTAAGCTAGAATTTTCGACATAGGAACAATCGTTTCATTGAAACAATCGTGATATGTGTTCACCGGCGAGTTCGTGGCGGTGAACACGGGTTTAGGTGAAAAAGTGTATAACACAAAGTTTTGTTTTTACATGTTAAGTTAGAACGGCGCGACGTCACGGGCACGTCACGGTGACGTCACCAGTTCACCAGCGCCATCGCGAGGTGTTCGTACTTGCGTGTGACCGTGCAGCGGTTAAAGATAATCTAGCCTCGTAATCAGAATGTCTTAACGACAGCGCTGCCCGCGGCGCGGAGTGCACCACCACGCGGCGTGCGCCGGCTGCACGCGGTCGGGTTGACTCATCAACACCTGCAGCTGCGCCGTCCTCTGTACTTACTGTTGGCCGGCGAGCGCACGGCCGCGTGGTGCCGCGTGACACGAGTCGTTGCTGGTTGCAGCGGCGATGCGGCGCGCGCCCCGCCCGCTGCCCGCAGCGCACAGGTGCGTGCGCGGCCGCTTCTGCTCCGATCGCATTACACTAAAGCTCATTTTTGTTACACGAGTCGAGGCACCAGCGCACCGCGCCTCACTTGTAATGTCGTTTCAATTTAAATACATTTTAATATTGCAGTACTGTTTCTATTTAAACACGAATTATTTCATGTTTTCAGAACGGCAGAAAATAAAGAGTTGCTCCGCCAGCAACTGCTCTCGGCGAGCAAGGAGCGCGCCGAGAGGCAGGAGCGCGCCAAGCCTAAGCACGCGCGCAGCCGCCAAAAGAACCGATGGAAGCTAAAGTTTCATCATCAGGCACTGCCGCAGGAGTACTTGGACCACTACGAGCAGAGCTTGCAGAAAGCCAACGCGAAGCAGCAGAAAAAACCACCGGAAAAACCAAAAACGGAGCCTAAGGTTGACATTAATAACGTAACAAACGAAACATTTAAAATTTGGGCGCAGCGGCTGGCGGGGCTGCAGGGCGCCGCCCCGCAGCTCGCCTCGGCGCTGGACGCGGCGAAATGCAGACCGGAGGACAAGAAGAAGAAGAATCCGATCATCGCTCCCAGCAAGATCATCACCTACGAGAACCTGCCGTACATGGGCGAGATGACCCTGAACAACTCCAAGCCGCGACGCGGCCGGAAGCCGAAGAAGGCGGACATTTGTCACCTCATCTATGAGAACTACGGGACCGTGGTGCCGGGGCAGCCCGCGCCGCCGGAGCGGCCGACTCCACCGGGCGCGTGCCCCGCGTTCCGCGGAACGGAGCCCCCCGCCGGTACTCAGAAGACTGATCTGCAGAATAAAATTATCTCGAGCCTATTAGAGCGCAAGATGTCCCAGGAACAGAGACGGCGGCTGGAGGCGCCGTCGCCGCCGCGGTTCTGCAGCCCCGACGCCCCGATGCCAGCGGCGCCGCGCACGGCCGCGGGCCCGCTGCACAGCGACGATGAGCCTCTCAACCTTTGCATCAGGGACCTTCATGACCTCAAGATACAGATACAAAAGAAATTCGGCAACATTTACTCATCGCTGCCCGAAGTTAAGATCGAGGTCGACGCCGATGGCTCCGAGCTGGAGAGTCCCAGGACCGAGCAGCCCAACGCGATATCAGTTATCCAGAGGAACACGAATGTTGCCCCACTGACGGCCAGGAGCTCGCCGGATCTGTCGCGACCGGTCAGAGCGGTGTCTCCGACGCTGTCCGAGCCCGCGCAGTCCACCGTCACGTCGGACGGCGAGGACAGGCTGCCCGGGTACGTCTACTGGCCGAACGCAGGCGTGTACATGCACCCGCTGGCGCTGCAGTCGCATCTCCTGTATTATCAGAAACTGGCGGCAGCGGGACAGCCGCCGGGCGCGACGGAAGATCGAGAGGAATTACTCACTAAGGGCAGCGACAGCACTCCGACCGGACCGGACTCACCGGACGAGGGTAAGAAGAAACTAGTTCTCAAACAAATATCGGAGCTGCTCGACCCGAAAGTAATAAAACAAGTCGAGGCCGACAGCACGAAGGTGAAACGGGCCTCGCCGAGCCCCGGGCAGGGCCCCGTGAAGAGGAAGAGGTCGGCGATCTTCATCCCTCCCATGCCCACTAAAACCTCCACTACCCCCACGACGGAGGTCAGTATCTGCAAATTTAAATTCACCGGCGGTTCGAAGCCATCGCTCCAGGAAAAGAAAATGCTGTCGGTGGACTCCGGCGGGAACTTCTGGTACTACAGCGGAACCGGAAATAAAGGCACCAAGAGTTGCGATAGTGTCCCGAAAGAAGTTCCTTCCACAAGCGAAACTTCGGTGGAAACATCTACACCCGTGAAAATAGAAAGTCAGAGGAGCGAAATCGCCGGCGTGGAGGTCAACAAGAAGAAGAGGAAGTCACGGAAGACGTTACAGCGGGAGAAACTGGAACAGACGTTCAAGGAGAAAGGGTTTTTAATACAGACGCAGCAGCTGCAGTCGGCCGAGGGTGCGACGTACTGCAAGTTCCGACAGCTGAGGAAGTTCACGCGCTACCTGTTCCGGAGCTGGAAAGATTATCTGCCCGGGGAGCTGGACGACAGGGGCGGCGGGGGGGCGCCGCAGCCGCACGCCGACTGGGGGTGAGGCGGGGGCGCGGGGGCTGCCGAGGCATTCATCTAAATGTGATGCTAAACGGACGAGACGTGCGCCGTCCGTGAGGGGGAGGGCGAGGAGGGAGCTCGCGTGCAGTTATTAGTATAGTCGTGACGTGGATCCAATGCGAGGAACTTGGCCATGGCATGGCTTCATGCATTTATATGACAATGGGGGGCGGACGGAGCTGGGTCAAATTTTACGTGTGCGTGTAAAGTATTTACTGCGAGGTGGAGTATCCTGCATGCTGCGCGAACTGAGCCGAACGGGCCTGGTAACACGTTGTGTTCATGTTGGTTGTTGCAGTTTGTATGCGCGCGTGTGTGTTCGTGAGAGGGGAGGGAGGCGTGAGTGATCTAGTCACTAGTGTAGGTACATATAGTTATTGTTTAAATGAAAAAATCTATTTATGTTTAATAAACTTTTATTATATAAAAAAGAAAAAAAAAACTCAATGATTCTGTGATTTCAACGAGAAATAAAAAATGCAATAACACAGGAATGTGAACGTGCCAATAAAGATTTAAACTGACACAAACGTTTCTTAATGACCAACACTCCGGCGCGTGACGCGGCCGGACACATCCCAGCTACTATTCAATACGCTTACACAGTGTCGGCGGACGAAAACAGTGCAAAACGCAAAGTAACGGCGCCGGGGAGAGGGCAGCCTCACCGCTCCCCCACCCCTAACACCGAGTGCGTCCCGTGTATAGCAAACAACAATGAAACTGTGCGCGTTCCAACAAACGATAACTAATACTAAAATATTTCCCCTTATGTGACTACAGTAAATTCTTTTCAAAGGATATGCGCGCGCGCATAAGGCACTTGCGGTGATTCCGTGCGCACACACGGAGACACGGCCGCGGGCTCGTGATGAGACTACATTAGGACAAACGAACGGCGCCACCCGCGGGAATGTAAATATTGATTGACGAGGAGGAGCTGACGGACGCCGCCGCGCGCCGCCCGCTGAATAACGGCAGTGTGCTCGCATTTATACTTATGCTAATAACATTTGAGCGCGTCGACGAGCGCGCGCGGGAGCAGACGCGCAGTCTGCGCGCACGCGCCGGTGGCACAGGTAACGTGGCGAGCGATACTCACAGACACCAACGTAGTCTATGCGCACGCACATCGTACGCGTACAATCAAGTCGGATGTCGGAGAGCGGCGCGGCAACCGGCCCTTAGTGTATACAATCTAACCATCAGTATCAAATAATAAACGAGCTAGAAAATTATTTTAAATATAAACTCTTCCAAAAATAAACGATTGTGCAGCGGCGTGCGAACACGACGTAAAACTTTATCAAACTCCAGTTGCACTCGTTCGGAACATGTATACGGAAGACGTGTGGACGTGGACGTGTGCGTCGCCGGCGGTGATGGTGGTAGTGGTGGTGCGCGGCTAAACGTCGAGCAGCGCCTTCGCGGCGGCGGCGACGTGCGGCGCGGACAGGCCGAACATGTCGAGCAGCGCGGCGGGCGGGCCGGAGCGCGGCACGCCCTCCACATAAATGTGCTTCACCACCACGTCGCGCTCCAGCGCCAGCGCCGAGAGCACCGCCTCGCCGAGCCCGCCTGCGAATCACATCTCGCTGTGTTATTACTGCTCGCTTGATGGTGGAATGAAAGAGAACTAAGCGTTCCAACATTTTGTTCTCTCCCTTTTACTTATTTGTCATGCAACTGAGTATAATTTACTTTGATCAAGGTATCATCCAGTCTTCAGCGTCACTGCGCTCCGGAGGCAACCCCATGCGGCTGCAAGATCATTTCTTAGACTAAAACAGCATGTACTTAACGTGACCCGTTTGCTTTGTGTCTGTGGTTGCGAGCCAGTAAAATTTGAGTAGGAACAAAAAAACGAACCGCATTAAATTTGCCGCGCGAAGGTCGCCTGCGGGCAGCGGACCCCTACGCTGCGAGCGCACGAGTCCTTTGCGACTATTGATTAGTAAGGAACATTTAACGTGTTCCGCGGCGCGGCGTGAGTAGAGCAGAGCAGTGTCGAGTAGTTTGGTGTGGTGTAGCACGAGGTGGTGTACTCACCGGCCTGGTAGTGGTCCTCGACGACGAGCACGCGGCCGCCGACCGCGCGCGCGTGCTTCACCACGGCCGCCGCGTCCAGCGGCTTCACCGTGAACGGATCCAGCACGCGCGCCTCCACGCCTGCGGGGCCCGCACCGTCACGACATCATCATCATATACATAATTCGACCATTTACTTGCCACCAACACGTGCTCGACGCCGCGCTGTGCGCGTCGCTTTGACCCACAAAATGATAGTAGTCGTTACCCCAGTAGTTTCACTGTTACCGCCTGTACACAGCGCGCCCTTCACACCGGGACATAACAATGTTTCCACACTTCTGTTTGGCGCAGAAATAGGAGCTGCGGTGGTACCTGTACGTGCCTGGACGGTCTCCGAGCACAGGCTCTCGTCACTGGCAACACTTTGAAATGAACTAAATAATAGAATACTTCATTGTCGAGGGAGCGCGTGCTGATTATACGTCGACTTTCTGTTGATGTCGTATGCTGCCTGTCACCTGACAGACTCACGCGGTTCACCGGATGCGCGGCCCGGTCCAGAGAGCGCGCGCGCACCTCTCTGGCCGCGCCGGCACTGTGCTTGATATACGGTCCAATCCAACATGTACAACATAGTTGGACGTAGCTGTTCAGATTGACGTGTAGTTTTAAGTCGCTTGCGCGTTCGTACCCTGCTGGTGCAGAGTGGCGGCGGCTGCGAGCGCCTCGTGCAGCGTCACGCCGGCGCCGATCAGCAGCACGCGGTCTGCGGCGCTCTGCCGCACCACCTTCGCCTGCCCCACCTGCGTGTACACAAACCACACAATGAAATATTAGATGGAATGTACAATTTGATATTCAGGCTTGCATTCGTTATAAATACTGCCGCGGCGCCGGAGGTGCTCTGGTTCCATCATATGTGATTTTTCTAACCCGCCTGGTTAGCAACGTTGTTTTATTGCAAATCTGCTGCGTATTTCCTAGAAAGTATTCAAATTGTCTCTGCTACATCTTCCAAAGTTTCCAACATACCTCTTCGTATTAGATAAAGCTTTTAGAGTTTCAAATATGTTTTACATTTACAGGCGCTTCTCATTTCAACGCTCTTCTCTCTAAATTCAGTCGAAGTTATATTCATACATTGGTAATGGTAGCTTCGTTTGCAGTCCCCACATTTTAGTAAGTCTATGCGCTCTATCAAACTGTGTGTGTTACAAGCAACACAATGACATATTTTAGTTGCAACGAATGTTTCGAAAAATAGAAATTTTTGAAAAATTCAAACATGTTCGGAAAATCACTAACTTAATTACAAGAAATAAGATTTTTAAATATACGCAAATTCTGTTAAATTTTTCTCTTTATTAAAACTAGTGATTTTAGAAAAAAAAACTTCCTTTTTGTCTTTCTTTTTCTACAATTCTCATTACAGATATCTCGGTATTGATATCCTCAGTCAGAATATAATAACCATCATAAGATGAATATATTTTGATTACGTCACTATGTTTTGACGCCACGCAGTACAATCCGTACCACGGCAGACCCACCCTCGGTCTGTCTGCTACGCCGCTTCGGTATTGTTCGATACATAAATCAATTTACGTGGGTAAGAGCGAGACGAAGTCGTCGCGCGTGTCCTGTTAATTGGTTTAAACATAATATTTCAGTTGTTTCCAGCACAGTATAGGGAATCATATTATCACCTTGAAAATCTCATCGTTGGAGTAGATGACGGCGGTGTTGGGGCGCGAGGTGCGCAGGTAGCAGATACCGCGCGTGTTGGCTGCCAGCTCCACCGCGCGCTCCGTCGAGACCGCGTCCCTGCGCACGCGCACATACAGCTCGTATATAGCACAACAATTATAAAATATGGAAGATATTGTTGAGAGGGTCATGTATATGTCAGCTATGTAGCATGTACGGAGCTATATTGCATCATCACCATTACCATTACAACCACCTCACATAAATCCATTGTTTGTAATGGGGGGCATATCATTGAGCTCGATCTCTGGCCACGCTGATTTAGTTCCTTTACAATCGTACTCACGAAGGATAGAATATTGTGGCGGTGGGTACAGCGCGGAAGAGCGCGAGGTCCTCGAGGCCCATCTGCGAGGGCCCGTCCTCCCCGATGCTGACGCCGCAGTGCGAGCCCGCCAAGTTGATGTTGGATTGGCTGATGGCGCCCATGCGGATCTGTGATGTAACAACAAACTTAAACCAGACACTCACAACCCCGAGTAGCGAAGATGCAACATCACTTTTATGCTTAGACATTACAATGTTATAAGTTGCTCGGTTACAGTAGCCTCACAATTGTTGGGCCTCCGACTGACCTGGTCAAAGGTGCGCGTGAAGAATGCGGCGAATGTGGACGCGAAAGCGACGGTCCGGTCCCGGCACGCGGCGCCCGTCGCCACGCCCACCAAGTTCTGCTCCGCGATGAAGCATTCCACATACCTGCGCGGGTGCGGCGAGGGTTTACAACACAAACACGATATACCTTCGACTCGGCGTATAGATACCACTTAATGTATGGTAGGTAATAACTAGACGGAATTGGATACAATTAATAGAAATTGCCGATAAGTCACCTACTGGAACATGTCTCAGTTGATGTAGTGTGAGTGCTGCAGTGTACTCTAGTTAATGAATTACTGTGCCGTGCGTAATACTCTGCAACGAGAGCAGATGACAAACTCGGAGACGATGCGGCAGAGAACTGTTGTATTTTAAAAACCTGCCTTACCCATGCTTAGGTTGTCATCAGGTAGCCAGCCATACTTTATAATAGCAATAATCTACTCACCCCGTCTCGGATTTACCCATGTATCGTGTGGTATTTCGGTTCTCACCGGAAATTATGTAAATGGTTACGTTGGCATTACTAGGCGCTAATCACCGTTGAAAACTATTAAACAGGTGAACAGGACGTGTGCACGCGCAAACAGGTGCACCGGCCCCGGCACTGTGCGGCGTGTTAGAGGCAGAGGTCGGCTTACCGCTCCGGGTACGCGTTGCGCAGCTTGTCGCTGAACGTAGAGTTCTTGGTGTCGCCATCCATCGCGATCACCCTGGCGACACAGTGCACACATGGTCAATGAGAATGATGATTATGGATATGGTTAATTTTGTAGTTCGTATATTAGTTTTCTTTTTGTTAACCATCTTAGAGAAAATAGATAATGGAAAAAAATTATTTCTTTGACAGGAAAATAAGTAAGAATAACTTTTACGAGCAGAGTCTGTGTCTGGCTACCGGTAGTTAAGCATTACAAGGGTTTCTAATCATAAAATATAATATATGATTGTTTTACAGAGAGAAACACTAATAACCAATAGTATTTTATACAGAATATTATGTTGCGGTCGATAATTACAGATCACATACATTTGTATGTGGTCTAATATTTATGGCTGGTTGTAGTCTCATTAGATGGTTATTGGAGGCGTTCTGTGGTAGTAGTCACACCAAGAGGTTATAGGGAACCAAGGCTAGGTAATAACCTCATATTGGTGTCTGCAATCTTCTTAAGAGCGGTGCCGTATGCCAGGCGAGTGGCGACCAGCTCGCCCTTCTTGTAGGCGGGTGGCGAGGACAGCGTGACGTCGGCGATGTGCACAGCGGGCGCGGCGGCGGCCGGCGCGCGCGGCTTCAGACTCAGCGACGAGCTCTTGATCTGCGACTGAAGGTGCTGCGAGGACGACAAGATTAAAATGTTGATACTAGTAATCATAGAACCATTATAAGTATTATGATTGTAGATTTTTAATGATCACGCCACCTAAGCCGGACTGTCCAGACAGGCATCACCCCAGTACCGTTTCGGCTACCTAGCAGTATATACTATATATGTACAGGTGGTAGGTCTCTGTTGCCGGAGACCGTCTGGGTGGGTACCACCGCAGCTCCTATTGCAACCGACAAATAGTAGTGTGCGAACATTACTGTGTTCCGGTTTGAAGAGCGCTGTAGCTAGTGTAATTACTGGGGTAACGAGACTTAACACCTTATGTCTCAGGCGACGAGCGCAATTTGGTGCAGTGTGTACCATCTTAACTAGCACCACGTTGTCATGGGCAAGCGTATCACTTACCATCAGGTGAACATCTTGCTCGTCACGTCGCATAGTAGTATAAAAAAAGAAGAAAAGTATATTCCAACGATTTTAACTTTAGGCGTCGTCATTATAACGCGGGGCTACGTAAAGTTCCTTACTATCACCAGCGACTCATAATTATTAAAGTGTATAATTTCCCACCACACCCTGTGCTAGTTGTAAAGCACTGTCCTATCAGAAGACTTTTAATACTAATATCAGTGAATACCTTGATGATCTTCTCTCCCTCGGCGCCCAGTGCCTTCCCGTGCCAGTTGTCGGCGTCCTCGATGCCGGGGAAGCCGCGCCCCTTGTAAGTCTTGGCGACGACGGCGGTGGGGCGGCCGCCCGCCCCCGCCGCCTCATCGAACGCCTTCACCAGCTCGGACACGTCGTGACCGTCTACCACGATTGTGTTCAGGCCGAAAGCTTTTAGGCGAGCCGCGTACACGTCCATCTATTTGTTATGATTGCAATGAAACATATTGCTCATTTTTATGACACTAGCGTCATATTACGTAACTACACGTATTATTACTACACACAACATTCCCCTCCCTCACACTTCTGCGTGGTACATATATATCCCCTTTTTTAGACAAAGTAAAAATAAAGTGTAATGAAAATAAAAAATAAATGAAAAACAAAACAACCCAATCTAATTTAAGTTAATGTAATGGTTTTCGTATAAGCGGGTATGCGCATAAAGTTGGCCAAATAATGAGACTTCAAATGATCAACTTTTGAATACTATATATATAATTTTAACGAGGGTAAATCGTTTAAAGGTACTTAGTAAATTTGATATTTTATAAATAGTTTTGTGTGAATGCAACTGAGCGCGTGCGGGCGAGCCGGCGCCGCGCCGCGAGTACGGCAGACAGCTTCGATGTGCGCGCGGAGGGTGCCGGCGGGGCCAGCGGGCGCCCGCGGCGGGGGGCCTCGTGCGCTGCGCTCGTGCACGCATGGCGCTATTTAAACTGAACGATCATTGCTTTAAGTGCAAATACATCAACCTCGATCTCAACAGATAACTTATCCGGCGGCGAGGACGCGCGGCCTCTGACCTCTTGACGACGCAACCCTCCTCCCCCCCCCTTCGCCGCCGTTGCTAACTCAAATGACCCACATTCACAAATGAAACAAACTGAGATGTTAGTACAATATCAAACATAATAGACAATATGATTTTGTGATAAGAGGACCAGCAAACGTTCGGAACGACTCCAACGATGTGCTCACCTGGTGCTGCAGCGAGGTGGGCTCGGACTGGCCGAGCCGGTTCACGTCAAAGATGACCACGAGGTTGTCCAGCTTGTAGTGGCTGGCGAAATGCAGGGACTCCCAGATGCTGCCCTCGGCCGCTTCCCCGTCGCCCACCAGACAGTAAACCCTGCCGTTACAACATCTCAGAAATACGCATTGGAAAGAGATATGATATAAATTAAAGTTGTTTTCGCGTCATTCAAATTGACTTTACTTTTCTCTGAAGTCGAGTAAATATTTATACCCACAATGAATATTATAAAAGCCAGACACGCGTGCAGCCGGGCGCGCGGCGACACCCGTCAGTCGGGCGGAGCGCGACCGGGCACGCGGCAACACATTCGCAGCGCACGTCAGTCGCAGCGTACCTGTACGGCGCCTGGTCGAAGTACTTGCCGACGTAGGCCATGCCCGCCGCGACGGCGAGCCCCTGCCCCAGCGAACCGGTGCCCACGTCCACGAAGCTCAGGCGGGGAGTGGGGTGGCCCTCCAGGTCAGAGTCTAGCTTGCGCAGGTTCTTCAGCTCCTCCACGGGGAACAGGCCCGCCTCGGCCCACGCGGCGTACAGGATGGGCGCGGCGTGACCCTGCAGCGGGCAGTTCGGTTCACACTCTACCGTACCGTACTGTACCGTACCGTACCGTACCGTACCGTACCGTACCGTACTGTATTGCACACGAAGCGGCCCGCCGGCGCTACGGCTCGTGCCGCAGCCCCGGCCGAGTCACCAACTTGCCCACGGATTATCAATAACGTCATTGTTCTTGATCATCGACTTCCATACTGTATTTTTAATTAGGTATTTTCATTTTGCTTAGACAAAGTACGTAAGTAAAGTGAAGTAGCCTTAGATTACTTAGTCAACTGTTCAGCTCGCCTGCGACGCGAGAAGCGACAGCAGCGCGCGGCACCGCGCACGCCCTGGACATTTTATGGAACAACAAATATTTAAAAAGAGATTAAGAACATGTACAGAGCCGTCGACTCCAGAGCAGCCGTGCCACACACGTACGGAGTGGAAATAAATAATAATAAAAAAAAAACTTATGCCATATTGACATGGAGCAAAAAAGAGTAGTTTTGTAGTTTCAAATAATCAGTCAAATGTATATTTAGTGTTTGACGCGACATGCGCCGGTGCATGTGAACGCAGATCCGGAAAAAATAAATAGTTCACGTAACTAAATAACCCACAGCAGTTCACCTCACCTTGGAGAGGATGAAGCGGTCCGCGGAGGGGTCCTTCGGCGCGGACACCTTGTACCGCATGGTGTGGAAGAACAGCACGGACATGATCTCCGCCATGGACGCGCACGACGTGGGGTGCCTGTCAACGGAACAATCGATCAGCGGTAATAGTACCTAGAGGTAATGGAAACAAAAACATACACACAATATACCCGCTTGGGTGTTTACACCGGGGGCTGTGGCGACCGTGTACAGCACATACTTTAAATATAAAAAGATAAGTAGCAAATGTGATCGCGCCGGAGCTGGCGGCGTGCCGCCGAGGGCGCAGCAGTTGCAGCAGTGTCCGGCGTTCAGGGAGGACATGACCAGCGGCACGTGTGAAGTAACCGACGGCAGGGTTCACCTGGAACAGCGCGGCGCGGCCCGTGCGGGACCTGTTCGCGTCTCGTTTGCAAAGCGCATGCAGTGGTCGCCATATTCGCGACTCCTCACAGCAAATATGATTTTCAATATTCAGTGTTACCGTTCAAGTATTTAACCACCAGCGCTCTAAACTTAGAACATAAAATAAAGATAGGACAGTGGCCGTAGCAGTTCCGCTCAACGCGACGGCGAAGTCACGCGGGTAGGCGAGCGCTGGTGCCGTCACAGCTCGCTGCAGAGCACCGGCGGGACCGGTCGTTGTCTCATTGAAAACTAACGAGGGCACACAACAGTCCAGCACAGAGAGCGATCGTGTTACGACACGGCGCGGGGCGGGCGCGGCGTCGCGTGTCCGGGCTCACCGCACCGGAACCGCGTCCCACTCCTAAACAATAGCTACGACAGGCTGCCATTCAATATTAGACAAGTATTTGTTGGTGGTGGTAATGCTAGACGGCAAGGCTAGCGCCCGTCGGGTAGGTGCAGCCGGGACCGAGGACGGGAGGTGGCGCGACGGACGCGCACCGCCGCCCGCGCGCTGCGCGGCGGGAGGTAATAACGTAATGAATGCATGCGTAAGTGAATCATTCTATAGGGAATACATTCATGAACTTTAAGTACATACATTTTTAAACAAACTACTCAAAACAAATTTTGTTAAGTGTAAAGATGAAAACCTGTCATGAGGAAATACGATTTAGAAGAAGAGAAAAGATGCTGCTGCATGACTAAAACATTATTGTATGGATATAATGGTGTGAATCAAGTACCCGCTGCCGCTGCCGCGCTCGTGGAGCGTGTAATGTGTTCTCTTGTTCACTGAACAAGTTCACAGACACCGCGTAATATCCTTAGTTTTCAAATGCTTTTTTTCTTACTTGAACTTTTTAAATTTATAGCATACATTAAGAATGACAAGTTTTATCTAATTTGATTTAAAAAAATATATTACTTATTTACCTTCCGTACTGCATTAGGGGAATCCTGTTATGGTAGTGGCAAGGATATGTGTTTCTATAAATAAATCATGTTCACCATTATCCTTTTTTCTTTTTTGTTATTTTGTTGTTTAGATTTGCATGCTGTGGTCTCCTATAATTGAGGAGCATGTCACAAAGTGAAACTATAATTCTAAAATCATCCCCATCATCACACTGTCCTTGCCGTGTGATAACTAATAGCAACCAAACCCATGAGAGAAGCAGATTTTATGTGATCACTACCAACTAAATACAAGAAAATTTAATTCAAAAGAATATGAATGTCTTTATACCAAGGTAAATTTGATGTAAGAGGAAAACTTGTACTTGTGTTGTACCAGAGTTGTGGTCATACTTGGATGACAACTCAAAAATACTAGAACTGGTATCAATGAAACTTAATTATTTTAATGTTATATACACAACTAGCATCAACAAGTAATGAAGTTCATGTTAGCATTATATGATGAAAGAATGCTTTGTCATCATAGTCAACAATCAGTACGAGGTTCATACATTTTTCACACTACTAATTCCAACCAAAGAGCATGCAGGTCAAATGCAACAATAAATTATTCAGCCATAACATTCTTACGTTGAAAGACAATAAGTTTAAACTTCAATTGATATTAGTAAAGTTTTCATTCCTTTTATTCATTAAACACGCTCGAGAGTAAAGTGTAAGCCATGACAATTGGACAATCAGAAAGAGTATAGCAGAAGTATCAATCTCAGCAGCAAATAATCATGTCAGGAGACTGCTTTTACCACAACATTACACATTTGACCATGGACAAGTTACAGTTGAAGTAAAGAGCACAACACATATTTTAAAGCTGCAAGAACAAATTTAATACCGATTTGGTACTTGAAAGTTTGTTTGATGATATTGGTTTACTAAAAAAAGTGACAAACTTATATATACTTTTATTGCATTTTACATGTCAATGGTAACATTTGTGTTAAAATAAAAATTGTAATAGGTTTTTAATATTCATTGTAGTCATTAAATGCGTTATTGCACGAGTTCAATGAAAATTTCATAAAGATTAACAGTCATTAAGTAATAATATAATGAATTTTAATATGATACTGCAAGTATCCTAGACAAATAATCTAAATAGTGTAAAATTAATTCAATAACACTGGGACAGTAAACAATAGTTTTTAATGTGAATTTTGTATCCAAATCTTAATTTCAATTTAAAATCATGTGCATAATCAGTCACTCATTGTAATTTTAAAACAGTCTGACCTTTGATTTCTTTAAGAACACTACATGTATGCACAATTTTAGCATATAAGTCAAGATATTAAAGCTCATTATACAATATAACCACCGGAACGTTTTGTTTTAAATATAATAAACTTTGTAAAGTAAGTTAAGCGTTATGTCGAAAGAGCGCGCTAAAATATTACTTAATATGGTTTTAGTTTAAATAAATAAAACATGGCTGTAACAAAGGTGCCGTTGAAATATGAATTCGTGTTAGATTCTTGCTAGCATCGGTTTCTAACAAGTTTCTAACCTTCATAAGACCTTGATGAAACTGCAGATGATAACCTCAAAGAACTTACCCGGATTTTGAAGCATTCGTTGCGACGATGCTGTCGATTCTGAGCTTATTGGCCATATCTTTGAGGGCTTGAATGTCTACATTCTTGTCGCCCTTCATTTTGAATAAGTTTTGTTTGAGAATGCAACAATGTGAGACAGCACGTTGGCACGCGGCGCGACCGATCACACCACTCGCTGGAATATTTTACCGGCCGGCTCATTTAAAGCGGAGCGCCGGCTCGTGACGTCATCGCAATGTCACCCGCCTCCATGCCGTGCCACAGACAAGCAAACTTACAGAAATCGATTTTAATCGCATCCTTGTGTAACATAATTTCATTTTGCTAAGCAATTAATTAAAGTTAAAGTATTGTAAGAGAACGTGTTTGTTTTAACGGAATTAAACAATTTATTCGCTTTATTAAGCTGTCTGATAATTAATTATTAAAAATTAAAGCGTCGAGAGGCAAAATAGAAAACGTAAATAGTAAACGTACCACCTGTACGCTGATGACTTACAACTTTATGTACATACTGATGTTGAGACCTTACAGGAAGGAATTGCGCAAGTCAACAGAAATCTAAAGGAAATTGGTCATTTAATTATGGAGTTTCAGTCAACCCTCTCAAATGCCAAGCAATCATCTTAGGTAGAGCGAGGATGTTGACGAGAATTGATTTTGGAAATATTCAACCAATTTACTATAATGGCCACGTCATACCTTTCAGTAACACCGTAAAAAACCTAGGGTTACTCATTGACAGTACGCTTGATTGAAGGCCAAACATTGTAGAAATTAGTCGCAAAATTTTACCAGGTGGTAGGTCTCTGTTGCCGGAGACCGTCTGGGTAGGTACCACCGCAGCTCCTATTGCAACCGCCAAATAGAAGTGTGCAAACATTACTGTGTTCCGGTTTGAAGGGCGCTGTAGCTAGTGTAATTACTGGGGTAACGAGACTTAACACCTTATGTCTCAAGGCGACGAGCGCAATGTGGTGCAGTGTGTACCATCTTAACTAGCGCCACGTTGTCATGGGCAAGCGTATCACTTACCATCAGGTGAACGTCTTGCTCGTCTCGACGCATAGTAGAATAAAAAAAAAAAAAAAAATAACCGGCACCTTACGCTCGCTTTATCGGGTGAAACATTTTCTACCGATGAAATGTAAGATCTTGCTTAAACAAATACTCATATTACCTATCATTGATTATGCAGATGTGTGTTACCCAGACTTATCCCTGGTTCTTCTTAACAAGCTAGAGCGCCTCTTGAATAATTGCATCAGATTCATTTTCGGTTTGCGTAAGTACGACCACATCTCCAAATATCGTTCTCAGCTTAACTGGCTCACAATCCGACAAAGACGCAATTCTAGACTTTTGCTTGTTCTCTTCTCCATTTTGAATAATCCGTCCTCTCCTTCTTATCTCAAAGATAAATTTCATAGTTCTTTATCTTCCCAGGATAGATACCTTCGATCTTCTATTCAGAATAAGATCGCTATCCCTAGACATCATTCCGGGTTCTATGGGAACTCATTTACAATTCAGGCTGCACTACTTTGGAACTCCTTACCCGAAGAGATACGAGGTACTCAGTCCAAATTTCTGTTTAAAAATCGGGTCCGAGAGCACGAAGCTCAATTACAGACACTATAATATTTATATACGCCGGTTCGCACCACACAAAACGAAGATGATGGTGCTGAGCCGGAAGCTGTAGTATGACACCCCAATATTGAAGATGGGGGGGAGGCCATCGAGCGGGCCCGGGAGGTCCGGATACTCGGCCTCACAGTTGACGATAGGCTCACGTTCAACACGCATGTGCGGAACGTGAGCAACAAGGTCCAAGGACTCTATCGTCAACTGTGCAGGACCGCGAAAGTGTCGTGGGGGCTGAACTCCGAGGTGATCAGGACGATGTACCTGGCGGTGTTGGAGCCTATCGTGTTGTATGCGGCGAGTGCATGGGCGCCGGCAGCTAAAAAGCTGTCGGTCCGAAGGCAGCTCGGCGCGGTTCAGAGGGGTTTCGCGCAGAAGATCGCGCGAACCCACCGGACCGCGTCGTTGCATTCGGCCCTATTACTTGCCGGGCTGCTTCCGCTGGACCTCCGCGTCCAAGAAGCAGCCACCTTATTTGAGGTAAAGCGTGGATATTCCCGGCAAGTAATAGGAGACCGACAGCTGGAGGTACCGGCATGCTATAAGAGTCTCCCACACCCGTCTGGTCAGGTTGGTGTGGAGTACTCCTGCCTGGGGAATAGTGCGGAGGAAGACCAACTTGCCACCTCGGCTGCCGAAATTAACATCTATACCGACGGCAGCCGCATCGACGACAAGGTGGGCGCGGCGTTCTGCGTCATGCGGGGCGCCGCGGAGGCCAAGACCAAAAAGCTCAAGTTGGGCGGATTCTGCACCGTTTTCCAGGCAGAGCTGCTGGCATTAGCGGAAGCGACGGGGTACGCGGCCAGCGTGCTCGTGCCATCAATTGGGAAGAAGAAGAAGACATTTCGTTAACCTAGAGGTTATCACCTCTTGTACAATATTGTAAACAGATGTAAAATGCAATTCTTTACTGTCTAATATAAACATTTCAGGTCCTTCTAAAATACCTAGATAAGATAAGATAAATATTCTTTAATGTACAACAGTAACAAATTTTACAAAAGAAATACGTAAGTCAGAACAAAAATTTACAACGGGCGGTCTTATTGCTCGACAGCAATCTCTTCCAGACAACCCACTGGAAAAGAAGATATAAATAAAAAGTAAGCAAAGGTAAGATAGCGGTACACTAAATAATTAGGCACTACTTTGATGACAAATATAACAAGCAATATCACAATAGTCAAGAAGAAAGGATTTAACCATTATGGTAGTAATCAGTTGTCTTTGGAATTAAAATTGCGTTTTGTACAATCGAATATGGATGGGAAGAGCTCCATAAGCTAACTGCCGTGATAGAAGAGGAGTTTTGGAAAAAGCAAGAGGAGTGCGCGGAGATACTAAGAGAAAGATTTATTGAGGAACGCAAAGTGCGGTTATGGGAGTCGGAAATAAATTCAAAAAGGTTTCCCTAGATACCTCTACATTTATATAACATATTTTTAGCTTCGGAAGTAGAATATTAAATAAATAAAATTTAAATACTGCACACTTCGATAAATAAAGAACATTAGGAATATCAAAATGGCTTACGTGACCTCAATAATGACCAGCACTGGATATAACTGACGTCCGACACTTCTTTGCTCTTTTTGCTACTTCCGAGCAGTCGCGTTATACGAAGCCGATCGCAAGCGTGGTCGACGGCGATGTATGGAGACTCCTAACAATACATTATAACCTCTACGTTATTCATGATTCTGTTATCTATAGTAATCCAAACATTGAAATCTTTCATGATTCTCGCGACAATTTTAAGAAAAAAATATTTGAAAGTCACAAATAAAGCCACAGGCGTTGCATACCGCGCGGTAATGAACACGTGAAATTATTCAAGATATTAATTTAGCGTATAGCATTATTACAATGTTTTTAAAGTTAACACCTTTTTACCAGGTGGTAGGTCTCTGTTGCCAGAGACCGTCTGGGTGGGTACCACCGCAGCTCCTATTGCAACCGACAAACAGTAGTGTGCGAACATTACTGTGTTCCGGTTTGAAGGGCGCTGTAGCTAGTGTAATTACTGGGGTAACGAGACTTAACACCTTATGCCTCCATGCGACGAGAGCAATGTGGTGCAGTGTGTACCATCTTAACTAGCGCCGCGTTGTCATGGGCAAGCGTATCACTTACCATCAGGTGAACGTCTTGCTCGTCTCGACGCACAGTAGTATAAAAAAAAATTATAACAAAAAAATATTGAATTAGATTGAGATCAATCTCACTATAATATTTGCACGCCATACGGGGATGAATGTGTTTGTGGTTTTAAATAAAGGATGTTTTTATTTTCGATGTATAGAACTTTAAGTTGGCATTACTGTTCAAGATGGCGATCGATTTAACAGCTGTCAAGTGATTTATTCTCAGTTTGGTTTGGTAATTCATCATGAATAGACTTACGTCTGAACAACGCTTGCAAATAGTGCAATTTTATTTCGAAAATAATGGTTCTGTGCGGAATACGTATCGCGCACTACGTCCATTTTATCGTCGACAAAATCGTCCATCAGAGCAGTTAATTCGATTAACCGTGGAACGTTTTCGCATCACGTTTACTCTTATTGATAACTCGCATCCTCAGAGACGTCGTACGGTGCGTACAGAAGAAGCTATTGCTGCTGTAGAGCGTAGCATTGAGGAAGACCCGAATGAGTCCATCCGCCATCGAGCACAGGAATTGGATCTGTGTCCATCCACTTTATGGAAGATTTTGCGGAAGGATCTTGGTTTGCGTGCTTACAAAATCCAACTCGTGCAAGAATTGAAGCCAAACGATCATCAAGTAAGGCGTAGATTCGTCGAATGGGCCCAAAACGAGATTGCCGTTGTTCCCGATTTTCATAAGCGAATTTTGTTTAGCGGTGAAGCGCACTTCTGGTTTAATAACTACGTCAACAAACAAAACTTCCGCATTTGGAGTGATTATAATCCTCAAGTGTATGTCGAAACACCGTTACATCCAGAAAAACTGACTGTTTGGTGCACTTTATGGGCTGGTGGAATCATTGGTCCGTATTTCTTCAAAACAATGATGGCCAGAACGTTGCAGCCAATGGTGATCGGTATAAAGCCATGATTACTAACTTATTCATTCCTGAATTGAATAACCATGATGTCCAGGAGATGTGGTTGCAACAAGACGGCGCAACATGCCACACAGCTCGTGCCACAATCGATTTATTAAAAGACACGTTTAGTGACCGCCTGATTTTACGTTTTGGACCTGTGAATTGGCCTCCAAGATCTTGTGATTTAACACCGCTAGACTGCTTTCTGTGGGGCTATGTAAAGTCATTGGTCTATGCGGATAAGCCACAAACGCTTGACCATTTGGAAGACAACATTCGCCGTGTTATTGTCGATATACGGCCACAAATGTTGGAAAAAGTCATCGAAAATTGGACGTCCAGATTGGACTACATCCGCGCCAGCCGTGGCGGTCATATGCCAGAAATCATATTTAAAATGTAATGCCTCAAGATTATCTTTCGGATAAATAAAATTTATGTCAATCGAATAATCCATCGTTGTTTTATTGCAACTTAAAGTTCTATACATCGAAAAAAAACACCCTTTATCTATTGTAAAACCATTGTGTATACTGTATATGTAATTCTGAATCTAAAGAAAATATTGTTTGCCTGTAAATATAAGTTTAAATCGCATAAATAAATTTAGTCGCTTTGAGCTCTGAGGTGTTAAGTCTCGTTACCTCAGTAATTTTACTACCTTGCACGCCTGTTAAACCGGAACACAGTAATGTTTGCACACTTCTGTTAATCGGTTGAAATAGTCACTGCGGTGGTACCTTCCTAGACGGTCTGCGGCGACAGGGACCTACCAGTAGTTAGAACCCAAATGGCGTCCAGAAAGAGCTCGGGGTACATGTTTTAACTTTTTTATAGCGTTATAAATCATCCAACTTATACGAAGCCTGAATAAGTGACGTTCAAAATGTATTTCTTAAATATCTACATTGAATAAATAAATTTGATTGTATCTGTATGGATTGGGAATAAAACCGGGCACTGTTTCCTCAGCTTATGATCAGCTCATTCATTACTAGAGTCCTGCGTGAGATTTGACCCTGTACAAGGAGTGATATCCTGGACTCGAGAATGTTGGTTTACTTTTCTTTCTATTATTACTAAGCTTCATACCGGTAATCGTTTGTGTTGTGACGTTGTGTGAAAATGTTGAACAAAAAAGTGTAACGAAAATGATTGAGAACAGTAAGAAATAACGATGAGGCTACTAAACAAAGACTACTAACAACAAGCAATATTTGTTAGTTGTGCCTATGATATACGCAAGTAAAGTCTGTATTTTACTGTGATTTATTTGTTTTGCCAAAGTTAATTTAAATATTAATTGAAGACGAACGCGTCCCCTGGCGGCCGCGGGGTGCTACAAAACCTTATTTGCGAAGTTTGCCGCAATATTCCTACAGGCGCGGTCGTGTTCTCTACTTCCTGTTATTTCGGATATTAAGATATCAAAGTACTAAATGAGCAAAAAATGTTAAATTAAATAATATACATGTAATCGTCTGACTAATACATAAAATTATTTTTAATTCTGTAAGATATGTCACAATCTTTGAAAGCGATAAAAACTTCTCAAGTTATTTGAAGATTGAATAAAAAACCATGAAAGTTCGTGCATGTAACTTTAATATTAAACCTTATACACTGCAATACAAACACATCTAAATATTTAAATTTAACACCACAACCAACGAAGAAATATTTCGTTAAATAAATGTAGCAAAAGAGATCGTTTTGTTAAAAATACAAGATCAGCGCGTAGGATGTTCCCCGGAGGATATCGTTCCAACAACACTGTCCGAAATAGAAAATAATATTAGCAGATATAACTCTGTCGCGAAATGTACGTAATATCGGGAAACGACGCAATCAAACGCTCCGTGATATTGAATTGATAAGCGCGGAGGGAACGCGGCCCGCTCCCGCTCCCGCGCCGGGCCCCGCGCCGGACCCCGCGCGCGCCGGCGGCGGCGGCGGGCGGCGGGCGGCTATTGTAAATCGCGCTGACGAATCATAGCTGGACCTCTTTTCGTCTCACCTGACGCGTTCGCCACAATGTGGACATAACGCTAGGTTATTCATTAGTTTTAACTTTTAAAAAAACTAAATCCAGGAAACTTCTGCGACTGTATGCGTATAAACGGGTTTATAGCCGCACACTGCTTTACATATGTAGGCCTACCCCGATGAAATCCGAAATATAGTACTTCATAATTAGTCTGAAGCAAAAGTTATCCTGATCACCGGAACATAAGACGCACAAAAATGAATATAAATATTAATTGGCTCATTTCTACATTATATATGTTATTGTAAAAGAAACTTTTACGAAAATGTATTTTGCGAAGTTTAACTCTCTAGTGCTTTGTGTTCTATCATTTTATTTTAGCTCGAGAATATTGGGTTACCCAAGAAGAGGGATTGACGTACTCGCGTGCTCTGATGTATTAAAGGCACAAAAAGCTCCTACTCTTTCCTGCAGTCGATGGCTGCCAGTTGATTTTTCAGAACGTCGAGGATACAGTGCCGGTGAGGAAATAGTATCCAATCTCTGGCACGTTGTAGATATTTGTTTTGTTTCATTCAATGAATAGAATATTTTAATAAAACTCGCTTTAATTTTTGGGTGAAATCTTAACAAACGCGACACACAATGTATTTCGGTTGGAACGTGTTACTTTCGATTAGTTTTTACGAGAAACAATTGGAATATCGACAATCGATTAGTCGTGTCCACTAGGCGGCGCGGCGGGCGCGCGCTCCGGCTCCGCGCGCCGCCCCGCGGCCCGAGCGCTGCCCGAGCGCGGGCCGGAGCGCGCCGGATAAATAAATACAAAAACAATAAAACTGTTGTACACCGGCGGGGAAATGGTTGCGATGCGCCGGAGGTATTTGGGGTTACCATAACTATTTAACGGTTGTATACATTTTTTATTATTTATTGTTACCGGTCTCTTGTAACATATGTAGTTGTTTGCAGAAACAAAAGATTTATATTCAAAACATTTTTGGGAAATAATAAGGAATCCTATTTATTTGAATATTCGCGCAACTTGGAGATTTTTTTAGATAGTTTTTAAAACAATAATCCACAATATAATTAATTATTACATAAGTTTTGTTATCAAGTTTCGGACCGTACCCTGTTCCTATAAGGTAGCCTGGCCACACGCAGGTGTGGGCGGCGGGGGTGGTGGTGGTGGCGGTGGGGGGATGTTTTCAAATTGAATCGGCCGCCGTCCCGGGGCGATCTTTCTCTTTGCGATTCCGAATTGAATATCAATCCGGCGACGGCACGAACGACGTGTGTGGATGTGACGCACACGGGTTTTTATCATATTAAAGAGATACCGTGAGGAACATGGAACATGGCACACGGCTACTGTAACACTGGTTCCTACTTTAGAAACGTGCAAGAAATAACTTGCAATTTTAAAAATTATCTACAATGCGTGGTTCGTGCGTACGGAAAAAATAATAAAGTTTTGTACGATCTATTGATTATACGCAATGAAGTGGTACAATTTTAATCACAAAGATTTCCGAGAAAAGAAACGTATAAAAAAAAATGAATAACAATTAGTACTTTTTGGCCTGTATAGTTCCGATAATATTAATTATATTTTTGTATAACACATCGGTGTTAAGTTATTCAAGTAACCTTATCTAAATAATTAAAACATAAACAAACACAGGCTTAAACCATTTTTCTCCCGAACCTCTGTTGAAAAAACACGAAGCCTGTCTCTAGCGAGAGAAATCTACTTAACATTACTGAATAGGGATTGAAATAAATATAACACGGTAATTAAGTATGGCGCGACCCCATCCACTCTATTGTGGCCGCACTGGCACGCGGCTCGCAATTTCCGCTTTAAACTGTTCGTGGAACCGGCACTTGCGCAGAGTTCTTACATGGTTGGCAGGTTGTTCGCGACCAGCTCGTTGCCGCCGCCGCATCCGACGGCTGCGTTCCGGTCCTACTTACTACAAAAGTATTTTATGATGTGAGAACTAAGTAAGCACGGCTACAGAATGAAGATACATCGAAAAATTTATTTATCGCAATAGAGAGGCAGAACACATGGTCTGAGTTCATCAAGTAATGTTTTTGAACTATTCTTTGTGAGTCGGCGAGGCGAAAGAAGTGTAAAAAGTTTGTAGAAATTTAGAGAGTAGGTTTGTCTGTTGTTATTGCTTTACTTGGGGAGAGTCGGTGAAGAGGAGATAACCCTGGCTTGGCCTCTTATGATCCTCCCGCTACGGTCGGCGTCGTGCGCGTGGCGGGCTCTCCGCCGACGGAGATCTTTTCTGGCTATTGGCTTATCTTTTAAGGTAAAACCAAAACAATTAATATACCGTGCGCCTCGTCGGCAACTCTCCGCTCTGGGTAACTCGACGGGCGGCTACGGATGCGTTGAACTGTTTACTTAATTAAAGGGAAAACCGATAAAGCTTTATTAAACGCACAACAACCGGTTCTTTAAGTGGATAAATTATAACAGCGGGGCGCCGCATTACACGCGATAATGTCGATAACGAGCCGGTAATTTGCAGGCATCGATCACCCGCGTAATCCTAACGTGATTACAACGTGTTTGTTGTCGCGTCGGCGGCGTGACGCCGCGTGACGCCGCGTGTCGCCGCGTGTCCGCCGCGTGCCCGCCGCGTGTCCGCCGCGTGCCCGCCGCGTGTCCGCCTCTAATGAAGGCAGGGCTCAATGGAGCGCGCGTCAGTGTAAACAACATGAAACTGCAATAACCGCGGAGCGCCCCACACCCCACCCCCCGCCCCCGCCCGCGCCCGCACAGAGCTTCATTGTTAATAAAATGTCTCCGCGAAAACGTTTGTCTATTTAATCTCACGAGTTGTTCAATCATTCAACTTCTCACCAATTCAACACAAACTGTAATAAACCTTCCGCGGGCGCCTCCGTCGTATAAACAGAGCAATGTGGTTATATGGACATATAGAAGAAGTTTTCAATCATGGTCGTTTCGATTCCAGTACCGATAACATTTAAAATCGCGACGTCCGCGTGCTCTATGTGAAAATACATTTGAAGCCTACGCACTTACTCGCTGTAACAGACAGAGTACAGAGTGTTGCAAGTGGAAGCAAGTTCGCAAGCACAGCACATGATGCAGCGGGCTGCACCCGTGCCCGCCGGTCAGCTTCGTCGCCCACGCTCCCTGCTGGGCGCGGGGGCGTGGGGGCGCCGCTGCCCACCCGCGCTCTTAATATATATATAGAGCTGAATATACATATACATGTAGCTGATGACCAGGACAGTGAAATCAGTAAAACTGCGAAGTGCCGACAAAGTTTAATTTGTAATTGTTCTCTATTTTGCTTCAGAGGTTAAAAACAGAACTCAAGATAAGTCGCAGGGGGGCCAGTTGTGTGACCGCGGCGCACTTACACGCACTTCGTGTAACTTAGCTTACGACAAAGCGTTTCGCTTCGTCCCTCGTACCGCGAGCAGCGGGGGTGGGGACAGTCCGCCGCCGGCGGGGTCTCCGTCCAGGTATGGTGTGGGGGTTTTCAAGAAGAGAGTGAACAGGCTTCTTCGAGGCTAGAGCGCTTACCTATTTGACGTTGCCGCTTGCCATCAGGTAGGGTCGCAGGCAACCATTTGGCCATGTACTCGTAAAATACAGTGAAACTCTTCGGGGCAGGAACGCACGGCATTGAGACGGTGTTCACTGCGAAACTGGACTCCCTCGTGCAACAAACTTAGTGAAGTCAGCTTATCACAATGCGAGGGCGCGCTCTGCTCGTGTGTAGGCCTCGCCGTGCCCCCGCACCCGTGTGTTGTGTGAGACACACACACGAAGCGACACCGCGCGCGCCGGGAGCGCCGGGAGCGGCGGGAGCGCCGGGAGGACGCCTCTCATCAATTTTCTATCAGGGCCATCCGTTCGCGTTTGGTACAGTCGCACGCAGACAGTAATTAGTAAGATTGAACAACAGAACGGGTCAGGGCGAGGCGTCACGCGCTCGGGCACGCCGCGCGGTGCACTGGGTCGCGCAGTTGTTCCTTCGCAAGGCGCGGCACTCCCGCTGTAACGCCTCGGAGTGCCGGAAATATCTTCCGCCCTTTAGACAAACTGAATACTTTTTAAGTTAAAATGTTTACTTAACTGGTTTATAAGTCGGAACAAAAAATCCTTTGATATTTCCTCGTACAAGGACTACCCTGTGATATGATACGTTTATCACGTCGGTCATCAGTCATCGCACGCACAAATATCAACCTTTTGACGTTTTACTGACACGCTAACATAATAAAATGTTTCCAACGCTTTTTTAGGAACTAATGATGTCTGGCTTAAATTTTTCCAAAGCATGTCTACCTATAAAGGTACAGGACACGTGATAGTAAAAGTGATCGAAGTGAGCGTTTCGCAGTAACGCACCGAACGGGGAGCGGTGCGCCGACTGTACGAGATATTCAAATAAGTAGTGAAGTGGGCGCAGCGGAAGGGTGTTCACTTGCAAAAACTTGTCGCAACTTACGCGTCGCCCGCTAACTTGCCGGAGGGGCTCAAGTTACTTGCCCGCTCGTGTAATTTATTACACAACTATTCAAATGTGGAATTAACTATTAACTTGGTACATGTGTATCAGAGCAGCGTCGGTACTTAGTCGCGGGCCGGCGGAGTTACCGCGTCAACTTGACTCACTAACTTTACTGGTGGCGCGGGGCGGGCGGGGCGGCTGGCCCCGGGCTACATAGTACAACTCAGAACATTAATTTGACATTGTATTTAAAATAATTCTCGCCGCCCGCCGCCCGCCGTGCCGGCACAGGGCCCGGCGGAGGGCTCGGCGGAGGGCCGCGTCTCCGCGCTCGCGATTGCCTATAAAAGCAAACGCAAACATGTACAGGTGGGGAATTAACCCGGGCCGGCTGCTGCGCGCCGTTACGCCCGCCCGGCCCGTGACCGCTCGTAACCGCGCGCTGCGCCGCGCCTTATTAGGCTGCGTCCGCCGAGCAGCAGCCGATGGAAGCGGCGCGCGGTCATCGCATCACGAGCGCTTAAACAATACCGGCGGTAGATTTATTTTGATCGGTCAGCATCCGGTCCGTCGGCGAGCGGTCGTGCGAACCTACTCGACCTGAACCTCTACTCAACCATTATTAAATGGCAGACTGGACGAGCGGAGTCCGCGCGGAGGCGATCGCGGAAACTTGCTTCCTAAAGTGTATTGATTTGAGGAATAATCATTTAGTGGCGGTGCAGGCGGCCGCGCCCGCGCCCGCGGTCCGATCCAGCGGGCGCGGGCGCGGGCGGGGCGCGGGCGCGGGTTATAAGTTACGGGGGTCGATATTTATTCGTTCGGTTGGATTGTAGCTTTATGGGCGGCCGTAAATGCTACGTTATTGGTCCGCATTTGAATAATACGAGCGCCGCCGGCCGTCCGCCGCGCTCCAATAATATTTACCTCAAGATGTACAGCTCCGCGACTCCCCGCGGCTCCACGCAGCGCCCCGCGGCTCCGACCCCGCCTGTACACACCTTTGCGGCACAACAATTTGCCCGCACAAGAGGAACCTCCGGAGCGCCAAGTGACGCCGCCGCCGGGTGCGCCGGTGCGCCGGGCGCGGGCACGCAGCTCTCAAACGAACATGCACCGAGCGACTCTTAAAGATTTGCACGCTTACAGGCCTGCAAGCGCAACGGGTCACCGTTGCGCTTGTTGTCCAACGTGTTAACAGTGGAGCCAAACCAGCGCTCACCGCAAGGTTGCCGACAGCGGCCGCGCCGTGACAGGACATCGTGAACATGTGAACGCAGTGCAGAGCAGGCAGTGCAGGCAGCGCGGGGTGCTGCAGGACAGGGGTGGGGTGGTGGGGCGGGGGGAGCGCGCCGCTGCCGTGTTGTGCACATTTCCTTTTATATTATTCGTTTGCTCTGTAGCGGGGCCCGCGCCGCCATATTTAAATTTTATTCGGCTTAATGTCTCCACACACGCGGCCGCGCAATCTCGCGGGCGGGGGCTTCAGGTGCTTCAGGAGCAGATGTCGAGGAAATAGAAGCGATTTAGAAGCAATGTTTTTATTTAGAGGGAGTCGTTGTGTCGGGGCGGGGCGGGGCGCGGCGGGGGCGCTTTGATGTTGTCCCCGTGGCGACCCCGCGCCGCCCCGACGTTATTTTGTTAGCGGCGGACAGACTTACAATAATAAAAAGATTGTTTAATAAAATAACGTTCATTGTTCTGTTTTCCATGTCTGAAGTGAAACTGAATTAATGTAACGGATATAAAACTCTGTTGTTATTGATGTTGCGAAGCGGCCCCGCGGCCGGTGGTCACCACGCGTGCGTGCGTGCACACGTCGATAGTTATTATAACTTGAGCGAGTACCGCTCGCAGCCCAGCCGACGCCCCGCCGCGGGCACCGGGCGACTTGCTGGGGTCTCTACTGCCGGAGACGGCGTTGCGGCCCGCAGTGGCTGCAGGTAGAGCACGCAGCGCAGCGTGTGCCGCGTGCGACCCGCGCCCCGCGCGCCGCTGCCGGGCGGGCGGCGGGCGGCGGGCGGGCGGCGGGCTCCTTGCGCCTGTAATTAGGCGCCGCCGCCTGTAGCTGGCACTGCGTAAATCACCTCCGCTTATTAAAAGAATTCGCAAGGAATCGAACCGTCGGCGGGTGGGCGGGGGGTCGGTGGGGCGGGAGCGCGTGCCGCCGCGGGCCGCGCATAGCTAATGTACGGCTGCTTGTATTGGTTGTGAAAAAGTAATGCTTTTTAATATCGCGCGCGAGTGTGAGCGATGCCGGCGTATTTATGGCTCGTTAGCGGCGCGCACCTCGCTTTTATTAATTTTCTTTTCAATTTGAATTTATCGCCGAGTTATTGTTGAAGTTCAGCTCACCTGCGACTGCGCCCCACCCCCCTCCGCACCGCCGCCGCACCTCCCGCCCCGTGGAGGACCTTACAAATGAATGTATCCACATCATTGACACTTGGAAGGCTCGCGGCGACCGTTCAAGGCAACAGCTCAGCGTGGTGATGGTGGTGGCGGTGACAGCGCGGCGTCAGCAGTGCTGCTCGATCCAAAACGCGCTTGAAGCAGTATATTGTAATCCAATAACCCCGAGGCGTTCCCCATCACCTCTGTCAAGGAGAGGAGGTGCGGTGTGTGTGTGTGTGCGTGTGTGCAGCGCGCGGCGCGCGGGTGCAGCCGCTGCGGGGGGGGGGGGGGGGGGGGTGTCGCGTTATTAGCCCCCCCCCCGCACTTGATCCGGTACAAATTACCGGGCGCGATCGGAAATGATCGCTCCGCGCACAGGATGTTCCGGCTTTGTATATTAATATGCTGTTAAATTACACCTGACCGTCCGACCACTATTTGAAGATGGCGCTCAATGATGTCGTTGGCGAGTGTATTGTTGAATAAATCCATTGATGTCTAAAATCATTATATGTTAGTATCATTCAGCATTGGTGCACAAATATAAATATTTACGTACGTGGCTTAATGAAGCTTGGGAAAGCGAACAGGAAGTCAAGACGCGTATCGAAATAGCGCGAAAGACATTTGAAAAGATGCGCAAACTTTTTTGTTGTCGCAATCTTAAAATACCTTTGCGCGTTCGTCTCCTGAAATGCTACATCTGGCCCATCCTACTTTACGGATGTGAGGCTTGGACTATAAAAGAAGACCTCAGGAAACGTATCGAAGCGTTCGAAATGTGGGCATACAGGCGCATGTTGTCAATAAGCTGGACTCATAAAGTATCCAACGTGGAGGTCCTACGACGTGTGAACCAAAAGCGCGAACTTTTACAGACCGTCAAGATGAGGAAAGTATCTTACCTCGGTCACGTGCTTAGGCACGATAGGTACGAACTGCTCCAACTCATCTTGATGGGCAAAGTCGCAGGTAAAAGGAGTGTTGGTCGTAGGAAACAATCATGGCTGCGTAACATCAGGGAGTGGACAGGAATTGCGAGTGCCGCCCAACTGTTCCGCCTCGCAAGAGACAGGGCGAAGTGTGCTGAACTGACCGCCAACCTCCGCTAGTCGGGGAGGCACGATAAGAAGAAGAAGATCATTCAGCATTATTATCAGTTGGAAGCCAGTCCACTGCTTGACATACTGATAATAAATCTGCGCGATGACCGGTACCCGGTCGTCCACATTGCGGTGGACTCCAGGAAGTATATTATTTATATGGTCGGAAAAGAGAGTGTGCCGAACAAACACGGGTCCGGGAGCCCGCGGCACAATGTCTCCGTACACTACGTGCTACCGCTTACCTCACACGCGCCCGCGTCGCTCCGTGCAGACTTCTTGCAGTTTGTCGCGTCAGTCAGTCAAGTCAAGTACCAGTATCCTGATGCGAGCCGAAGCCGTTCCAGCCGCAACCCCCTGTGGTGGCAACGCAGCTCGCGTCCCGGTACACCGCTACCAACTCTCCCTCCCCCCTGCACCAGCCCGCGCGTCCGTCCGATACGGAGAGGTATGTGCGATACCTGCTGGTGCGAGGAGAAAAATATAAACAATTGTGGGTCGTATCCACATCCGTACTAGTAATCTATTCCGAACACAGAGATTACACTTATAAGTTACACTCAATAGCCGTCACCATCACAGCATCGTCTACTATTCTTTGTGATAACGCTAACAACATCATGTAAGTAGGCCGCATGCGCCCGCGCGTCGCAGCGCGACGTGTCAATACAGTAAGCGGCGTGCACTGCGCGCCGGGGAGCCCCCTGTGTGCCGCCGCCTCTCCCTCCCCCGCCCCGCCACACTCGAGCATATTTTCATAAATGCAAACATTCGGAAAGAATTTTCTTCGAAAGCCCATAAATATTACCCACTTTTAATGGTGCGGGCGACCTCCGCCCGTGCGGCGCGGGGCGCACGGTGCAGAGTGGCGCGGCGCGCGGACTCCGCGGCGAGGGGGGCGCGCGGCGGGAGAGGTGAGGAGGACGGGGAGGAGGAGGAGGAGGAGGGCCTGCTTTAAAACTGATCGGCGCGGAGGGAGAATTAAAGATTAATCTGGATCTCCAATAAATATCGGAGCGAGTCCGTTCGGAAATTGGATTCGAAGAACTGTAACTTGTTCCGGATCCATTTCGTAGATGAGGTGTTTTTGCCGGCGAGGGCGGCGGGCGGCGGGCGGCGGGCTCGCCGCGGACGGCCGCGTTTTTTACAGCATGCTAATGAAGAGGTATCACTTTTTTCTAATTATCTTAATGGCCGCCCGTATTGAGGATTGTTTGTCGCGAGGCTTCAGGGAAGGATTGAAAATTTCTTTCTGTAATTCATTTAAGTAAACTTATTGTAATCCATTACCAGTTGCAACTAATGGATTGGTATCATCAATCAACACTTTTTACAGTTTAGTCCTGACTGTAAAGTATAAAGAAAAACAGATTTTTTCTTTTACAAATAGAAGCAGATTTCAGGTTATTGGAAAAATTGAGTTTCACATAAATATGTCGAAAGCTCGGAAGTTGTTAGCGGAACATCGGCGGAGCCGGCGTCCTCGCAACCAGGGGGATACAAACAATGAAAAAGAGGTTATAAAAATATTTATAACGTCAACGTTAACGAATACAAAACTAATGGTTTTATTGGGCGAATTTAATGTTAAATATGTAAAGTGGAACGTTTAATATGACATTCACAGCGTAGGTTACGCAGATGTGGTCACCACCCAGTCGGCCTCATGCAAAGAAAACTTAGTTTTGTTATCGTAAACTTTACTAATAATGCGAGGCGCGTGCAACAAGTAGTGAGCAGAAACATGTTGCCGCTAACTTTTTATAAAATGTTGTTGTATTTGTGGATGTAGTCGCCTTTTAGCATAATATACTTAGAAAACCTTTTTTTCTGAGCCTATAATTCTGTCCTTAAAATCCTCCTCGTCCGGCGCACCCTGGACCTCATGCCCTGCGGACTCCGCGCCGCGCCCGTGCCCTTGTCTTCATGCGATTCTTTTATTTGTACAGCACACCAAGAGTCCACAGCAGCGGCTTCATGGTGGAGATCTTCAAACATGACCACACTTTTACTATCCCAAACAAGAGAGTCCACTAATTGCCGGCGGAAGGACGCTCAGGAGTTGGAGACGACAATCTTTTCGAAATCATAGCACGTGATTTTGTTCCTGGATAGTAATGGTGTAGCCACGTTTCGTCCGTGGTTATGAATCGAGTTCAAAAAGGTTCAGAATCTTGTTGCAATTTATAAAGAAACTCAAGGAATTTTTGAGCTGGTCTGTTGTTGTGCGTCGGTAAGTATTCCAGAGAGCCAGCGCGAAAATACCTTTTCATCCCCGAGGATTCGCACAAAAATCTATGCACACTACCCACCAGTAGGAATCCTCGTTTTCGCAGCAATAAAACGCACTTGCTAAAACTTTTTTTAATTTTGTCGATCACTATCCTCGTAGCGAGAGTCATCTTCGGTGGATGTTCTTCCACGTTTAAGCGCTGCACACCAACATGCAAATATAGAATGCTGAGGAGCATTATCTACTTAAGTAAACCGTAAGACCTCATTAACTTGTTCCATAGTAAAATTCTTCGGAAGACGGACTGCGAGCAAAGTCTTCCATTTAATAGAAAACTAAGGATATTTAAATAATTTACTTAATGTATCAGTTCAAATTGAAGTTAGGCGGTCCAACTGAGAGAGCTGTTCCGGTCTTTTTAAAGTTTGTTAAGCACAAACATTTGCACTTCATTCTCATTACACATTGAACGCCACCAGTGAGCTCATGGGTGAATATGAATTATCCCGGACACCCGAGACGCACTCACGCCCGCACGCCGCCGCTGAGCGGGGCCGCCCGGGCAGCGCCTGGCGCGCGTCCACCGCCCGCGCCGGGGAGCTTTTAGGAAATGACAGAAATATGTGGTGCGGCGGGCTCGCGGTGACAGAGAGGGTGCCGGAGGACATCAGTTGTAGCTAACTACGTTACAGCCACTCGGACGGGCGGAGAGCACGCCGCTCGCCTCGCCCCGCCCCGCCCCGCACCGAAGCCGTCGTAAATCGCGACCCGCAGCTTTAATTGACGCGACAAAGACTTACAAAATGTTAGCAGCGGACAGACGCGGCGGTACTTACTGTTCTATTTATATATGCTACGTGGCGACGAGACCTTCACCTGATGGTAAGTGATACGCTCGCTCGTAACAACGCGCCTCTAGTTAAGATGGTGTACACTGCACCACATTGCGCTCGTCGCCTTGAGACATACGGTGTTAAGTCTCGTTACCCCAGTAATTACACTAGCTACAGCGCGCTTCAAACCGGAACACAGTAATGTTTGCACACTACTGTTTGGCGGCTGAACAGGAGCTGCGGTGGTATCTGCCCTGACGGTCTGAAGCAACAAAGACCTACCAAACCAAACAAGAAAAGACCTACCAAAAAAAATTCTGTAACTACTAAACAAATGTTACATACAGCTACAGAGGCGAACGTGTGACGAGCAGGTCACGTGACGCGAGCGCGCCCGCCGCCTCAACACGCCGCCCCAGCAGGACCCTCCTCGTCCAGCCTCCTGCAGCTCCTCCCGGCTGGTTTCATTTATTATAAAGTACCAGCCCTGAGCTCCGCGCGGGGTCGCCGGGTCACGCACTAGTGTATACGTACAGCCCGCAAGTGCCGGCTCCGTGTCGTCTCCCGGACTACCTACCCCCCCCCCCCCCCCGGCGTCGATTGTTTCCGGTCGGGTTTAGTTGTTTGTCGCGCTAAGTGGCGGCGGTTCCCTGCGTTTTACCTAATTAGAGAAAATGGACGATTTATATTGTTTTGAGGTCGTACGTAACCCGCGCAACCACCCACCCCCCCGCGCCACCACCCGCGTTCATGTCTGCGAGCGGCGGGCGGCGGTCCGACCGGCACGGCAGCTCCCCGCGCGGGCGCGCTGTTAATCTGTTTCTAATTATCGTTTATCCACATAACAACGCGCACCAATTCACCGCCGCCGCCGCCGCCGCCGCCGCCCGGTTGCGGCGCCGGCTACACGGACACTCATCGCACAGTGTCGCCCCCGGTCCGGGCGCCCGCATGCAGCTCGCGCAGCGCAGGAACCATAACATAAGTAATGTGGGTTTGTATACTTGAAACGCACTTAAAGAAGTGGCAGCCAGCGGCCTCCTTGCCGCCTGTCCTCGGCACATCTCAGGGCATCCGGGATGTCCACGCTTAGCACGGCATGTACCTAGTCGCACCGACGAGTAGGTCGACCCCGTGATCTCTCGCTCCCGGTGTCTTCTACTACAACCAGTTTCTCCCGGTTTTCTGGTTGTCACCGGGCAATATAGCCAAAGTAAGAGTGGTCGGTGCTGCCAGCGCCGGGGAGTGCTCGGACAACGCACGAGCGCACCTGCTCAGACATAATCTATAACAAAGCACCGTCACTGTACTAAAGCATCGTAAAGTGCGGCGCGCGGGGGTGGGGGGGTGGGGGGGGGGGGTGCGGCCCAGCTTTATGTGTTTGTGTGTTCAACTCCCGAACTCCGTCTTTGCGGGTCGGTTAATTAGCGGATTAGGGTCCAGACGAAATATTGTGCGATTAGCAGCGGACTCGCAAACGACCGTAGCACTCGTTAACGAGCCCCGGCGGGTGCGGCGGGTGCGGGGTGCGGGGCGCGGACCTCCGCGCCGACGTCGGTACGTACGATACATATTGCAAAAGTGCAACGTGACGGTAACCGGTAAGTGCTGCGGCACGACTTCACCGATACCAGAAGAATTATTAGAAGCAGCAGCAGCAGCGGCAGCGGCAGCACCAACGAAACGTATTTGGCGCCGCGGCGAGCGCTGGTGCGACCGATAAATAATAAACAGGGACGAAGTTTCTTAACCGCTTACGATTTATTGTTTTTAATTCGCGCCGCAGCCCCCCCCCCCGCACGGCGCGCGGCGACATCAAACAAATGTTTCGGAAAACTTTCCTCGTCACCGCGCCGCAGCGAGCGTTCACTGACTGCCGTCTGTTGATCTTTCAGCGTTGTCGTGCTGCAAGCGTGTACATTAGTTTCTTATTCTTTTGACGTGACAACGTCTATTAAAACGGTTTGTGCTGGGAGCCGCGCGGCTGAGCGCCGGGATGTCAACATGCACAAAATGTCGCATAACCGTGTGAGTGGGCGTGGCTTGCGCTGTGTGCAGTAGTGTGTGTGGGGAGTATAAGTTAGTGTAGCGAGAATTAAAATTGTATGTTCGAAGAATTAAGATTTAATGTTGGAGAAATAAAAAATGCTTCAAAAATAATTCTTAATTGCAAGTGTTGTGATTTTTTCCATTGGTTAACAAGTTCAATGTTACAACCTGTTAGCTTATAATCGTTGTCACGCTGTGATCATCACGTGATCCGGTGTTTTTTTTCTGAAGTGAGTTCCCCCACCATCGGCTTTGGTATAATGCTCCACGCGGGGGTGTCCTGCGGCTGCGCTGTGCAGCTAATCCTTAAACGTTAGTTCAACGATGCAGCGTGCCGTGTTCAGCCGGCAGGTGATGGAATTTGAGTTATCATTGGAGTGATGAGTGACCGTCACCGCGGGCCGGCCGTGCGCCCGCAAGCCGGAGCTCGCGAACTAGTAGGTGTACTGCTGCGAGCGACGCCGCGTGTTTGCAGCAAGCGGAGTGCTCGTTCTTTGCTCATTGGAAATATTGAGAATGAAGAAATGGTTGTACGAGTGAATTAATTTAACGCGGCGGGGCGTGGGGAGGGGTCAGTCCGGAGCCTCGGTTTCGCGCCGGAGGTGAAGCAGAGCCGGCCGTGCTGAAGGCGCGCACACCGCGCGCAACCCCTTCGCAGCGCCCGCGCGCTCGCACTTAAATAAATTGATCTCTCCGAACCGGATTAAGTTTAAATTTGATTATGTGCGGTAATGACGGACAGTTAACGAGGTTAACCGTCGAGCGCGCTGCTGTTTGCAAAACTCGGGGTTAATCGAGCGGAATCGCTTCGTTTTATCAAAGGATGTTCTAACGCCGGCCCGGCGTCGCGGGACCCTAAATAATGAAATTAGGGACCCCTCGCGGCGGCCCGGTGCCGGGGGACCCTCGCTGATTTAATTTGGGCCCGTGCAGTGATACTGACGCGACGACGATCACTTAAACTTTGTTTACTGTCAATCGCCATTCATTTTATTAACAATCAAAACTAACGCAGCGCAGCGGACGTGCACGCACCACGGGCAGACGGGTGGTTGCATGTGGTCGAGGGTCTGTGTGGCCAAGCGCCGGTGTGGACCCGGGACGCTTTCAGCTGCCTGCTGCCAGCACCGGCCGACTTGCACTCCTCACCATCCGCCGCGGCGAGGGGATTCCTGGACAGGGCCTATGACCGGCCGTGGTCTGATTATAGTTTTGTGTATCAAATCCATGATTCATTTGTGTGCATGATTAAAAAAAAAAGAATTAAATATGAGATAATAATTTATACGGCATAAAAAGTTTGATTGTGTGAGCAAAGTTCTCCGCAAACTCTACCTCTTCCCCCCCATCGAAACGGCGCCGGGGATATAACAGATTAATACGCAAAATAATAAATATTAAAATTTTTATTGTATAGGGCCAAAAATATTTGTAGCAGGCAATGCTTAATAACAGTTACAAAAAATTACTTTTACTTCAACTTCATTTATTTGTGCATTTGACGTAAATGTATAAGTTTCAGGAGCTGCCGCGCGCCGCCACACGCCCGGCCGCCGGAAACCGTCTGAATGCAACACAACGCGCGGCGGGCGGGGCGGGGCGGGGCCTGCCCGCCGCGCGAACCAACGGTAGCTGAGTAACATCGGCCGTCTCTGTCGGCGGGGCGTCCCCGTCCTTATCTGACGCGCGACTCTTCACATCTGACTTTTTGTAGCGGTTTTTGAGTCGGTCGCGCGGCGGAATCGGCTTTTTATTCGAACGTTGCCAATTTAAATGTACAAGTGAGATCATTTCGCGGGCCGCGGCGCCGCACTCCCGCCGAGCGTTACTTTCAAATCTGTTGCCACGCACCAGGAGAATGTCCCTACAATTAAAATAATTACATTTCCACCGAAAGGGCAGTCACAGAACCCGGCACGGCAAACCGCGTGCCTCATCACATTCCCGCGGCGATGCCGTCTGTTGCAGCACTCTACCAACAAGCGCACAGCCGACGTGCGCGCGGCGCGAGCGCAGCTGTTCGCCTGACGCCTCGTTCTGACAACCACCCAGGCATTGATAGCGTCCCAGGAAATATTTATCTTCATTAAAAACATTAGACACGACGTTTTTCTTTGTTTTTAGTATGTAGTGCTGTTCTTATATAAAGTTTCCTCTTTTATGTTTGTTAAAAGTGTAAACAGTCAAAGTTGTTGCCGGAGCTCGATTGTTATTAAAAAGAAATGAGATCAAAATAACTCGGAACAGCACTCACGTATGTGTGTGTGTGTCATTACAATATAACGACAAACGCATACACATAAAGTTCTCACAGTATATATATAGTTATTAGTTTTTAAAAGGCCAGTAATTTAAAACATATTGTAGATTTAATTTAAATCACATGGGTTAGTTCTTGTCGGGAATCCCACTTGGTGTTTATTTGTTTGCGGTGTGATGTGGTGAAACGCGACAACCCGGTAACCACTCCTATCTGCGTATCCACTCCTCACCGAAGACGCCCTCCTCGCGCAAACTACATTGCTAAATAAACTATTTCAGTCGAGTGTCTCATCATTTCCATCGCAAGAAATTGCTGACGCTTAACTGCAACAGTTCGATAGGCAAAGGAAATTAAACTCGCCGACGTGTCGCCGGATTTAAAGTAACTGCAGCGGTGACGGCGTTGCAACGAGCTCGCTAGTGGACGGCTGCAGGCGGGAACACGCCTGCACGTGGGCTCCTGGTGACCCGCAGCCGCAGCACACGCGTCCCGAGCACACGCTGATCGGCCGATATTGACGCGACGAGGAGCAGGGGCCCCGCGGGGGGTCGCGGGGGGCCGCGCGGGGTCGCGCTTGCATCCCGAAACGTTTATTGTTATATTTATTTATGGTGCCGCCATATTTATTGGGGGAAGAGCTTTTTAATTTCGGTTAATGCCCGCCATTAAGGATTAAAAAGGGCTTATAAAATTGACTCCAGTGTTGCGGTACAATGGGCAGGCGGGTTTTTTTTAAATTCGTTTCTTTTTGTGCGTGAGAGCAAACCGGATGTGGTCATAATTTTTAATTGGACAGATTACCTTTAGGGGCTTATTTAATAATTGGGTACACGATTGAATTAAGGTGAGGGATTATACACAACGAGGTGGGAATAAATTTGTATTGACCTTCGTTTGAAAGCGTCCCGATGTGAGATGAGATAGCAGTGGCGCTGAACGACGCCTCAAGAACTTTCGCTTTTTATGAACACTGAATTGGGATTACATTGTGGTCATGGAATATGTAAGTTCAACACTTAGGTATTCTGCTAAATAAAATGAAAATGCACATAATTATATACATTAGGTTGACTAGTAGTACAATACATATAGATATTTTTATTAATAGTATGTATGAAAACTCGTGATATTAAATGAATCGCAAGTGTTTATCAGTTGCAAATGCGTCAACAGGGAGCGTGTAAGTAGGCCCCGGCCCCGGGCCCGACCCCGGCGGCTGCCGCTGATGCTGTGGGTGTTTTATTTCCGCTCGGATCGAGTGCTCTCAATTAATACAATATTTGTCACATAAATTATGTAACGACAAACGCGCCGGGCTCCGGATGCGCGGCGAACTGTCCTATTCAAGCTGCGACTTGTTATTCCGGACACAATAGTGCGGCGAGCGGGCGCGGCGCGGGGGGCGCGCGGGCGACGCGGCGGCGCGGGGGGGCGACGCGTTCGCAAAAAGTGCACCGGACTTAATTATAAAGAGACAAGAAGCGCTATCAAATAGCGATTCGTTAAATCCACGCGAGCGTGTTAACACGGCGAGACAGCGGGCGGCGGCGCGCGCGCGAGCGAGCGGGACGGCGCGCCGGGGGCGGGGCCTGCTGAACGAGTGGGCGGGCCCTGCTCCGTGTTTTTTGTTTGCGTGCGGCGCGCGGGCTCCTCATTCGGCATCGGAGCGGGCGCGCGAGCGGTGCCCCGGTGACGCGCACTCGGCACTCGGCACTCGCGATGGTGGCGTGGTAGCGTGCGGCGCGCGGCGGCGAGTGGCGGTCGGGACGGCACAGTGACCGATGCGGTGAACGCTTCGCTTAGACGAACCATGTCCGAACTTCGCGGCTCCTCTCCTCTCTCGAGAGGCGTCCTCGACGGCGGCTTCGGAGCCCCTCTGGCCGCGCTCAGCTCGCTGGCGGAGGCGCCCCCGCCGGCCCCCAACCCTCACGGCATCGACCACATCCTGTCGAGGCCGACGGTCGGCTCCAACGTCGGCGCCGGCCTGCTGACGCCGAGGCTGTCGCTCGCGGCGGCGGCGGCCGGCATGGCGCACTACTTGCAGCACAAGCCGCTCTACTGGCCGGGCTTCCAGGGCCTGGTGTCCAACCCCATGGCGTGGCGGGATCGCTTGCAGTCGAGTGAGTAGCCCTTCGTACGCTTTCACTTCACGTTCATGTAAAAGACATCAACGCACACCACACAACACAAACACTGAAACATTCATTGCGGCCAAGGAGTCGCTCGCGTTGAGCGGCGCCGCGCCCCGCCGCGCCCGCTCGCGGGGTCACAGTAATGTATCTTGTTGAAGAGATTGCGGGAATTTTGTTTCTGTTACTACACGTTACTATATTCGGAAAGGGTGTAAACTTCTAAAACTTAGGTGTAAATAGGTAGGGTCGCCTTTACAAACGAGCACTTCATTGCTATTTAACTAAAACGCATATAATTATTAGTTAGTTTCACAACGAACAGAGCCCACCGAGTTTCTCGTGTATTCTCTTCTTCAAAAAAAGATCTTCTATGTAATTGTATGGTGATTACACATGATTGTAAAGAAAAATACCATATTATTAAAAAATGCGTTTAAGTAAGTGATGTGTGACGCTGCCGCCGCGCGCCGGAGGTGTGCCCGTCGGCGCGCGCTCCGCCTCGTTAAATGTTTAAGGACCCCGTTAACTGCACAATGTTACCCGCTTTATTATTATTGTTCGGATGTTATGATTACATCCCGACTGATTGGTTAAATTACATTTGTAATGTCTTTAAATAGCACACAGTTTGTGCATTTACAGTGTGGTTATGCACAGTAAACTTACGTCCATTTTCAATGCTTTCGGTGCAATAAATCAGAATCGGTACGGTTTTCAAAAAAAGAAATCCACGACGCATGCATCATTTACTTTAATTAATGAAATCTTAATATATGTCAACAGAAAAAACTATACAACGGTACTTTTCCTTGACATATCCAAAGCTTTTGACCGTGTATCACACACACAACTATTACATAAAATGGAATTCAAAGGCATCAGAGGCCCTGCATTAAATTGGATACACAGCTATTTAAGTAATAGGTTACAAAGTGTAGAAATTAATCAAGTAAACTCCCATGACACCCTGAATGCTTATAGGTCTAAATTTATAAGTAACAAATTTGGCGTGCCCCAGGTTAGTATCCTTGGCCCTCTATTATTTATTATTTACATAACGATTTACCTATAATAACTAACCATAAAATTATCTTATTTGCGGACGATATCTCGGTAACTGTTACAACTAGTAAAACCGAAACATTAGAACAACACAACGCTGGCATTATTACAACACTGACAACAATAAATAATTGGCTTAATAATAACAATTTAATTATAAATTTCAATACAACACATATAATCAATTTTAATAGTAAGTTAAGTGACATGAACATTACATATAATAACAATTCTTTAAAAATTTGTAATAATACAAACTTTATGGGCATAACAATTGAATGTAACTTAAATTGGAAATATCATATCTACAAATTGTGTGACAGAATTAACAGATTCGCCTACGCTTTGTATAAGTTGAGGCTTGCATCAAACAAAAATATAGCACGAACAGCACATTACGCATATGTTGAATCGATTATCAGATACGGGATACGGTATTGTTATTTGGGGAAATGGCACTGACTGTAATAAAGTTTTTCTGGCTCAAAAGCGGTGCATTAGGGCGATCTCTAATATCTCACCGCTTACCTCATGTAAACCTCACTTTAAAAAGCTACAAATACTTCCTTTTCCTTGTCTGTACATATTAGAAATAGGTAAGTTTGTCAACAGTTTGTCAAAGATGTCACAAAATTTAATGTGAGAAATAAGAACAAATTAGTACAGTACTTGATACTATTCCCAGAAGCGCTAAATTTCAAAAGAATTGTTATGTTATGTGCAATAAAATTTACAACAAAATACCCAGCAATATTAAGTCAATGACATATAACACATTTAAAAGCTCTCTGCGCAAGTGGTTATTAGAAAACATTTTCTACAGCGTTGACGATTTTTTATTATATAGTGATTAACTAAATAAATCTAATAAATTATATTCCTAAATATCTAATAATAATCAATGCATAAATTATTTAATATGCTACTTTATCAATTATTTTGTAACATCATCGAGTTTGATTTTGACATTGGTACATAATTAATATAAAATTAGCATGCCGTTGTAAACGGTTAAGTAGGCAGGCGACAATGTATCTGCCTATTTTAACGCAAATAAAGAGTTTATTTATTTATTTACGTTAACAATGAGAAATATAAAGCACAATGACAGAAGTACGTGTTCCCACGTCAATTTTTTTTGCAAGTCGTGTTTCCTCATGAGTGGGGGTCGTCGTCATAATATTTTTAATGAAACACACCTACCCAATTGTATTTCTGGTTGTTTGCGATTGGCGAGAATTCTGATGTTCCTTAAGTAATTGAAATCTGAAGTTATCTAATTAGTAAATATTAAGCAATTTAATCGGTTGTACTGTCCGCCCGACTCCGCACTAGCTCGGTGAAACGATCCCGTAGTACGTGCACTAGCTGTGAGGATCTATCCTCAGGATCAACACGGGATAGCTGGGATGTATTGAATATGAAACGGTAAATAACTGGTTAGTTTCTTAGAAGAGGCACAATGTAAAGAGTTAGTGTACCTACAGCAAGACAATATTCATTAATCTATGTCTGTATCGAACGCAACGCTTAACCACCGACACACAGGTTAATTTAGATTCTAAAACAACATTCAGAGAACTTTTTTAATATTTCTGTGTTCATAAAAGATTCGCTAACAATTCTTAAAATGTAACGAAAGTACAGAAGTAGTTACAACAACAACAGGTCCCCTTTTTGGGTTTTAATGTACATTTGTTATATTTGTGACTATCAGCGGTTATTAGAGGTTTCAAATTGTCAATTTTTATTTATTGAAGTAAAGTACAGATACAATTTTTCACAGCACGGGCTAGCGGCCGCAGTACTTATGCAACACTATGTTAGAAACATCTATCCAAATATAAATTCAATCTGCCGCAGTCCTCACATGCACACGTCTCCAGTCACACAGCTCGCACTTCGTACCCTGCCCAACCAGTAATGTAACGAGACTTTCAGTCATCTGTCTTTTATAGCGAAACTACGTTATATCATACCTCTCTTTTTTCATTTTAGTCTTTTAAAAAGTCAATATAATTACCATTTTTCTAACAAAATGTTTGTAATCACAATTATTTGTCTTCAATATCTAACAACTAGAATTAGCCGCGTACCGGATGTGTACGATTATTTATAAAATACTTGTTTATGTACTTAACAAGTTAAATAGGACTTCTCTATTATACGCAGAAGACAAACTCAAAATATAAGAGAGTAACCTCAAGAGCTCTCGCAGACTGCGGCTCCGCAGCCCGATATTAACTGACCCGTCGCGATGCAGGCGCGCCCTGAAAGAAAGTGAGCTAGTTCAGTTTCAGCTGTTAAAATGGCGGAGCCGCTTAAAAGAGTGTTTAGATGAAACAATACTGTGCGTGGATAGGTTCAGGTTTGAATGGGTGGGAGAGTTTCTCAAACGAGTGCTTAGACTTGATGTGATCGCACCGTGGACTGCGCTCGACTCGTGCGCGAGCGGCCGGCGTGCGACGGCGGGGCGTCGCCGACTCCGCCGCGAGTAGTGCTCGCTGACCCTTTCGAGTTTGATGGCAGTGCTTCCGGCGGCGGGCGGCGCACTTCGCTATACTATCACCTCACCAACACCTGCGCAATATATTTAAAAAATGCCCTTCTTAAAAGACAATTCGCTGCAGAAAACTTGACACACACCTGCAGGCAATATTTGGACATACGCGAGTATTTTATATAGTTAATACAAACACTAACGCACACACAGTAGAGTTCCGATGCTTAAAGCTTTCTTGTATTTATTGTTGTTTTTTTCTGTTCACTTTATTTTATTTTCATTTTCGTTGTAATATTTACAGAAGAATGATTTTTGCACACTAATAAAGTTTGTATTAACACAGACCTGCATTCGGATAAGCTGTGCCCTGGATCGCTAAAGCTCCGGCTGCTTTCTATTTTCGTTAGGGATATATCGAGGAGACGCGCCGCCCGGCCTGCACGCCCGCCACAAAGTTAATTTTTGCTTAATTAAAATGTTGTACGAAGTGGTGTGATACCGCGACACTCGGCACCGCCCTTATCAGCCGCCGCCCGCCGCCCGCCGCCCGCCGCCCGCCACGAGTGCTGACGAAATTAAATTACAGGGGATTTGTTGGTCGTTTCACGCTGATAAGTTACACCGCGCCGCCTATATACACGTACATAGTTTATGTGTCGTTACCACAACCACTACGCGAGTCAAGTAACAGCGAGCCGATCCGTTACTAATGCACCGCGCGACCCGTCACCGTCACCTCCGCGTCACCGTCACCGTCACCGTCACCTCCGCGTCACCGTCACCGTCACCTCCGCGTCACCGTCACCGTCACCGTCACCACGGCGTTACTTGAACCGCGCGCTCGCTCCGCGTGGCACTAGCTCGTTAGTAATGTATTGTCCAGTAGTTCAGTGCTGCAACGGTTTTTATTCACAATAACTAAATTAGCTCAAAGCGGACACTCCTCTTCCGATGTATATTTAACCTGTCACAGTTTTACACACACACTTCACAAGTCACCGAGCGCACACTGTTCACACCGCACGGACAGGTCGCGCGAATATTTTCTTGTGTCACCCCGCCCCACCCCGGCCCCACACTTGGCCCGAACACGTCGCGGGGCCGGCGCGTCCGCCGCGTGACAAGATGACGGCCGCGCCACAACAACAACAATCATACGACTACTAGATCGTTGTTAGCTATTTAGTAAAACTTATCAATGAATAACATGCCCCGCATTTGGATTACACTTAAAGTGCGATAGATGCTGTGCCGAACACACGGCTCCGGGAGCCCGCGGCACGCGGCTACGCGCTACTGACTAACTTACCTCATACGCGCCCGCTCCGCTCTTTGAGACCTTTGGGTTAGTGCTAGTCACGTCAGTCAGTCAGTACCTGCTGCGCGAGCCGAAGCCGATCCCGCTGCAACCCCCTGCAGTAGCAGCGCAGCTCGCCCCCCGCTGCAGACACTTGACCAATGGAACCGCGCAGCGCCCGGACGCGAGCCGACTCCCTCCCCGCACCAGCTCGCGCGTCCGTCCGACACGGAGAGGTATTTGGAGGTATTTGGTACCCACAGGTGCGAAGAGAAAAAATGTAAAATATGGGTCGTACCCACATCCGTACCATTACTATCTATTCCAAACAAACACATTTATTACTTATATTAGTATATATAAATGCTAGTGTAAAATTGGTATGGCGATTATTAACCTCGATTCATTCCAGTTTGTTACGCGTCAATACTACTCACTAGTTTTGTCACACAACACGCCCGGCTCCTCCTCGCGTTCGTTCCTCCTTCACTTGGTAGTAAGTGATGCGCCAGACGACAGCAATAAGGCTCTGAAAGGTTGTAACTTTGGGTGCAATAAGCTGTGCCGCCGCCGGGCGATGCCTGCTCAGAGATTACTGACGACGTGGGCGGCAGTAGCTGCTGCTTACTGCCTACTACTTAACGTGAAAGAATACTAGACCCTTTATTATTATTACAATGCTGTACCAGTTCGCCCCGATGTTGCTACTAATGAAACATTGTGTTCTAATAAAACTGCACAGTATTGCGCATTGTGTATCATAATTAAACATCTTATAGTTTTAAAGGAAACATAGAAAGTGGGTACGTGTAAACGAAAAGACATAGATACAGATAGAATATTCCACCGTAGGCAGCAGGATACTCCCCGGGCATCCGCCGACAACCCGTCGTGCCGCCGCCTGTGGAACAGTCGTCACAACTAACTGCAGCCGAATAGTTGATGGCAAAGGTGCAGCAACCTTCGTCATCGAGTTTCCGAGCTCCGCACTACGCGGTGTGCGGGCGGAGCGGGCGCACGCGATGCAATATTTCTAGTGACACTTCGCGTTGTTCGGTGCACGGAGAGTAGCGAACTCTTATCGAAGTACCTTCGCCGGGACAATAGTCAGTTCTCTTTCGCTGTTTTTATATGATCTGTGAGGTAAAACTTTAGTCGGAGCTCACATCTTCGGATGCCTGTTTAACCAGTACAGCGACATATCACCTCGACCTAGTGACACTTGCGGGCGCGCGGCGGCGGGCCGCTCTCAAAACAATAAAGCGATAATTAAACAGAGCGTCGCCCCGGCCGGGACATGTTTTTTAATTACCACCCTCCACCCCCAAACAAGGCTGCCACGCTTTCGCAGAGTCCTCGTAGTTTAGAGTTTGCATCGTTACATAAAACATAACAACCTCGCGGTCGGCGCAAGCGGGCAGGCGAGGGCGACTTGGATTCGATGCCGGCAAGATAATACTTTTTTCAATTGAATCACGAGATGATTCACTATATATCATAAGAGGGTAGGTCCCGTTATTTCACGGGGATACCGCAGTGCGCGCGGCGTCCGGGCGCCCGCGGCTGAAACGCGACGCGTCGAGTGCCGCGCGCTGCTGACGCCGCCCGGGGGCGCGCGGTGCGGCGGGGGCACTCCGCCCGCCCGCCCGCACGCCGCCCCGCGCGGCATGTGTCGCCACGAATTAAAATTTCACTTCCGAATGCAGTTTCGAATGGGTGGCCGTTAGCAGAGCGCCGGGCTTTTATTGTGCCTCCGCGCGCGGACGAGCGGGGGGAGGGGGGAGGGCGACCCGCGTCCACCCGCTGTTTGATACGTCAGTATATACTGGGCATAATAAATACAGTACACCTGGGTATATGAATGATCATAATCGGATACAATGGGTACCACCGCAGCTCCTATTGCAACCGACAAATAGTAGTGTGCAAACATTACTGTGTTCCGGTTTGAAGCGCGCTGTAGCTAGTGTAATTACTGGGGTAACGAGACTTAACACCTTATGTCTCAAGGCGACGAGCGCAATGTGGTGCAGTGTGTATCACCTTAACTAGCGTCGCGTTGTCATGGGCAAGCGTATCACTTACCATCTGGTGAACGTCTTGCTCGTCTCGTCGCATAGTAGTATAAAAAAAAACATAGACGAGGCGGTGATCAGTAACCGCACGGTCACCGCCACAGGCACCTGCCGCGCGGGTCGCTGCGCGCGGAGCTACCGGCAGTACAACAACGCAGCGCAGTCCCTGCGGCGGAACCGCAACAATCTCGCCCGCGCCTAATGAAATTAAATTAAGAACAAACGTAACGCGGCGCGCGTGCGGCCGCACCCCCTGCCCCCGCCACCCACCGCAGCACCTCCCCGCGCGACCCCGCACCGCCATCTTTGTTTCGGAATGAGGTGACGGCTATAACGTTTGATATGAATTGGTAACAATGTTTTCAATGTGCTTATTTCTGTTTTTTACCATTGTGTTAAAAAGAGGGGTACTGCGAGTGAAAGGTTGAAAACAAATAGATGGGGATTTCTTGCAGAAATTGTTACTAGCATAGCGGACGTCCCGCACCCGCAGCCCTCCGCCGGGAGTGTACTGCTGATAAGATGATACACCACCATGTTCCATAAAAGTGTTACGAGCGCGGTGTCGCGGTGTCGCAGTGTCGCAGTGTCGCGATGTTACGGTGTCGCGATGTTGCGGTGTCGCAGTGTCGTGGTGTCACAGTGTCACAGTGTCACAGTGTCGCGGTGTCGCGGTGTCGCTCCGTCGGCGCGGCGCGCAGCGATAACGCGGCGGGTGCGCGCGCTATCGCCGCCCGCCGCGGCCCGACACGCAGACAGTATGTCGCCGCACCGTTAGCGATATCAACTACCACCACCACCACCACCACCACCCACACTGCGTAATGCAGTGCGCACCGGCACAGCTCGGGTCTTATCAACTGTTTACATGCCAAATTAATAACATTATCAGGACAACGATAAACGTATCTCCGCCATCTGTGCAATGTGACGGGCTGGGGGCGGCCGGCGCTCGGCACCATCTCTTGCTATAAGCTTACTTGAACGCTTTGCCGGACCGCGCGCGCCGGCGAGTGCTGCTCACTGCGGGCGGGAAAGTTATTTCCACCCGGAAGTGCACCCGCGCGGGTAGTGAACACTCACAGGCGGCTAGTTCCGAAGCGGTGCGCGGCTCCGGCGCACCTCATCGCATCAGTTGCGACGGTGTGTAGGTGTACGGCACGTGGGCGCGTGGGCGAGTGGGCGCGCGGTACATAAGCCCCACTCCCCCATTTTTCAGCACCACTCGGAGCAACAAGCTCACCGATATGTGCCCGCGTTAACGTCCCACCCCGCTTCGCTGCTCGTTAGTCCCCCCCGAGCGGGGCGCGGGGCGCGGGGCGGGGAGGTCCCCGGGGACGAAGGGGTTGCGAGGGCCGTGCGGTCGGCGCTGTCTGTGCGTATAGGTGCAGAGATTTCGAGCGCCGGCATAATTGTGCCGGGGCCGGGCGTGTAATTGTTATGCGCCGGTTTAGTGCTGTAAATGTTTTCGGAGTTCGTCAAGATGGAGATACCTCCGCGCGGGGGCCGCCCCGGGGATCCGCCGGGGCCGCGCCGGGGACCGCAGGCTGACAAAGTTTAATTAATATAATAGCGGGCGCCGGCTGAATAATTAAAAAGCTGGCGCGCGGCGTGGGGCCGGGTGCGGCTGCGGCACGTGTGCACGTGTACGTGTGCTCGTGTACTCGTGGGCACGTACACGTGTAGCGCGCAGTGAACACTTTGCACATCATTGAGCGCAACGACAACGTTTGTAAGCATCGGCGCCTTCAAATGAGCCGCGCTGCCGCCGCCAGGCTCGAGAGCCGCAGTGTAGTTAGTACTCAGCCGACTCTCAGCCTCATCGGTAAGTTCTTGGACCTGAAAGCCTTCATGTTTACACTTGCACTAAAAAAATAGGTGCGCGCGTCGCTAGCCGACCGAAGCACTGCCGCGCGGCTAATTTTAAGGCGCCGTTACATTACGATGAACGCTTTATCTCTGTACTACCCGTAACATAATACAACATAAGACGACAGTGACACCCCCTTTCCGGTAGGTCGGGTTGGAAACAAGTGCTGAAGAGTTGATGAAACCTTTCATAAATTGTACCCCCGCGCCGCAGCCCGCGGATTGATTCATATCCTCCCGCGGATAAATATTAATGCGGGGAGGGGGGTGTGGGGGTGTGGTGTATGTGTGTGTGTGTGCGCGCTATGCTTTATTAATATTAATGCAAGTTTTACGGCGGCCGACGTCCGGCGTCCGGCGGGTACTCCGCTTATTGCGGGCGTGAGTTACGAGCGACGTCCATCCCGCAGCGCAGCCGTTTTACTTTATTTCTAAGCAAATTATTGTAATGTACCGCGCTGTTATGGCGATACAGATAAATAACGTCGTGACACGATAAACGTGTATTTGGAACAAGTCGGAGACCACGAACGTAACACAGCGTAATTCATTTATTAAAACTCGATTTTACGGATTTTATCGCGTTTATTATTTGTTAATTATTCCCGACGTTTCGACCGCTTTGCAGCAGTCATGGTCACGGGAGGACTAAGATGACAGACGTCCAAATGTCCCAGCTATCACATGGTACCCACAACTTTTTAATTATTAATAATGGTCCGATCTACGCAGAAAGAGCTCACTGTATCTTGAAGTCTTCTAGTGGTTCGCCTGGGATTTGGTTTAATTTTATTGATAATAGGATCCCAGGCAGGTGGTATTACCCAACCATCTTCTCTATTAAAATTAGGATGTTTTTTAATTTCAATAGCCTCGCGAATCATCCTTGGCAGGAATCGGTGTTCTTTGGCGAGGATTTGAGGTTCATCGAATCTGATGTAATGGTTGGGATGATCCAAAACATGGTCACAGATTGCAGACTTCTTAGTGCGCTGATGTTTCAAGTCAGCTATATGTTCCTTCACGCGGGTCTTCACTGATCTCTTTGTTTGACCTATATAAGAGAGACCACATTCACAATCTAACTTGTATACTCCTGCATCTTGTAGAGGGATATTGCACTTGACAGGTGGTAGAAATTGACTTATCTTCTTGGGCGGCTTGAAAAAAGTTTTAATTGAAGCTCGCTTTAAAATATAGCCAATCTTGTCCGTGACTCCTCTGACATATGGTAACACGGCAGGTACACGCTCGACTGTGGCTGGTTTCACTCGGTCCCTGCGACGTTGACGCGGCACGCTGAGCTTGTTGTCCTGCAGCACCTGCTTGACATGCTGAAGCTCGGCAGCCAGGTGTTTCTGGTCGCAGATCCCTTGTGCTCTCTGAAACAAAGATTTTCCCACGGTAGCTAACTGTGATGGATGGTGGTGAGAGTCCCCGTTTAAATACCTATCTGTATGGGTCTTTTTTCTGAATACACTATGACCTAGGGTGTTATCAGGATTTCTTATTACTAAAACATCTAGAAAAGCTAGACAGTTATTTGCTTCTAACTCCATAGTAAATTGTATTTTAGGGTTTATGGAGTTAAGATGATCAAGAAATGCAGTTACTTTATCAGATGGTAATATTGTGAAAGTATCATCTACATACCGCTTGTAGAACCTTGGTTTTACTGGAGAGGTACTGAGGGCTTTTTCCTCAAAATCTTCCATATATAAGTCAGCGACTATGGGAGATACTGGAGAGCCCATCGCCACACCATCTACTTGCCTGTAGTACTGTTCCTTCCACAATAGGTAGCCAGATGTAAGGCAATGTTTGAGTAATTCAGCATATTCTGTCTGCATGTTATTATCTGCTAACTTTCTATTAACAACTGAGATGCAGTCATCTACAGGTAGACATGTGAATAGTGACTGGACATCAAAGCTGACCATAGTTTCATTATCAGTGAGATGTAGGTGTTTAATCTCACTGACAAATTGGTAAGAATCCTTGGTATGTGCTGTTGTGTGTCCTCTTAGCGGTGAGAGTATTTTCGCTACATGTTGAGCCAATCTATAAGTTGGTGAATCGATCTGGCTCACGATAGGACGTAGAGGAGCATCTGGTTTGTGTATTTTCGGCAACCCATACAGTTTCGGTGGTTTAGGGCAAGAAGGTATTATCGAGTTTATGTCCAGACTCAATTTTTCGGAGTGTTTCTTTACTAACTCGCTAGTTGTTTTAAGCGTGCTAGTTGTGGGGTCTGTTTTAACCTTTTTATACGTATTTTCGTCCGATAAAAGTTGTTGTATTTTAAAATTGTAGTCTGGGGTGTCCATTATCACCGTAGCATTACCTTTATCTGCGCGAAGGATCGTGAGTTCTGATCTGTTGCGTAGGGTCTTCAACGCTATAAATTCATCTTTAGGGAGATTCGGTTTAGGCATTGAACTTCGACGTAACATAGACGAGATGTCTTGACGTATTGCCTCCAAATCTTCCTTGACGACTTTATTTTTGAACAGGCAGTCCTCAACACTACAGATAATTTCTTCATACGGTATTTTCGCGGTGTTATAGCGAAATTTAAGCCCTTCGATAATACCTTCAGAGTAGATTCATCCAGTGTTTGTTTTGACAGGTTATAGACCGCGCGTAATCTATGATCCGAGTCGCTTGTCAACGGTCGCGATTGGTTCAAGCGTTGAGACTGACGTTTGCAATTTAGTTTATTTAATTTTGATATTTTTCGATTTGTTTATTTTTGCATTGATTATATTTAGTTGTTTCGCGCTTATTTAAAACGTATAAAAAGGTTAAAACAGACCCCACAACTAGCACGCTTAAAACAACTAGCGAGTTAGTAAAGAAACACTCCGAAAAATTGAGTCTGGACATAAACTCGATAATACCTTCTTGCCCTAAACCACCGAAACTGTATGGGTTGCCGAAAATACACAAACCAGATGCTCCTCTACGTCCTATCGTGAGCCAGATCGATTCACCAACTTATAGATTGGCTCAACATGTAGCGAAAATACTCTCACCGCTAAGAGGACACACAACAGCACATACCAAGGATTCTTACCAATTTGTCAGTGAGATTAAACACCTACATCTCACTGATAATGAAACTATGGTCAGCTTTGATGTCCAGTCACTATTCACATGTCTACCTGTAGATGACTGCATCTCAGTTGTTAATAGAAAGTTAGCAGATAATAACATGCAGACAGAATATGCTGAATTACTCAAACATTGCCTTACATCTGGCTACCTATTGTGGAAGGAACAGTACTACAGGCAAGTAGATGGTGTGGCGATGGGCTCTCCAGTATCTCCCATAGTCGCTGACTTATATATGGAAGATTTTGAGGAAAAAGCCCTCAGTACCTCTCCAGTAAAACCAAGGTTCTACAAGCGGTATGTAGATGATACTTTCACAATATTACCATCTGATAAAGTAACTGCATTTCTTGATCATCTTAACTCCATAAACCCTAAAATACAATTTACTATGGAGTTAGAAGCAAATAACTGTCTAGCTTTTCTAGATGTTTTAGTAATAAGAAATCCTGATAACACCCTAGGTCATAGTGTATTCAGAAAAAAGACCCATACAGATAGGTATTTAAACGGGGACTCTCACCACCATCCATCACAGTTAGCTACCGTGGGAAAATCTTTGTTTCAGAGAGCACAAGGGATCTGCGACCAGAAACACCTGGCTGCCGAGCTTCAGCATGTCAAGCAGGTGCTGCAGGACAACAAGCTCAGCGTGCCGCGTCAACGTCGCAGGGACCGAGTGAAACCAGCCACAGTCGAGCGTGTACCTGCCGTGTTACCATATGTCAGAGGAGTCACGGACAAGATTGGCTATATTTTAAAGCGAGCTTCAATTAAAACTTTTTTCAAGCCGCCCAAGAAGATAAGTCAATTTCTACCACCTGTCAAGTGCAATATCCCTCTACAAGATGCAGGAGTATACAAGTTAGATTGTGAATGTGGTCTCTCTTATATAGGTCAAACAAAGAGATCAGTGAAGACCCGCGTGAAGGAACATATAGCTGACTTGAAACATCAGCGCACTAAGAAGTCTGCAATCTGTGACCATGTTTTGGATCATCCCAACCATTACATCAGATTCGATGAACCTCAAATCCTCGCCAAAGAACACCGATTCCTGCCAAGGATGATTCGCGAGGCTATTGAAATTAAAAAACATCCTAATTTTAATAGAGAAGATGGTTGGGTAATACCACCTGCCTGGGATCCTATTATCAATAAAATTAAACCAAATCCCAGGCGAACCACTAGAAGACTTCAAGATACAGTGAGCTCTTTCTGCGTAGATCGGACCATTATTAATAATTAAAAAGTTGTGGGTACCATGTGATAGCTGGGACATTTGGACGTCTGTCATCTTAGTCCTCCCGTGACCATGACTGCTGCAAAGCGGTCGAAACGTCGGGAATAATTAAACAAATAATAAACGCGATAAAATCCGTAAAATCGAGTTTTAATAAATGTGTAACATTCGCGGAAATATAAGAAATCATTACAGCGTAATTCTTAAGGCACACGGAAACGGGACGGCGGGTGTAACGTCCTGTACATTATTTTACTGCTGGTAGATGGTAGGTTGTGGTCGTGAAAGGTTTGAACGCCGGCCTTCCACTCCGGAGGTACCGGGTTCGAATCCGGTCTGCACCAATGAATTTTTAAATTTATGTGCAGTTAGTATAACACCAACTAACATCACGTGCTTTGACGGTGAAGGAAAACATCGTGAGGAAACCTGCGTATCTATGTTATGACCTGTGCTCGCACTAGTATGTGAAATGGAGAAGGCAATGGCAACACCACTCCATTATAACTGACAAATAAGTCGTCGTGTGTTTCATTGCACATGATGACCACGACCCTCAGTCATATGGAAATACGATTTAGAAGAAGATGGTAGGTTACTGTCGCTCCACATCGCCTAGGTAGATACCGCCGCGGTGACTATTTCACATGCGTAACAGTAGTGTGCAAACATTACTGTGTTCCGGTTTGAAGTGCGCTGTAGTTAGAGAAATTCCTGTGATAACGAGACTTAAACATATGTTTCAAGATGACGAGTGCAATGTATACGATCTTAACCAGCGGCGTGTTGTTATGAGCGGGCGTATCACTTACCATCAGGTGAAAGTACCGCGCGTTTTGTCGCCTCGTAGAACAGAAAAATCTTTACACTATTAGAATCTGGGAGCAGGACGAGCCGCCGCGGGAGGCGCGCGGCGCACCTCACGCTCAGCGGTGACGCGGTATCGCCCAGCCCCACCCCACACCTCCGCTATTTACTCGCTGTTTTGTTGCTTTAAGTACAGTGCTTAAATTAACTTGTTTGTTTGTCAGTGCTGGGTAGTTGGGTTACATATTGTGCGTGGTGGGAGGCGTGGAGGTGTGGTGTGTGTGTGCCGCTGCACTCCCGCCGCCTCAATAGCTCGGCCGCGCGCGTTGCACTCACGACACTTGAGACACCTCACCCGTAGCGGCTGCCCGGCGGCGCATCGCTTATGTTTATAATTGGATACGTAATAAGCACGGGTAGTGGAGTAAACCGCACTCCTTTTTGTGCTGGTGAAGGTTTTCTTTTTGATCTGATGAAGTGGGCAAGAGGTGCCCACGCGTCGCCGGTTCCGACGAGGCGCGTGCTCCGTGTGAGGTGGCGGAAACTTAGCTCCTCACTTCAGCAGTTTCGCCGGCCACATACAACGCCTTCCACATCAAAGCACAATAATGTTTGAACACCACCGCATGCCGTAGAGATAGCAGCTGGTACCTACGGTGGTACCTACCTTGACCCAGTCCGGAGCTCGTGAACGGTCCGCGGCAGCACAGACACACACATACCATCGCTATGAATGAATCTTAAATAAACTATTTGTAGCGAGTGAGGAGCGCGCGCGAAGGCCGGGGCGGCGCCGCGCTTTTTTCTTAAACATATTCCGATAACTGCAGACCTGAAGAAGTTTTGCAATTTAACTGTTACAGTACCGCTGCAACAGTAAACAAACCGCCCGCCCCCTCTTCCTCCCCCCCGCGTCGCCCCCGCCGCCGCGCTGCGTGAAACCGTTACGGGAAGCCAAAACAATGACCGCATTAAAATCCCTCGCGATATTTTCATCGCGTTCAAATGTTTTGCGAGGGCCGGCCCTCCCGCGGGAGGGGTCGAGGGGGGCGGGGGACGGGGGGCAGGGGGCGACACGCGCCCGGAAAAAACAAAATGAAAACAATGACAGCGCCGCGTCCGCGCCGCGGCGGGGGCGGTGCGGGGGAGGGAGAGTGCGGCGGCGCCCCCGCCGCGAGCCACTCCATTTCACGAGATGTAAATACTAATTATGAACTTACATAACGGACCGGAAACAAAACTGCAACGTTACAGTACACGTGTGCGGGATTCAGGGCTCGCGATCGAATCTAGACACGCAGCCGCGAGCACGCCCCCCCGCCCCCACTCCGTTTGCCCCGTTGCTTTTGATTGCCTTCCATGCTTCTTGCTCTACGCGGTCTCCTCGCCGCCTGCTATCCATACTCCATACAGTGCCGTGCGTGCGTGCGTGCGTGCGTGCGTGCGTGCGTGCGTGCGTGCGTGCGTGCGTGCGTGCGTGCGTGCGTGCGTGCGTGCGTGCGTGCGTGCGTGCGTGCGTGCGTGCGTGCGTGCGTGCGTGCGTGCGTGCGTGCGTGCGGGCGCGCCGCCTCGTGACGCGCGTTACAACCGTGTTGTTTATGCGACAGTGAGCAACGGGGCGCTGAGCGCGTGCGCGGCGCAGGCCGGCGGCATGGACAAGGACGGCAAGAAGAAGCACACGCGGCCCACCTTCAGCGGACAGCAGATCTTCGCGTTGGAGAAAACTTTCGAGCAGACCAAGTACCTGGCGGGCCCGGAGCGCGCCAAGCTGGCCTACGCGCTCGGCATGACCGAGTCGCAAGTCAAGGTGAGCGCATCTCCCCACCCCGCCCCGCCACACCGCCGCACCGCCGCACCGCCACAGCAGCGGGCGCGGCCGCGGCGCCGCCGGCCCCCGCCGCACCGCAGGTAAGTCACCGCCGCCGGCTCTCACAAACGAGGCGGCTTTCCTTTAACTCAAGGGATAACATTAACATCTCTATATTTGTATATATGTGTATTGTACACACCCCCCTCCGTTTCCACGCGGCACGCGGCGACGCGCGCGCAGCATTCAGTGCATCCAGGTAAAGCTCAGCGCGCAGCGGACGCTGGTGCCGCGGAGGTCAAGAACTGGATCATTTTCACTGAGAAAGCGATCAGTGAACATGCTCGCTTGTTGTTATCGTAAAGCCGTCGCCGCGCTGTGCAGCATGCGGGCGGGTGCGGAGCGCTCAGCCGGGCGCCGGCACCGACCTCCGCCGCGGCGCGCTCCGTGTGGTGTGCACCGCGCGCCCCGCCCCGCCCCGCCCCGCCCCGCCGGCCACTCGATAATATTTAATAACCTCCAAGGTTATAACGAAAATGTATTCGGTGAGACAGTTCCATTTCACAAATAGCGCTAATCGCTCGTAAAACGCGCGTACGATTACATCGCGCGTGTGCGGGGTGCGGTGCGGCGGGGCGGGGGGGCGCGCGCGTCGTGTTGTGGCCCGTCGGTAATCGGATTATATAGATTGAAAAGTCAATCAGCTGATCGCGGCGCAGTCAAACGGCTGGCCGGCGGCGGCGGATTAGTAGCACCGCGCGCACCCCACACCCCCGCGCACACACGTTACATTCCCACTGCTTAATAAACTCTTACTTGTCTCCGCGTTATTGTAATTTTAGTCAAAATAAATGTTTCGTTTAATTTACGCACCGCCAGCCCGCCCGTGCGCGGCGCCGCCTCGATATCTGTCAAGAAGCATTTATTTCCCGCGAAATGATCAATTTAAATAAGTCGTGTGCTACCCGACACAGTGTATCGACATTTAATTGCTACGATGTGATTATTTATTTCAGTAGCGCGACCAGCAGCCGTGCGCTCGGCGGTCTCGTGACATCGTTCGGATAACGTCGGTTCCGCGGCGTCACCACTCCCCCCTTCATTTAAACGGTCCGTTTGTACTCGATAACTTTCGTTTAAGCCAAACAATAAAACAGGCGTAAAAAGGGGGCCCATTTGATTCTGAACTAATTAGGGTGTGACACCGGCGGCGTGCCCCGCCCCCCGCCCCCCGCAGCGCCCCGCAGCGCGGCCGCACTCCCCCTGCAAAGTTTGCAATTGAAACATTTGTATAACAATACTTCGGCAATACTTTTAATGCGAATCATGAAAGCGAGTGTTCACAACAATTATTATATCTGTTACAACGATTGTATCTTTAAATTTTTCTGCAAAATAGTTTTGTTGTAATATAAATAATTGAAGATATATACGCAGTGTAGATAATTCTCAAAAGACTAATTCCGTATCTTATTAGCCCACTTGCGCGCGCGTGTACGGTAGCGACAGTAAAAACTATTCTTCCGATGTTTAAACTAAGATAACAAAAACATAAACTTAATCATAAGTTATGATCATGATCAGCAGGGCGCCCCCCACCCCCGTCCCCGCGCTCTTATGACGCGAATATTTAGCGTTTAATGCGAGGGTTCAAATCATATTACGCTAAGTGATATCCTGCATTTGGGGAGCCGGGGCCTGCATGGGGGGGGGGGGTGGGGGGGGTCGCCGTCCGCTCTGTAGAGGAATCAAATCATAGTGGTAACATGGACGGCCGCTGCTGGTACACCACCCACTGCGGGGACACGCGCAGCGCCGTCCGTGTGCAGGCGTCGCGGGCGGGCGTCACCTGGACAACCGGCAGCCGACACTGAGGACGGTGAGTCGAGACGTGCCGATCACCCCCATCCGGTGGGCTGCTGTCCGTCTGCGCACTTCGGTGTCGGGCTGGCGCGGCTGAACTCCTTCCCCGCTCGTCCGCGTAATGACGCGCGTAATCAATTGAACAATGACAAATGAACACTCTCATAGAAGAAAATGCAGCGCGACGCGCGGGGGGGGGGGGGGGGATTGATGACGCGCACCGCCGCGCCGGTGACGTCACGGAAGCTTTTAGCAAACACACACACACACACAGAGGCGTAATTAACAGTTAGATCCAGAGGCATTGCGTCGATGCACACGTGAACCGGAACACCACCGCGTCGGAGTGGATGAGCTAAAAACTTTTAAAATACAAAACTTTAGTCATTTGTGTGAGACGATTGCATAACACTTTGTGCCGTATTTCCGTAATGAGAGCGCAATTATTATTTGTTAGTTACACGTTTTAAATATAACTGTGTTACGTAATTAACAGAGCCGACGCACTGCCACATCGGTCAAATTTCGCTCATGATTCCTGAAAACTGAACGCGCACCGGCGCGCTCAGTTACATTAAACGTTAACCAGCGACCGGCCCGTGGTAATAAACCTCGTTTAACGCATCAGATTTGTGAAGTCAATGCGTCACACCCCCGCCCCGCCGCGCCCCGCCGCGCGGTGCAGCGCCGGTAATCCTCTAAGCGCGCGGCGCCCAACAAATGAGACCTCTCATTCACAAATTGAGCTCAAAAGCCAATGTACCAAACTGTGCAATTACCCCACAAGTGCACCCCCGCCGCCCGCCCGGCCCGTTCGCGACTCTATCGCGTCGCGTTAAGCGCTTCGCGGAGGTGAATCGAGCTGAAGTTTTTTCCATTCAATTCCCCGCATGGGTGTCGTAGCTCATTTGGCGCTCGATGGAATTAATCCGCGGGGCATTCGGACCCCTCGGCGGTGCCCCCTGTATTTACACATGTGTCGCCGCACCGCCGCCGCCGCCCCACACCCCACACACCCGCGCGCACTGCAATTAGCAGTCTCCAGTTCGGTTGCTGCCAAGTAATGTATATGCTTGTGTTTCCTACCAATTGTCAGTACACTGCGCTCTAGTAGCGCATCACATTCCGATACCGACGACCCTACGTACTCGTATACGAATAACGTGAAGGCGAAGTAGGAAGAAATCCCGATAGAATTCTTTAAGATTTACGCGCGTTTCATTATCGCGGTTAGATTAATAAACCCCCCCCCCCCCCCCCGTCCCGCGCACGCGCACCGCGCAGCTCCGCGCGTGTAGCTGTCACTGCTTTAGCAGGCGCTGTAAAGCGGAGTGCGGAGGGGGGAGGACGCCGACCACCGTTTTATTGCTGCTATTTGAGAGTTGAGCTCCTTTTAGCGCGCGACAAAAAAGAGGCGTGTTATTGACATTAAAAAAATAATGTTTGTTAATTAAAATGTAAAATAACTACGGCTTGTAGGAATAACTAAAAACGAAACGGCCGCAGGACACACGCACGCACGCATTGGTAACGAATACTTCAGGGAAACCAAGTGCGTGGCGCGCGCGGGGCGGGGGGCGGGGCGAGGGGTCGGCGGGAGTGGGTGCCGGAGCAGCCCTAATGACCGGGCAGATAAGATAAACTACAGTTTAAAGTCATGTAGATGAGTGTCGGCGGCGAGGGGGCGCGCGCGCGCCGGGGGGAGCGCGACGCGACGGCATATTAAATTATTTTGATGGATCGCACTATAATTTAATTTTAATGTGTTTTGATAAAATAGAGCTTTTATGAACGCCAAGTCGCGCGCCTCCCCCGCGCCGCCCCCGCGCCGCCCCGCAAGTGTTTAACGCTAATCGGGATGCGATCGGCGCGCGCGCAGCCGCCGCGCTCGTGTCCTTTGTCATGCTACGGCTCGTTATCGTTTGTGTATGATCTTCATTTTACATTACAATTTTTATCCTTATCTTTTTCTTCCTACAATTACATTTGAATTTATCTCATTTTATGATAATATTAATTTTACTCTAATTCTGTGTATAGATCCCCTCGCGTAAGTAAACTAACGCACTGACGAACGGCAACGGAGTGTAATGTGTTCTTATATTTACGCGAATATTATAACCTTTTTGAAACAAAAATTTACAGATTTTATCGCGTTTATTTAATTTAATTAATAATCTCGACGTTCCGACCGCCCCGCACACGCAAACTGGGCACGGGACAGGACAGGTGCCTGACCTCGTGGCCGTCACGGGGTACCCGCGAATGATTAAAATAATTTAGAAGCAGCTTCGTTTATTGTGAATGCCGCCGCATGATCGCATTCGCGCCGATGAAAGCGTGTCGCAAGGTGGCACTTGACTTAGAGTGTGATCATCTGTTACGCTTTACCGATAAAACCGAAAGGAGAACATGTTGATGTGAAAGTTACACTCTTGTGAGATAACACGTGGTTAAAGCAAAAAGCCCCGCTCCACGACGCGGCCGCAAGCCCTCCCCTCACCTTCCGGCGCGCTCCCGCCGCTCCGCAACCCCGGCTCCGGGCCCACCCCCACCCCCACTCCCAGTAAGCGCCGCGTAAACTTTTAATTAATGACTTCTAGTTTGGATTATCATGAACGATAACTATACACAATAACGCCGCGCGTCTCGTCGCTGTGTGTCGCGTCGCTGCAGCACCCGCGCGGCAAACCTCTATCAATTCAAACAAACACGTTTAAAATCGAGTAATGCGTACCGAGATCTCAAAAAGGTTAAACTTGTTCACAGAGGCCGCTCCTCAAGAAACATTGTACGGCAAACACTTTAACTTTTATTCGTTGAATCGGTCGCCGGGTGCCGGCGGCGCGGCCGCTACGCAAGTTGCAAACAACCGGCGCTGCGTCACTAGCGACACCCCGTGCGTAGGTTCAACTCCCGGCGGCGGGTGTCGACGAGTGTACGTTTGATTTGGGCGGTGAGTCAAGAGGACAGGGAAGCGGCGCCGGCTGCTGGTCGATCGATCACACCGCTGGCCCTCCGCTAGCCGGACGATGGTTCAGCTCGGCTGGTGGAGACATCTGCCGGCGGCGGCTCTCGTCACCGAGGAGATACTGCGAGGTGCGCGGGGCTCCGGTACGAACGCGAACAATTCTGCGTCAAACAGGCGAGTGTTAACGGTCGCAGGCGGTCGCTGACCATGGGTAACTCATCTGAAAACAAGGAAGGTTTTGTATTGAACGTTGTATCGCTAAATATAATGTCCTCCCAACGATCTGTGAGTCGACGTCTGCCGCCCGCGCCCGCGCCCGCGCGCACCTCTAATAGACTTATGAGCATGGAGTCGTCGCTTCGCCGCCGACAAAATGACCACGTGAGCACAGGACCACAGGACGCCGACCAAGGGGCTCGCGGCACCAACACTCGTGGAGTTGAGAGGCTGCATTGTTGCGGCAGTCGGCAGTCAGCCCTTGAGCCGATCCATCAACAGCGACCCCCGGCGCGGGGCGGCCGCATGTGCGGCGCGCGTGCCGCCGCGGATCCGTTGCAAATCCGATCGCGCATTAAACAACAATAACCGCGGCATTATCATCACAATGCGCGCCCCACACATAACTAATGGCGGTTTTATTTGGCGAGGAACAGATGCCGCCGGCCAGAAGTTACCTCCACCCCCGCGCACCGCACCCCCGGCGCACCGCACCCCGGCACTAAGTAATTAGTGCGTGTACTGTACTACAGGGCTCGCAACGTTATCAGCTCCTCCGGTTCGTGCCGCGCGCTACCTGTCGGCGGCCGGAGTTCGAACGTAAATTACACATCGACGGCGTCGCAGCCGCCGCGCTGTAAACTCTGAATATTACATGCTTCACTATTCGTCGCTGTGACATAAGCCGTACATCAGACAGCACCGGCTCCTGAGGTGTTTTTGAAAAAGATAATGTCAGCGATGTTCGCACCACTAACATCATTTTGGCCATTGCTCACTGTACAATAATACGCAGTTTTGCACAATCTATGTATATATATATCTCTGTAATAACTTCCACCTGTATGCGGCATGTATTGTAAACATGTTCTATTCCCCGCTCGTGTTCAGCGGCGGATCTGCATTACATATGTTCGATAGGTAACTTGATAACCTGTCATCGAAAACGGTCCCGGTGTGTTCTCAAGAATAGCTTTATTTGGTATAATTTATAACAATTACGCCCGATGTGTGTTCCCAAAACGTAACAAGTGAAGCTAATGTATTCGCTTTTTCTTCTTTTTTATGTTCTGTCAAATTTCGGCGCTTCCATTATAAAGTTAAATTATTCACATGTATTACATAAATAAATTGTTGCGTTACGTCTGCGTGTACGCGAACACGCCGCGAACTGTTTAAGTGGCCCTCGAAAGGGAACAATAAATGAAACGAGGCGCCGCGCGGCACGGAAACAATAAACGGAGAGGATCCGAGCACAAATCCCGCAATAATAAGGAACGGGCGTGTGATTGATACAACAATGAAAATCCCCAGTCGACACCGCCATTTGCATTTTTATGGGCGACGCCCGAGCCGCCCCAGCCCGAGCCGCCCCAGCCCCGGCCGCCCCAGCGCGAGCCCGCCGCCCGCCGCCCGCCGCCCGCCGCCCGCCGCCTGTCGACTGATACTACGATGTGAAAAATTGACTACATTCGTGTGGGTGCTTCAGGCGACCTGAAAATATGTAGCGACGCAGCGCAGTTGTGAGCTGGTGTACGTGAGGTGGACGTGCTGCGCCGCACGGGCTCCCGTCCTGCCGCCGCCCGCGCTCTCCAGCTCCGCTATAACATCTGAAGTGTCTTCGCAGTCTAATAAAATTATTTCTTCGTAGTCAAATAATTATAATGTACGTATGCATGTGCAACAGCTCCTGAAATATTTTTGAAACGTGGATATGGACGTAGACGACACTACTAACATGGTTTTTGGAATTACCCATTGATCAATAAAACGAAGGTTTGCAGAATCTCACATTTATCCGACAGCGTAACGACTTATTGTCACATCCGTACACTCCGGCGGACGCAGCGCGACTGTTTTATGAAGTTTTTTTTTATGAATGACGTTCTAGAAATAAATACAAAGATATGTACATAGAAATACTATAAAGAGGAGAGGAAATAGGTAAGGAAGTATTGGATGGAGTAGGGTTGAAGAGCAGGGCAGTTTTTAAGGGGGATGAGAAGAGGAACGATAGTGAAATAAATACACAGATATGTAGAGTAAGGTGCCCTAAGTGCGCGGTACGCGCCTGATTTTGGCGAAAACTGTTTTATGACGCCGACTCTACATTCTCATCAGTTCATCTACATTTACAAAAACACGGGTCCTTTCAAAATTTTACTAAAAATTATAAATAATGAAATTTCGACGAAAGACGATAATTTTTCGTTCAACTCTCAGGGCAATTCCGTGCCACTTAGATAAGTTACAACATAACAGACAGCAGCGCACCACCCGCTCCGCGTCCGCGTGCGACTTGCGGGCACCGCCCGGCCTTGACGAGTCGTATGAACTAACAACTTCATTTAAATCATTTATTTGAAATTCTCGTAAATTAATGGAAAAGTGGGTGGAGCAAGATATACAATATTTTTTTTTTATGCCACAAGGCGACGAGACGAGCGAGTCATTCAGCAGATGGTAAATGATACGCTCGCACATAGCAACGCAGCGCTGGTTAAGATGGTACACACTGCACCACATTGCGCTCGTCGCCTTCAGACTTAAGGTGTTAAGTCTCGTTACCCCAGTAACTACACTAGCTACAGCGCGCTTCAAACCGGAACACAGTAATGTTCGCACACTACTATTTGTCGGTTGCAATAGTCACTGTGGTGGTACCCACCCATACGGTCTCCGGCAACAGAGACCTGCCACCTGGTAAGATACTTGAAACTGCTTGCGACTGTTGCCGACACGGTGAATTTTTATTCGCACCATACAGAACTTAACATCGAGCGCACGGTTGACTTTAAACGAAATGGAGAAGAAAGGCTGTGGACATAACGGAGTGAGTGTTAGATCGACTAAATAGAAACATCGCCTGTGTATTTTTTAATTAAGTTCTGTCAGCCGGCGAGCGACGTTTCCGGCGCGCACCCCCCCTCCCCCTCCTCTCCCTCACCCCCACGGTGTCCGAACCGACGAGCAGTCGCCTCGAGCGGCGCGGGCGCACGATTATTAATCTGCCGTTAAATTGTATCGACGGCCGGCCGCCGCATTTGCATACTTTAATTCAATAACTTCATATCACTGTTGTCGTGCGGCATAATTTGGTGATTGACTTAACTGTCCCACGCGTGGGGCCGCGGCCGGCGGCCCGCGCTGCCTCGCAGCAGCTAATAAAAAATAGATTTCAATTAAAACGCCGCCCACGCGCCCCGCGGCCCCTCGCTGCACCTCCACGTCACTACCACCTGCATGTGTGTATGGCACTATCAATGTTTAAACGCCAGGTTCACCAATTGCAATACGACTTAACATGAACCTTTATAGACGATACAATATAATGATGAATGTGCACTGACGTTGATCGTCCTAACACATACGCAAGGAAATATGTTTATCTGTCACGAACCGACATTTTAAGTGCTACAAGTTATTTTGATGTATTATCCAGGCCAGGAAACTTTATTATTAAATCATCCGCCGCCTTCCATACGAGTTGCGAACGCTACCGCCGCGGCCAGGGATCTGTTTGTGCGGCTCGAGTGTCGTTTCCTGAAAAACAACTCTCCGAGCTTACAGCTCCGAGGTACGACGGGCGCGAGGGGGCAAGAGGGAGACGCAGGGAGGGCCGTTAGCCCTCCGTCGTCCGGGATCACCTCTCCGGGTAACGTTTCGTCGCCAAACGACGCCACTCTAGTTTTACGCGCGCAAACAATTATTTATTACGCTGACAACAAGCAACGCGCCCGCCCGCGCGCGCCCCCCGCCCCCACCCCCGCGCCGCGCGCCGAGATTAATAGCGCGTAAAACGTAAGATAATACAATATACAAGAAGACACGTTGTTAACCGTTCCGTTCGACGGCGAGGTCGCGCGCAGCGTTGCGTCTCGCTCGCGCGCACCGCCGCCGCGTGTGTGTGTCTCCGCTCGACCGTTTCAATTATCTGCCTAATCCCTCAATTACGGCGACAGATGTCGCTCGCGTCTTCGAGCTTACGCGCCGTTTTAAAGTAGCGTCCGCAAAAGCAATTACCTTACGCTGATCGATGCGACGCTACCGTCCGCTACGACAGTCACGTCGTTTAAAAGTTTTTTCAGATTTACAGGAAACGTACCCACCCCCGCACTCCCACGCCGCGCCCTCCCCTCACCACCGCCACCGCCGTATTCCGCTCCCGATAATAAACATTTATCTAACACTGATTCCCGATCATATTTACATAAGTGACTAATATTCTAGTTGAATAAAACCTTTCCATATAATACAGATATCGTATAACAACTGAAGTACTATTAAAACAAACGCGCGCGAGTAGACGCCGCTGCGGACGGTACGCGCGCGGCGCCGCCGGGGTTGGCTAATAATTAATATTATAATTAATGTTGCAATACGGAAGCCGCGCGCAGTAACCACGCCGTTACCGCCGCTGCTCTGATCGCTACACTTCCATCCGCTGTTCGGGGAACTCATTAATTGCTTTACTTTGATTGTCAACTGGATCACAATCACTAACCACGTCGTTAAGTGACAATACACGATGATGTGCACGATCGTTCTCGTAGCACTAGTGACGGCGGGGCTCGGCGACGCGCAGCGTGCGTGTGCGTGTGTGTATCTTTGTATTTGGTTCATATAAATATATTGAACATCTTTTTTATACATTAAACGCTGGTAGCCGTAACCCGGCCCACGGACGCTGCTACCATCCATGGGCGTCAGTGATCACCTTCCATCACGTGAACTGTTCGCTCGTTTGCCCACTAACCCCATAAAAAAAGTATAGATTCAATTTAAATTGTTTAGTAATGTTTAAGATTAAAGAGACTTGAAAGTGTTCCCCGCACCCGCCGCGCTCTCACGCTCCGCCCGAAAGCTCATTAGACACGCTAATGAACTTAATGAGTCCCCCCGCGGCTACCGTCCGCCGCGCGTACTCCGCTCCGCGCTGATCCCGCCGTTACATTAATCGGAATTGAATATTAACATATTTGACAACACCCGCCACTAATTGAACGCCGCGCCCGCGCAGCGCAACGTGCGCGCGGGGCAGATTTAGATAATTATCGATGGTCGTATTTAATTTCTCCGTTGAGACGTCGGCCCCCTTTCATTTGTCAAGCGCGTCGGAGTGTCGGAGTGTCGGAGTGTCGGAGTGTCGGAGTGTCGGAGTGACGGACTGTCGGGGTGACGGTCGGGCCGGCCGGGACGCCGCGTGTGATATATTAAGCGGCGATGGCGGCGCGATACCCGCGCGGCATTGTCTGCGCGGTGCTGCGGCGATGGTATCGCGCGTGTTTGTAACGCGTCTGCCGGCGCGCGCACTTAACAGTCATCTACGGGTGTGTCCATTTAAAAGAAACTATTTAATCCACACGCGAGACGGTCGCGCACTGATCCTCCCGAAAATTTTCGTTTTCAACGCCATTGTTTTCGCGAAACGTCTGACGTACCGGACGGTGTCGCGGGTGGTGCTGGGTGGTGCTGGGTGGTGCTGGGTGGTGCTGGGTGGTGTCAGGCGGTGTGCGGGGCGGGACGGACATCTGTATTCATGAACGGAATCCAATCGCAACGGCGCCGGGCCGATGTCCCGCGGCTCGGGTGGCCGCCCCGCGCGTCCCGCGGAGGACACCGCGCGGCGCACACACACACTCAAATTAGTAATTGTGTATATATCTCAACAGGAGATAATTACCGGTAAACTAAAATGCGCGGGCAGCGTGAAACAGAGCTTAGAGCACTCTGTGCCCGGCGCGGCGCGGAGGTGGTTAGTGCAGGAGAGCGGAGTGCGGAGGGTCCGGGGCCGGGGGCCGGGGGGGTCCCGGCGGGTGGGCGGCGGGTGGGCGCCGTGGCCGCCGCTGCGGGCGCGCATCAAATTTCATGCGGCCGTTGCTGATCGCGCCGAGATTTTTTATGGGCGCGCTGTTTTTATTGTATCATTGCCTTTATCTCCTTGCTATTGTTTTATCCCCATCTAATGGCACGCGTAACATGAAAAGATATTAGGTTCTACTTTCTTATAACATTTTATTTCTACATCTTTTGTACGAGCACTAGATAGTAAGGGGGTGTTTCCTCAAATCTTTTTTGTGTGAGTTAAGTTGTGTTCTCTCTCTTCTGCAATGTGCACGAGTTAGAAGCGATACGTCCGCGAGTAGTGTTTCGACTAAGTGGGATGTGATCACTTGCGTTGGCGATAAGAAACTACTAAATATAAACGTATTGAAACAAGGTGTGAAGACGGTGACCCCACGTATTATTGTATATCTTAAAGTAGTATTAGAAGAATGAATGTATGTGTATACGTTACTAGTGCAGTTGTGTTTGTAAGCGCCAGCGCGCCGCGCCGCTGAGAACAGCGTCACAAACAGATTTACAGAGCGCCCGCTGCATGGAAGAGACATCCACTCGTCTGGTCGTCGTCTCGCGGCCTCCGGCCCCGCTCCCCCGCGGCGTTTGCAAATGAAATGAAATTGTACTATGAAAACGGTAAACGTGCAGAAAAGGATAATAACATCACAAAAACAAGCGCTTCCGGGCGCGGAACATCGCACACACCTCCCCCGCCCCGCGCCGCGCCGCGCCGCCGCCGAGTAAGCAATAAGGTGCGCGCCGCGCCGCCTCGTTGCGATGCTGGAGCGATAACGTTACGATAATGCCGCGATGCGTATGCGGGCCGCGCGCTCCTTTATTATTATTTCCACATATTGACTTTGCGTCGTCTGCCCGCCGCCACCGCGCCCCGCACCGCCCCGCCGCCCCGCCCGCCGGGGAGTGCGCGCGCGCGCGGGGCCGGCGCGGGGCGGGGCGGCGGGCGCGGCGAAGATGTAGTCGCGAAGTACACATGTAGCGGTCGGAATCGATCGCGTAATGCGTTTAGGATGGGCCGGCAGCAGCCCGCGCCGCGCCGCGCCGGCTGTCGCGCGCCCGCTGCAAATTAGCTTCTTACTTATTCTCAAACAAACAATTGTGAAACGCTTGTAGTGAATAAAACGTTAATTCACTTAACCATAGATCATTCCTTCTCCACGTTCCTCCTCAATGCGCGCACTGTCCGGCCTCGCGGTGCGCAGCGCACGGGCCGCGTGTCCTCGTCGCTCGGATCCCATCAGCTGTTCTAATACTTTCCTAAACTATCTGTTAACACAAGGGGAGGAAGTAACATTTTTGACGGACACGGCAGCGCGACGGGTACACTGTCCCGCGAACAAGTCAAGTGGTCAGATAGGCTACGGGCACAGCTCTCCCCCGCTCCCGTACAACTTCTCGGCGTGTTTTAATTTTATTTTTAGTTAAGTGGCAGTATTATTGGAAAAGCTGTCGGCGCGACGTCGACACACACATTGCGATGCGCGGAGCCTCTCCGTCTTCTGCTGGTCTAAAGAAAAGTGTCGCGCTGCACAAACGATAACTGCACACGTAACCGTAACTTGTCACATTACTGTAACTGCGTCATCAGTACATGTATACTCCATCTGCAGACTCTATAAACTCATGTTTTATCACTCGATGTTGTACAGTTTCTTCGTCCCTGAGAAGTTTCGGAAACTTTCTTCCCCCGCGCCCTCCTAGCCTCGCACCCCCCCCCACCCCGTCGCCCCTCTCCCCCCGGCACTACACTAAAGGTTACGGCGCTGTGAAGAGGTTTCATTACCGTCGAGCGCTCGCGTGTGCCTTTATGGTTCACACAAGCGCGCCGCGCGGGCACCCGCCGCTGACGGAACATTTATAGCTCGCGTGTTTACATCGAGTGCCGGGAGCTGAGGGGTTGGGGATGGGGGGGGGGAGCAGGAGAGGCGCAAATGTTGGCAAAGCGGCTTTCATGAAGTATTTGCTGACGGTTTCTGCAAAGGTACGCGCAGAGGTTGTACTTGAAATGTTTTCCACCTGAAAGGCATCGCCTGCAGTCGGGTACTTACAAGAGGAACTTTGCGTCTGTATTTACGCGGTACGTTCAATTGCAATATAAGCTACGCCGCAATGATACAAACACATTAAATAATTTATGATGTAATCGAAAGCACTCAAAAGATGTGCACTGTACTCAAACAGTTATTCAGTCTGAAAGAATATTAACTTAAACACGGTTCACTACTGGGGGTGAGGTGGTGGTGATGGTGGTGATGGTGGTGTTGTGGTGCGGAACGCCATCGGCAAAGTCCGCGCGCGCCTCGGCCGAGCCATAAACAAATCAGCTGACGACACATCCCGTCCCCGCTCCCCCGGCTGCACACCCATTTATTATCCGCTCTGTCGCGTGTATCTCGCCTCCATTAATAATATGGACTTATCCCGCGCCTAATCTGCGCTCATTCCTGCTTTCCGCGGACGATTCTTTTACGGGGAAAAAAATCGGCGCCATTTTGAATCGGGCCCGAGCGCGCTGATTTATTGCGTCCGCGGATTAACCGCGCCGCAACGCAAATAAATAAAGTGGGTGCGCACGCGCACGCGCACGACGCCTTGTGTTCGCGGCGACACCCGCCGGCCGCATCTGAAGTATACTGATGCTGAGCTCTCTCTCTCTCTCTCTCTCTCTCTCTCTCTCTCTCTCTCTCTCTCTCTCTCTCTCTCTCTCTCTCTCTCTCTCTCTCTCTCTCTCTCTCTCTCTCTCTCTCTCTCTCTCTCTCTCTCTCTCTCTCTCTCTCTCTCTCTCTCTCTCTCTCTCTCTCTCTCTCTCTCTCTCTCTCTCTCTCTCTCTCTCTCTCTCTCTCTCTCTCTCTCTCTCTCTCTCTCTCTCTCTCTCTCTCTCTCTCTCTCTCTCTCTCTCTCTCTCTCTCTCTCTCTCTCTCTCTCTCTCTCTCTCTCTCTCTCTCTCTCTCTCTCTCTCTCTCTCTCTCTCTCTCTCTCTCTCTCTCTCTCTCTCTCTCTCTCTCTCTCTCTCTCTCTCTCTCTCTCTCTCTCTCTCTCTCTCTCTCTCTCTCTCTCTCTCTCTCTCTCTCTCTCTCTCTCTCTCTCTCTCTCTCTCTCTCTCTCTCTCTCTCTCTCTCTCTCTCTCTCTCTCTCTCTCTCTCTCTCTCTCTCTCTCTCTCTCTCTCTCTCTCTCTCTCTCTCTCTCTCTCTCTCTCTCTCTCTCTCTCTCTCTCTCTCTCTCTCTCTCTCTCTCTCTCTCTCTCTCTCTCTCTCTCTCTCTCTCTCTCTCTCTCTCTCTCTCTCTCTCTCTCTCTCTCTCTCTCTCTCTCTCTCTCTCTCTCTCTCTCTCTCTCTCTCTCTCTCTCTCTCTCTCTCTCTCTCTCTCTCTCTCTCTCTCTCTCTCTCTCTCTCTCTCTCTCTCTCTCTCTCTCTCTCTCTCTCTCTCTCTCTCTCTCTCTCTCTCTCTCTCTCTCTCTCTCTCTCTCTCTCTCTCTCTCTCTCTCTCTCTCTCTCTCTCTCTCTCTCTCTCTCTCTCTCTCTCTCTCTCTCTCTCTCTCTCTCTCTCTCTCTCTCTCTCTCTCTCTCTCTCTCTCTCTCTCTCTCTCTCTCTCTCTCTCTCTCTCTCTCTCTCTCTCTCTCTCTCTCTCTCTCTCTCTCTCTCTCTCTCTCTCTCTCTCTCTCTCTCTCTCTCTCTCTCTCTCTCTCTCTCTCTCTCTCTCTCTCTCTCTCTCTCTCTCTCTCTCTCTCTCTCTCTCTCTCTCTCTCTCTCTCTCTCTCTCTCTCTCTCTCTCTCTCTCTCTCTCTCTCTCTCTCTCTCTCTCTCTCTCTCTCTCTCTCTCTCTCTCTCTCTCTCTCTCTCTCTCTCTCTCTCTCTCTCTCTCTCTCTCTCTCTCTCTCTCTCTCTCTCTCTCTCTCTCTCTCTCTCTCTCTCTCTCTCTCTCTCTCTCTCTCTCTCTCTCTCTCTCTCTCTCTCTCTCTCTCTCTCTCTCTCTCTCTCTCTCTCTCTCTCTCTCTCTCTCTCTCTCTCTCTCTCTCTCTCTCTCTCTCTCTCTCTCTCTCTCTCTCTCTCTCTCTCTCTCTCTCTCTCTCTCTCTCTCTCTCTCTCTCTCTCTCTCTCTCTCTCTCTCTCTCTCTCTCTCTCTCTCTCTCTCTCTCTCTCTCTCTCTCTCTCTCTCTCTCTCTCTCTCTCTCTCTCTCTCTCTCTCTCTCTCTCTCTCTCTCTCTCTCTCTCTCTCTCTCTCTCTCTCTCTCTCTCTCTCTCTCTCTCTCTCTCTCTCTCTCTCTCTCTCTCTCTCTCTCTCTCTCTCTCTCTCTCTCTCTCTCTCTCTCTCTCTCTCTCTCTCTCTCTCTCTCTCTCTCTCTCTCTCTCTCTCTCTCTCTCTCTCTCTCTCTCTCTCTCTCTCTCTCTCTCTCTCTCTCTCTCTCTCTCTCTCTCTCTCTCTCTCTCTCTCTCTCTCTCTCTCTCTCTCTCTCTCTCTCTCTCTCTCTCTCTCTCTCTCTCTCTCTCTCTCTCTCTCTCTCTCTCTCTCTCTCTCTCTCTCTCTCTCTCTCTCTCTCTCTCTCTCTCTCTCTCTCTCTCTCTCTCTCTCTCTCTCTCTCTCTCTCTCTCTCTCTCTCTCTCTCTCTCTCTCTCTCTGCGTTGCTGATCCCGTGCGACACTCCTTCACCAGCTCGGTGAGCGCGGACACGTGCAGCGCGGACACGTGCACCGCGCGGACACGTGCTCATTTTCCGCAATATGCACTACTGCGTTGTATTACAAACACGACACAGCTTTGTAGGTAGAGTATAATTACGTTATGGTTCGCCGAGTGCATCTACCTGTAGCGTGCATGTCGCGCGGTGTAGCGCGTAATGTAGCGCGTAGTGTAGCACGTATTGTAGCGTGTCGTGTAGCGCGTAGTGTAACGCGTAGTGTAGCGCGCAGTGTAGCGTGTCGTGTAGCGCGTCGTGTAGCGCGCAGTGAGCGGCCGCACCCCGACGCGGCCACGATTTATACGTAGCGCTAAATGAAACAGCGCCGCAAGTTGCGATTGCGGCGCCGCGATACGTTTTATGGGGAATTTTCAATTTGTTTCGGCGGCGAGGCGTGCGCGGGTGTGCGCGCGGGTGTGCGCGGGGCGAGGGTCCGCCCCCGCCTCCTATTGATAGTTCACGGTAATTGTGGTGTTTGTTCCCCGGCGCGCGCCCCTCCGTCGTCGCGCGGCAACGGAACTGAGAGAATACCGCAACATTCAAGTCTATATCCTAGGAACTGTTTTTGACGAAGAAGATACTTTATAAATGATGTGCTTTGTACGGCACGGCGCGACCCGCTCACTCACTCTCCCGTCTGTTATTTGACGAAGGAGCAGCTTGGCCTGTGCTACGTGAACATGATAACCTTCTCCACATCTCACCGTGCAACGTAGGCCTCCGCTGATGCCGACACAGCACTCTCCTCGCATTCCTGCATTCAGTTGTTAACTGAGCTCATGTGTAACCACCGGCCCTTCCATCTTTACGTTCTTTACAACTAGTAGTTAGTACTTCATTTCCCGGCATCCGCCTGCAAAACTAATATATCTCTCTCTCTGCGCTGCTGATCCCGTGCGATATTTCTAAATGCGTGCCAACTGTTTCTGTGTCAGCTCACGTGAGCCTAACCAGCGATCACCAGCACCTGCGATCGCTCCGCCCTCCGCCTCCATTGATGTTTGAGTTTTGACGTCGCCGTCGCGCCGCGCCGCTCCTCGCCGACACGCACCTGCGCGTGCTCCGCCTCCGGCACTGGCGCCGAACTCCCACACGCGCGACGTGTCTTCTTCAGCGGTCGGCGGTGGTGGAGCATCTGGAGGGGTAGGGGGGAGGATGATTGATTCGTTGCACCCGAACACCTCGGCGCGCTGACGACGCGCTGCGGGGTGGTGACGCTCGAGTTGTGGGTGTTATGAACCAAAACGCTGTGCTCAATGTTACCACACTTACTGCTATATACGTAATGTATTATATATGTAGTATGTAAACAGCACCAAAACAACAGTTAACCACTATTATAATATTCTTACACATGTTAAACTAATTAAATGCATGTTTACATTTCATCGGTCGGTGTAAACAGTGGGAGGCGGCAAGCCCCGCATTACCATGAAAAAAGGCAACGCTTCGGCTAATTCCGAGCTGATGAGTGGCTTACGAGCCGATGTCCGGGATTACATCCCCGCGCCGCTTTAAACTTTTCATCCATCAGATAAGCGCATCAGCGCGGGGGGCGGCGCCGCGGATTTATTTACGTTTTAGATGTTATCTGGAGCAGTGCGGGGGCATAAATAAATGTACTTTTTGAGTAAGAAAAATATAAAGTGAGTCTGGTTAAACACAGAAACATTCACGAATTAAAAGGGCGTTTGTAACGAGCACAAATCAAAATGATCCAAAAAGTGATTTAATGAAAAAATGAAAGTACAAATGAATCGCGGACGCGGCCCCGGTGTATTAATCACGAGTGGAAATGAGGAAAATTAAAAGAAGCCGCCGCCCGTCACCCGCCGCCCGCCGCCGCTTCATTAAGTTGTCAGAAGTAAAAGAAAATGTCGCCGAAAAAACTGAAGAGCAGAGATTAAATTTTAAGGGCCGTTCCTCTAAATTAATTAGCGAGGGCGAGGGGGGGACGGGGGGACGGGGGGGGGAGACAAAAAAATAATTAAATGTCAAAATTACAACAAGATTCGCCTTAACAATGTCCGGCGGCGGGCGGCGGGCGGCGGGCGGCGGGCGGCGGCTCTAATTACATTTTCTTAATTTGCAAAGTTTTTACCGTACAGTTGTCGGCGTCGGTGTCGCGGAGGCCCGTGTCCGACAATTAAATGTGTAATTAATTAAGAATTACGTCGAGCAATTAAATGGTTTGTTTTGCTTTGTTAATGTTACGTTGCAAGGACGCGGTTAGTTAATCGGTTAGTTATTAATATGATAGTTCATTATTGTGCTGCACACCAGCCTAGCAGTTTTTATTCGTCAACCGCCGCTGCGTCGACACGACCTGTAGCCGCGACGTACATTTCGTGTTTTTTTTTTTTATACTACTTTGTACGAGACGAGTAAGACGTTCCCCTGATGGTAAGTGACACGCTTGCCCATGACAATGTGCTGCTAGTTATGATGGTACACACTGCACCACATTGCGCTCGTCGTTAAGACATAAGATGTTAAGTCTCGTTACCCCAGTAATTACACTAGCTACAGCGCCATTCAAACCGGAACACAGTAATGTTCGCACACTACTATTTGTCGGTTGCAATAGGAGCTGCGGTGGTACCCAGACGGTCTCCGGCAACAGAGACCTACCACCTGGTAAAGTGTGTATCGTGTGTACATAAAGTGTAATCTGATCATTTATGAACACTTAAAGTTTTAAACTAATTAAAATAGCGGCCGCAGCGCGCGCCGTTAAACGCGGCGCATTAACATTTTTATGTTCAACTCGGAGTTAAAAAATCCAAAGGGGTGAGAGCCGGAGCCCGCGCGCCGGTAATTAACTTTACTCCTTGTCTTTCCTAATTTGCAAATGAGTTTTTTTAATAACGCGGGACTCCCGAAGGGCGTCTGCAACTATTTACTGCAGCATTCTTTTTGTGTTTATAAAGAAGTATTGTGTAGACGTACGAGCCGGTGTACAATTGTTCAGAAGCAGCCGCAGCCGGCGCGCAGCAGCTTCGTGGTCGCTGCCGGCCCCCATAACCGGGACTGTGGGTCTCCTTTCACAAGAAAGAAGTAAAGGCCGTTTTCTCCCGCGGTGGCAAAGTGCGGGTACGCAGTCACATGTCCACGAGAGCTGTTGCGCTGGACACGTCGGTTCCGTCGCACCGTGTTCCTTCGTCCCGAGCTCGGCGGGGTTTGACCCCGCGACATAGCGAGCTCGGACGTCTACTGCGCACGCGGCGCCGTGTGAATGCCATGTATCAATACAAGATAGGAGCACGGGACAGCTCCGCGCGTGCAGGCGGCCGCCCATCCATCAATTGCCTATTTTTTGTCAGTGAATGAAATGCGCCGCGATGCGCGCGAACCGGACGTGGACTTTTTTATTCCGTTTCGTTCGGCGTCCATTAGTACGGAAACGGCCATCGATCAAAAACACAATTCCAATTTACCTATCGGCCACAAATTCTTCAACAACGAGCGCGCGCCCGCCCCGCCCCGCCCCGCCCCCCCCCCGCACACGCAGATCAAATGTAAATGGCCGCCGCCACCACCACTTCGGCTTTTGTTACGTTTGATATTTACGTCGCAATATTTTAGATTATTTTGTAACTCTATTCGATGATTTAATGACTACAGAGTTTGTAATTGGAAAAAATATAACATATGAAACATATCGAAGCGTTCGAAATGTGGGCATACAGGCGCATGTTGTCAATAAGCTGGACTCATAAAGTATCCAACGTGGAGGTCCTACGACGTGTGAACCAAAAGCGCGAACTTTTACAGACCGTCAAGATGAGGAAAGTATCTTACCTCGGTCACGTGCTTAGGCACGATAGGTACGAACTGGTCCAACTCATCTTCATGGGCAAAGTCGCAGGTAAAAGGAGTGTTGATCGTAGGAAACAATCATGGTTGCGTAACATCAGGGAGTGGACAGGAATTGCGAGCGCCGCCCAACTGTTCCGCCTCGCAAGAGACAGGGAGAAGTGTGTTGAACTGACCGCCAACCTCCGCTAGTCGGGGAGGCACGATAGGAAGAAGAAGAATAACATATTGTACTCCCTTACCGTTTTATTGATGGAGCTGGCGAGCCGCCCGCCGCCCGCCTGTAGTCTTTCCCACTCCGTTGATCCACATATCAAGCGCTCGTGATAAACAGCCAGCTCCTCACACAGTAATCACATTCTACTTAGTCATCCCGCTCCCCCCACTCCTCTGCACTACACGATACAGCAGCATCAATAGTTGTTCATGCAGGAGTGTAACGAATTTTAATTATATCTATATAATAATATCTCGCAGAGTCGCCAAGTGTAGCGCCGCGAGGGTAATTAGGCAGCCGCGCGGTGAGGCCGCGCCGAGCTGGTCTGATCACCTATTGATTGTCTGGGAACGAATGTAATCCGCGCCCGCGCACGCCTCGTTGCCGCGTCTAATGACCGCGCGGCTGTGCAACGCGACTGAATCGTTACGCGTCGGATATGTACCGCAGGCTGCTTTATTAACATTTAACTTGTAACTGCAACTGCTCCACTGCCGCGATAATTTATCTACTACCCGCATTAATGCTCACATACACTATTGCAAAAAATGTTTGAACGCTTAGAGCAGCGAATATGAGAAAGGTTTTGCTGAGGAGTCGTGACGCTGTTCACTCTCGATGTCGCCACAAGACTTAAATGTTATTATGAATCCTTAGAAAACTCGGTGCGAGTTAGAATGGAGATAAAGACAACCTAATACGAGTAGAGTTAACACTAAGGGGCATAATGACGATCATGTTATATAATTTATTTGAAACGAAGCAAAGCGTTCCGTTGGTTATAGCTGTATAGAACTTGTCCGTCGCCGTCGGTATCTGTTAATGTAAGTGCTACCGGCGCGCCCGCCGCCCGCCTGCCGATAAGGCCGCGTGACAAACGACTTGCACACTCTAATGACGCAGCCGACGGCAGCCGACCCGCGGGTCAAGCGCCGCGCCGGCGGGATGCGGATGTCATTAATGCAGGCAGCGCGACGGCGCTCAATGACAAGTGGATAGATCAGTTGACGTCGGCGACGGCTGACTATATACCTTTTAGAGTCTGACTATATACCTATAGAGTTTTTGTGTGGCAGTAGTATAGGAGTTAGTGGGTGTTGTTAACGTGGCGACGAGGAAACGTCTCGCGGGCCGCGGCGGACAGTGGTCCGTGGTGTCGACGCGCTGAGCGCTCTGTTACACGAGTACGTTACATTCGCTTGTATTATGTCAATAATGTGAGCGCCGCGAACTGAACCGCGGCGGACCGCAGCCCCCCTCCGGTCACGTGCTGCTATAACTTTATCCAGCGACATTCGCTCGTGTTTTGTTTGATTTATTTGTACATTGATGTCGGGGGAGGAGTGAGCCGGTGAGAAAGAGAAAGAGAGTCCGCGTCGTTGCGCCTTACGACACGTTAGGTTCTGTTAACATATTTACATCCAATTCCAATGTCCAAAACATGCTATGCCCATTACTGCAATTAGAGCAGACAGACATATTAAGTTAATTTATTTTGAATTACACATTATGTTCGTCTCGTCTAACTGGAGCGACCGTACACTACACCTCATCAGTCCGCGGGAGACTGCCGGAACACCCCCCACCACCACCACCACCACCACCACCCCGCGTGCCGCACCGTGCGACTCGGAAAGCAATAATTCCAGGGGAACGGCTGCAGATTTCTTTGTGCGACTTTTGCTGACGAGCAGCGCCCGCCGCCTCCCCGCCCAGCCCGCGCGACTTTCACAAATAGCAACACTGAAATGATAGAGTGCGTTTTGGGCTTGAAAGGACTCGTATCTAGAGCCGTAAAAACATTTACAAAAAAAAAATAGAGTGCGTTATCTTTTGTATATATTTCTTTGCCAGACAAAGTAAAATTGTATGTTAAACTAACTGTTTATACCCATGTAAATAATTAATAATAGAGTAATATATTGGACCGGTCCAACTACAGAGGCAAGGACAGAAAGCTAGATGCGACGCTGTAGTGGAAATAGATGTTCTATTTTATCAGTGCACCCTTAAGTAACCTGGCAATCTTTTGCTCTAACGGCGCTTGAAACTTAACTCACCCATCGCTTTGGCTAAAATTATATTAAAACTAAACAGCTTACTTAGCATTAATATCATTTTGATTGAAAAAGATCAAACTTAGAGCGCGCGAGATACAGAAGATATGTATGGCTGCGGAGTGACTCCCGCGGCGGCATTGTTTAGTCACATGAAAAAGGCAAAACATGTTTTGTTTTTAAAGTACACTTAACCGTGTATATGTACACATATAATACACACTTCAATTATCAGAATGTACAGTAAAGTTATTTATGTTTGTGCCCAATAAAAATGTTATAAAAACTAATGTGGCTGCGCGTTTGACATATAACCGCTATTAATAATACAAAAAGCAAGATGGCGGACGTGCTAAGACATTTTTATTTCCCGCCACTGAAAGCGCATTATCTCCATCGAGCCATTACAGAGCTCTCTTGTGAAAAATAATAGATATTCACATAATTATGGCGACCCTCCGCGCCGAGCGGGACGGCGGCGGGCGGCCGCGCGTGCGAGCGAGCCGGCGCGAGGCCGCGCGCTCCGTCCTCCGCCACTTAAGTAATTGAATGCAGGCAGGGGTGAGCCGGGCGTACAGGAGAACCGGGAAATAATAATACGAGTAATAATGTTGTCGGTTCGCGTGAAAGGGCCCAACTTGTTTAGTCGCCTCGTAAATAGAATAATAAACATACGTCTGCCGGATACGCGCGGGGAAGCCCCGGCGCGGCGCGGCGGCTGCGCGGGCGGCGCCCGCCCTCGCTCTCCCCAGCTCTGCTTATTGTTCATTGACACACTTCCAAACTTGTATCGTAATTGCTTAATGGTGCTCCACACGTAACGCACCGTCGTCCACTCCGGCGTGAGTGAGGTTACAAAGCAGTACAATCCCGCGCCTGGTAGTTGCTTAATTGTTTATCACGCAAGCGTGTCCGGGGCTTCCCGGTTGTTCGCCAATGCAATCAAGTGTTGTCACTTTGTCTGGACTACTGGCGTACTGCATTTTGCGTGGTTGGTAATTCACCGGTGAAAATGACCACATATTACTGCACTGACATTCCTGACACTGAGTGGTGTTGCGAACATTACTGTACTCCGGTTTCATAATTGCGCTGTTGTTGTTGTGTTACGTGATCCAAAAGTGTCTTGGCGCTAGCAATGCTGCGTGTACACAATTCCGCTGCGCGGCGGCGCTGGTCACCAGCCGGCGCGCCGCTCCTCGCCTCCCCCACTCGTGTGTAAACACAACGAGGCGGTGAGGTCGCGTTGAGGCCGCACGGGCCTGGGTTCTCTGCTCGTGAATATTATTGTATCGTGATAATATCTGAAACAAGTAAGCGCAAGTTAAGCGGTGCGCCGTAGACTCGCTGTTACAAAAGCAAACGCAGCGAGTGTGTACAACGCGCAGGGATGGGTGGGCGCCCGCGCACGCACACGCGCTGCTGGTTGTTGTTTGTTTCGCGAAGTTATTGTAGCGATATAAATCATGAAACGGGAAAGTGCAGCGGCCGCGCCGGGAGCGCCGCGCCCGGCGTTTCATTTTAATACGCTGACATCAAGAATATGAATGTTATTAATTTTGATGTATGACGCGACGGGAACGGGAGTGGGGAGACTCCAGCCCGCAGGAGTCCCGCCGCCGCGCCCCCTCCTCCTGCACGGATTACACCAATTAATCCCGTCCTGCAATAACTTCTCTAACAACCTCTCGATGTCAGTCATTCAACCGAACGGTGATCAATGTTTATTGTGCCGTAAATAGCGCGCCTCCCGCCGTACTTACGAGACGGCGCGGGCGGTGGGCGCGAGCGGTGGGCGCGAGCAGTGGGCGCGAGCGGTGGGCGCGGGCGGTGGGTGCGAGCGGTGGGCGCGCGGGGCCGGGCCGGTGCTCCGCTAATTGCTGGCGGGCGCCATCAAAGTGTCGTTACAGGCGTTGTTACTAATGTAACCCTCAACTTTACAGTTACAGTGCAGTGGTTGTTTGCAAGTTATAATTTGTCCGCAATTTCCTAACGAACATGTTACGTACGTGTTGACTGCGATCAGTTCATCTTCTGTTTGTATACCCTGCCTAAATATCTGGTTTTCTCGATACTGTTTTTATTTTATAAAATAATCTTCACTACGTTCGATTTAAATCAATATGAGTCCGTCCTCGCAACGAACTCGGCCAAACAGATTTTAAAAAAACCTCATAATTAAATAGCTATTCATAGTAACTTTATCCCTGCTAGGCAATTCAAATAAATCATTAGAGTGTTAGACTCTAACGCTAAATGATTCGTAATGAGCGTGCAATCCGCTTGCGGCCGTCACCGCGTGCGCGCCGCTAACTTTAATAAAGCTGAATCAAGTGCCGTACGAGCGGGGCCCGGGGCCTGGTGGGGGGGGGGGGGGGGGGCAGTAGAGGACCGCAACAAAGCCTCCAGCCGGTAACCACCAATAACAATAACAGTTACAATCGGGCCGCTTGTTGGCGCGCGTCACACGTCGCAAGACGGCAATAATTGCTGCGGGTGAAGTGGAGCAGTAATAAAATCACTGCAAACTAAATAACCGACACAAACACTACACAGCGCATGCGCTCTTTACTTAAAGTTTTAAGTGTTTCACATTTAATAGAAGGTATCTACGCATACATTTACATATTTCGCAAATACAAATCTGTTTGCTTTAAGCACATTTTGAGCAGGGAATTATACTCCTCCTCGGAGTACCTCCACATAAGAGCGAGTTATTACGGCCCGTTAACCTGCAGCGTCTCCGGCGGTCAGCGGCGCGGCGGCGCGGCGGCCGGGCCTAACGAGCCTCCTCTCCTCGGCGGCATCTGCTCTAAACGCAAACCGCCCGCGCTCGAGCACCGGCCCTCGGGCCTCTAATCATGAAAATGTATTTATGACCTAATTAAACTTCTGTCCGCCGCCCGCCCGAGCGAGAGGCCCGCGCCGCGGCCGCGGGACCGAGCGAGACGGCGGATGACCCGGGCCGGTGATTAACGAGCGTTATATGGCTGGTTAAGTACCGTGTAATTTGCAAAACGACCCTTAATTACCTCCGAACACGGCTACCGTCTCCGTCCCGGTCGCGCGGGGCGGCGCGGCGCGCGCGCGAGCGGGACGGGTACAAGTAGGCGGCGCCGCTTCGAAGGCGCTATTTAATGAGGCATTATTATGTCTGCCGCGCGGATTAGCTTCACATGCCGCCGGAAATTGTTTGCCCGCTCTTTATATTTGGTTTGGCGCGAGACAAACAGATGCGCGCCGCCGCCGCTCGGATGAGCGATCCCGGCCGCAGCACCGCCGCTGCACGTACTCTCATCAGCACTACGCACAGAAATATTTATTCACAAATTCTCTTCGCAGGTATGGTTCCAGAACAGAAGAACGAAATGGCGGAAAAAGCACGCTGCGGAAATGGCGACCGCGAAGCGCAAACAGGAGGAGCTCGGCGAGGAGTGCGACGAGCAGGAGTCCCACGACAACGAGCCCTGCAGCGACGACGACGACGCCAAGAGGCCGCGCCTCGACCTGCACCTGCACCACATACCGCACCAGCGCCAGTGATCGCGCGCCCCCCCCGCGCCCGGCGCCGGGCCCGCGCGGTGCGCCGCTTACAGCTGCGAGTACGCGGACGCGGGGCTGCCCGCCGCCGGGCCCGCCGCCGCGCGCGCCGCCGGCCGCGGGGACGCGCCCTGCGACCTCTCCAACTGGCAGGTGCGCGGCGCGGCGGGCGCGGCGGGCGGCGCGGGGGGCGCCGAGCACGACGACTACGACGACGACAACCAGCCCATCAACTTCGCGTACTACCACTTCTGAGTGCAGCCGTGCCGAGCGCGGCCTCGTGATGGACTCCGGTCTGGGTGTGTAAATATACTAGGGAGCAGGCCGTGCGCCGCGAGTAAATTATTGTAACTAGATATACCTATTGATAACTATAATATAATGTTATATTTAAACGTTGTACATTTGAATTGAGAAGGTTCCCGGTGCCAATTCCCCCACGAGCACTAATATTGTTAAGGAACTGCATCTGTCGAGCCCGGACTGTCGGTGCGCGTGCGCGTGCGGACGTACTGTTGTAAATATTATTGCGACACAATGCAGAACTATTTGTTGAAGCGAACGCAATGTATTGTATATTGTAAATGTAAGAAGTATAACTGTAAATAGATATTTAAACGAATTTAACAAATACTTTATCGCAGCTCTCCACCTCCCCCCTCCCCCCGCCCCTCGCCATCCCCACCACGCCCACGCGGCGCTGTAAACTTTTAAGTGATAAGATAAAACAAACTCTATTTACATTACATTACACTTTTAAATTATTGCAAAGTTGTCCTTTTAAAACTTTTTTCATGAATTTTACACTCCGTGTGCGCATTGTCTACACTTACTGTTAACGCTGTAAATTTTCCTTAAGTACATTTCAGCCATTTCACATAAGTGTAAGTGGCTGGACTCCTGCGAGCTCGTTTGTTAATAATAAAAACGATTGAATGATTGAAATTTACGTCTGTTGTGTTTTTGTCACCACTTTAAATCCAACCAAATGCAATCGAAATGTTTGAACCTAGTTAGAATGTATTCATTGAATCCTGGACAAAAGGTAGTTCATTATTATAATTTTTATTGCAATTCTGATAACCGCAACGTGTCGCGGCCGTGTCGTATCCTTGATAACTTGTATTGCGACTAGTGGACAATTTGAATTAAAATATCGAATCGATCACCTGCTTCATCACAAGCCGAGTCGGAGCGGAACTTTGTTATGAAAACTTTACGAAATAACGCGCTGAATCTGTGACGCGGCCGGGGCGAGGGCTCGTACTAGTGCTGCAAATAAACGGTTAGTAAAAATAACGTTGGTTGTATCATTTCCCGCCCCCGCGACATCGACGACCGCGAGCTGGTCGAGGCGGTCGAGGTAGCTACCGCCGCGGTCACTAAAATGGTCAGCGATTCTGAAGGAAGAGAGAACAATGTGTGGTAAATGATAATAGTATAAATGGTGTCACTATTTCCATGACGATACTGCTGGTAGGTCTCCGGCAACGCAGACGGTCTAGGTAGGTACCACCGCAGTGACTATATCTACTACCAAACAGTAGTGTGCCAATATTACTGTGTTCCGATTTGAAGCGCGCTGTAAGCTAGTGAAGTTACTGGGGTAACGAGACTTAACTGTATCTCAAGGCCAAAAGCGCAATGTGGTGCAGTGTATACCATCTTAACTAGCGCCGCGTTGTTACGGGCGAGCGTGTCACTTACCATCAGATGAACGTCTCGTTCGTATAATAAAAAATATACAGATTATTGTTCTCGTGCTATCAGTGAACAAAAGCATGCCATCCTCGAGAGGTTTTCATCACTTAAAATTTCAAATACTCGCATCTCCGAACGGATATCTAAATGAATGCGAGCTCCGAGTGCAATCTGATGGCCGTGCCCTGAGTGTCTTTAACTTTTTAAAAATAACTTTCTCGATGTTTAACGTTTTATATAAACAACTCGCCGACGCATCGACGGTATACGACGCGCGCCGCGAGTGCACTGACGCTGCTGCTGCTGCCGCTGCGGCAACACGAGCGCGCTCGACAGTCACCGAAGCACATCTTCATTTTCCACCGCGCTAGATCTTAGTCAAGTATCCATTAATAATTCAACCTTAGGTCGGAGTGTAGTTAAACAATGACTAGAAAATTCACCAGACTGCTGCACACGACCATTTCATTTCCATAAATCTGATAATAACGAAAATATATATGTTTAAATGTAAACGATGAACATGCAAACGGATTGGAAATAGTTTAGCTAAACCAATACACGGACGTGTGAGGAAGAAACAGCGTGCAGCGGCGGTGCGAGCGAGGGGGTGGTGGCTAGGGAGGGAGAGGGAGTGGGGGGGGAGAGCATTCCGACAATGTACTCGACTGAAAACATTTATCGAATCCACGAGTCGTTTCACAAGAGTACTGCGTCGTCTGCCGACGTAAAGCCAAGCGCACATTCCAACTTGTGGACTCGATTGCTACTAAGTAACGAATTATGGATACGTAGCATTACACTAGTAGGCGAGTACGTAGGTAGACCGGTAGCCGTCGGGGAGAGGTGATAGAGAAGAATGGAAGAAGATAAACTAAATGGGTGCGGCGATCACGAACGTGGAAACAACGGAAATAAAAGAAAACGTCGCTAAGTGCATCACATCACTCGAGTATAGAATATTACAGAAGTAGATTTAGAGGGTAAAGTTACATCAGGCAAATAAAAGAGGCGGGCATGTAGTGTACAAGGATCTGAAGTGTTTCACGGATAGAAGTGAAATTGTTTGTATATGGAAGAAATTCCGCCCGCCCGCCGCCCGCCGCCCGCGCGCCGGCGGAAGTCACGCCGCGCGTCGCCGTGGCAACGCTGAGCTCGCGGCCGGGCCCGTAGCACTCCCGTAGCGCTCCCGTAGCGCGCCGTAGCCGCCCGCGGCGTGCCAAAGTCGACCGTACCGCCTACGCGACACGGCTCAATTCGACATGGCCGCTTCGCAGATCCGAGTTTTCCTTGTAGTTATAAATGTAAAACAACGCTTTACCGCTCGTGTTGAGGGTAGTCGCGTTCGAGGAGGTGACGGGGAGGATCCACGGGAGGGTCGAGTGGGGAGTGCGCAGGGCGGGGCGGGGCGGGGGAGGGCGAGGGTGTATTCTTTCATTTGTTGTGGCTCGGCTCGGGCGGCGGGCGATAAGGTGCGGCGTCTAGGTACCCTTTATTTATGACTCCATTTTAAAATCCAATCCTGTCGGGTGTGATTGCGCGCCCTCACGAGCTGCTTAAATATGTGCGCGCTGATTTACACGCGCCGCCGCGCGCGACCGGTTACTTTTAAACACTGGCAATGTACTCTGGTCATACATTTTCAATGATTGCATTTTCTGGTTCCTGGCTGTGCGCGCTGTCTGTGAGAGGGGGGGGGGGGCACACACTCGTTTAGTGGAGCAGGATATTCACTTGTACGGCGTTTCAAAGTTTCAGTTAGTTATTTTCAAAGTACAACAAATTTTACATGTGTAACTGAGCACTACACAGGAGTGGTACCAGTACACGAGCCGCAGCGTCGAGCTCTCCTCTCTTAACCAATGATGTGACTTCAAATTAACAAATCATAATTGATACCACCTCTTGAAACAGGTAGGAACGTAAAAAGTGTAAAGATGACATCATATTAAATCACTCCCTGACGGACGGACGGACGCGCCGGCGCGCGTGTTAAACCTTTTCTTGGTTTAAAATTGATTGAAATAGTGACAACAATAAAAACGTGATGCAATCGATGCTGTTTACTGGCGGCCCGGCGCGTCACTCAGCCGCCGGACGAGCGCGCGTGTGTGCGTGCGTGTACGTGTGTGCGCGTGTGCGCGTGTGTGCGCGTGTGTGTGTACGTGTTTGCGCGTGTGCGTGTGTGCGCGTGTGTGCGCGTGTGTGTGCGTGTGTGCGCGTGTGTGCGTGTGTGCGCGTGTGCGTGTGTGCGCGTGTGTGTGTACGTGTGTGCGCGTGTGTGCGTGTGTGCGCGTGCGCCGCGTGATTTACGCCGCCGTATCGGTGTCTAATTAATATCGTATGGTTTACTGCGAGGCGCCGCGCCGCTGCAGTTCGTTACAGCGTCCGCTCGTCGCACGCGCGTCTTGTTGCGGCGTGGTTGTTAACATACTAACGTCGGCCCGCGTCGTTACTTGTACTGCAACAAGCCTCAGAAGCTGGTTATTGAGCTCGCCGTGCCGCACGTATCGCATGTGTTAAAAGTTTACGAACAGCAAAAACGTAAGTCAACACGACACAATAATCTCTTCACATTTTCAATGCGCTAAATCTACGATGCATTCAGTTGAATTACTTTTGCGGTATTTAAAGTTGTGTGTACTACATTTCTTATTATAATATACAAGATAATATTACAAAAAACATAAAATGAATCCAAATTTATATAACTTCACTTTAACTACTAATTCGTATATAAATTGATAAACTTTATAGTTCTGTCATTCCGGAGCGCAGCTCGGCCGCATACGTACTTATTCCCTTTGCCGAATTATAGTATACAACAGTTACCGCCGAGGTGTTTATGTAGTTACGCAGCACCACAAAGTCAAGTCAAAGTTAAAGTTTTTATTAAAAGTGGAAACAATAGTTCACTTATTGAACGTCAAAACCTGCCAGCCACTCGCAAAAGAGATGCTGCGGACCTGAGAACAAGGGGCAAGAGACTCGGCGCGCTGTTCACGAATATAAACTGGTTTTTTATCTTTTACTGAATGTCTTACACGTACTGACACGTATCGGTGGAGAATCAATGCGAATTATTTCCACACATCTTTAGCATTTAAATAATCGTCAACACTGTAATATGATTTACCTTTTAATATATTTTAATTTGGTTTTTAAATCTATGAAGTGGCAAATCTGAAACAGTTTGTGGGATATTATTATAGATTACCGAGCCCCACAAAGGTTCTATTAATTTTGTGCAGACGAAAATAAGGCACAGTAATAATGTCATTACTAAGTGATATCGGAATCTTTTGTTTTTTAACGTTAGCTAATGCAAACTCTATATATTTAATTTTTTTACCGTTCAGGACTAGATTATTTGCAGTGAACCGTTGTTGAATCTGTGACAGTGCACTGTTCACATCGTCATAATTATGCTTTTCTCTATTCAGTTTAAAAATTAAGGAAGTATCACCTGGAAAAAGTAAAATATTACACAAATTCTTCACAGAGATGAGAGAGATTCTTAAAGAATGCCCATTCATACAAGAGATCCAGATAACTTAACACCATTAACAGCAATACTTTGAACTCTTTGACTGAGATACGACGCTATAAGATTCAGAGATGTGGCTTTTATACCGTAAAAACTCAGTTGATTTAAAAGTGTTTCGTGATTCACACAATCAAAGGCTTTGAAAGATACCAATAGCATTTTGAGATTTTTTCCACGCGTCAAATATGTTTAGGGAGTGCTCCCGCGTCGGCGGCTGACCGACCTCTACTAAAACCACATTGCTCAGTACGGAACAAATTATTAACGCTGAAATAAACTGAGAGTTGATTAAGTAATATATACGAACAAAGAGGTTAAGCTCCTTTTTTTTAATAAGAACAGCAACAAAGTGGAACAATTGTATCTTCAAAAGTAGAGTGAATAGGCTAATACAAAGTTAATGCGCTTTACCACGACAGATCGCATCATCACTTAACATCAGGTGGGATCGCGGTCAAGCATTAACTTATTTCCCATAAGAAAAAAAATGTAATATTGTTTCGAAAATCTTACTTAGGAGTGGTACTGTGGGTCTATAATATCCGGGATCGGTTTTATCTCTATCCATTCGAAATGAATGGAAACGATCCTCAAGTGAAATGTATAACGTAATGTATCCCTCACCAGCAGGTGAACGTGCCGCCCGTAACATCAGCATGTGTAATCTAAAAAATTCAAGAGCTGGCAGCTGTACGTGATCAGATGACGACTCGAACATTTAACTTTATTGTGCGGCAGTAAAGCGGAGCGGCGGACGGCGGCCCTAACAAGCGGGTTTACTGCGGGCGGCGGGCGGCGGGCGGCGGGAGGCGCTGCCTACGTGAGGACCTATGGGCAGCCTTGTGATGTCACTGAGTTAGGGTTTAAACAACAGTAAAGCAATCGACAGTTAAGCGTTAACTCAATACCATTGTTTCAACTAAGTCAAATCAAAATTTTATTTCAAAATGGGAGCAATAGCTCCCGTCATTCACATCTCGAACTCGCTCGTTGTCTTTTGTGATTGGTAGCGGAAAAGACAGCCAGCACAGCGAGGAGTGTGCGAGCAACTGACGCCAGCAAATGTCGGTTAAATACCAGCACCGGTTCCCCGGGACTCGTACTATTGCTTCGAGGGAAGATCTCTTGAAGCTGATCATGATTTAAAAGGATAGTCAACAAGACACACACACATAACAATGACAGTTGCTTAATTTGTTTGAAGCGACGGCGACCTCGCCACCCGCCGCCCGCCGCCCGCCAGAAACAACGTGAATGTAACTCAGGCGTGGGCCGGGGCCTGTTTACGATATAATTTATGACATAATGTAGATGTTACCAATAAAAAATGTATTAAACGGTTTATAGCTCATCTCCTCGCCTCACCTCGCCTCGCCTCGTACCAGCGAAGGTGACATTGTTCTTTTTTAGTGAACGAACAAACTCGTTTATGGCCTCCTCGAAAATGTTACACGTACCGGCGAGCATCGGCGAGCACCGGCGAGCACCGGCGAGCACCGGCGCGCGCCGTGCGGACCCGACGCTTCGTGTGGAGACCTCGACGAAGCGAACTGCCGCGCGCGATGGTCGGCTGATGGTAAGTGCCATCACCAATGAGGTGGCAGAGAACATACATGAGGTCGGCTCAGCATTCCTGTAATTTTACTAACCAAGGCGCCGGTCAAACAAACTACTACACAGCAGTATTAGCACACTACCGCTTGGCGGTTGAAAGAAGCGCGAACAATGTATTGCGATATTTGTTGCTGCCCGTGCTGGCGGGGTGCAGCTCGCCGGCGCTCACAGCTGGACAGTCGCAGCACACCCGCGCCTGCTCGCACATTAACGTTATGTTTTTTGTTTCCGCGTATGAATCACAGTGCAGTGGTCGGCGTGCAATGGTCGTCCGGCCGTGGACTCGTTTTATCGCCAATAAGCATTTTTATTAAAATTAATAACTCCCGCAGTAAAACGCAATAAATGCCAATTAAACTGATCCTGTCCGGCCGCGGTGCCGCCGGTAAGGGTGCCGACACACCGGCGCACTCGCGAGTGCACTTTGCTTACGCTGCAGGTGTGTTGCGTTATTTGTTCAAATGCGCCACGGAGACTACTGGGCCGTCACTTAAAATTAAACAGTTTTGACTAATGCACTAATATGACACGAAAACCTGTTCTCGCGAAGCAGACACCGGTGCCGCCGCTCCGGACTTGAGGGGTAATACCGTTTACTGCTGTCCTCCATCACGTTTAATAACCAATTAATTACCTTGTGCGACGGCCCGTCCATGTCGCGCCGCGGGCACCGGGAGTGTGCACGCCGTGGTAAAGGATGGTAGTGAACGGTCACAGTCACGTCTTAAATGTTTTCTACAAGCTTGTCACACGACGGTCCACGCGAGGGGCCGCCTCAAAGCCCCCACCCCCTCTGAAGAAATAATTATATAAAAATCAGTTTGTAAGTAACTACAGCATTACATTACAGACTGTCACCGAACGCGCAAGCCGCGGCAGAAATAGCCAAGCTACTGGCACTCCGCACATCACGAGGCACCTGGCGAGGTCTCTGTACATCTGCGTGGGTCCGCTGCACCGCGACGACGTAACTAACGAACACATACCAACGTTGTCAGCGATACTGATAACATCAGTGCGGCTGCGCAGGGCGGCGTACAATTTCGTATGATTCAACAAAACACACAGACATATAAACTCCGATGAGGCGCTGCGACTTATCTGTGTAATATATTTAACTGAAATAAACTTTGTCCCCATTAAATCCCAAAACTTTGTGACACTTTTTAAGTTAACAAATTAAACGACGCACAGATAAGATACGCGGCGGCGGCCATCTTGGGAAACTTTTTAAGGCGTTGTTACAGAGCGCGGCGAACACACGGACACACACGCATGGAGTTACCTGCCAATACAGATTTCTTTATGAACTTGGAATAACTTCAAGTGTATGAACTTCGGCCGCGGAGACAAATTGAAAGCTTTAAAGAAAAAGCTGAAGAAAGAAATGATTAGAAAAGTATACGTACCCTTGAGGCTCGGGCAGCTACGGTCCCCCGTGCACAGCGCGCCGCCCGCCACGCCGCATTCCTGCGCGCGGCGCCGGGGTCGAACCCGCGGCCGCGCCCGCGCCCTCGCCCGGCGGGGCTGCGCGCGCGCATTAAAACATTTTAAAATGTAATAAATAAAGCGGGCTAACTGCCCGCCGCGAGCCGCCATTAATCAAAACTCGGATTTAATGCCAACTTTTATTACATGTAAATGAGTGAGGTACGCGGACAGCCTTATTTGTGCCCGGAGCCTGCGCGCGCGCTCACACGCGGTGACGAGTCGTCGCGGGGTCGTCTCGTGCGCGGCAACTTACTGACACTTACAAACTCAATATTAATTGAGCAAATTTCAATAGCAATTGTTGCATTAAATGGAAATTTTGGTTAAACATTTTTGTCTGCTTTTATTTTTATTTACAGCAACACGATCGAACAGGCGATTCTCGTGACAACTTTATACTGCTTGTAGCGATATAACATTTCTTTAAATGTTAATAATTTGTTTACAGTTGTGATGCGTAAGAAAAATTTGCTCAGTGATTTCACTGGTTACAACGCGCTTCAGCCGGGCGCCAGTGAAGTGCAAGCACTGCAGCTAAGCGACACTAGTGAGCAGTACAGTGGTTGTTATTCACACAGTCTGTCAGTCTTTCTGTCAAACTGTAATGTATATACGAGTAACAAGAGCATCGGTTCATTCTTCACCTACTAAGTCTCGACACCCAAGATATGGATACTATCAGTAAACTTAAAACACCACAGTTCTCGCACGTGCTATGCGGAGGTGCTCTTCTGTGATTTTTACACAGATAATCGCAGAATGTGAATGCATCGCGTGCGAGTAATTGTTGGTGATACGTACGCATGTCCAGCGGACGCGGGCGAGGTCAGGAATCAGTCTCCAGCGACGTTACTGAACCTAGATGTAGTAGTTATGATGTACACGATGGTAATTAGATATATACCTAGATATTATGATCGCTTTTCCTCCAAAACCCCGCAGCGTGCGAGTACGTGCAATCAAGTCCCGCCGGGCGCGCGCGGCTGTTGAGAACTGCACACAACGACCATCCTTCAACGGGACGAACACAATTAATTTAATTAACTTGAAATTAAAATGAACTAGTGATCGGTTCGCTACAGCGGTAATTACATCACGTCGACATCAAAACATCGGACATCGGAGACGCGGCGGGCGCGCCGTCGGCCGTAAATTGAGCGGACGTAAAAAAATCTACCTATACAGACATAAATCCAGCGGTTATTTATGTCCGAGCGACAAGCGATGGCGATTTAATGACGCGTTGCGACAGACCGACAGATTATTGTTAGTGGGACGGCAATAAAGCGGACCCGCGGCGCGGCGCCGCCGGCTCAGTGGTCAGCGCCGCGTCGGCCCGAGTAATGGATTACATATACCAAGATTTATTCAACAGATTCTATTCTGTACAGAAAAGTATAACGCGACAACTTAAACAAACTCCCCCCTAATAACCTATAACAACGCGCACTTTGCGACGGGAGGGTAAAAAAGTATAAAAGATATGATACCCGCGCGGCGTGCCCCGGCGGATCCGCAAGAAAAAATAGTAAAGTTGTTACAGATCCAAAGCTCGCATCAACAGCTCCATAATTTTTTACTAGGAGCGGCGATGTCACCGGGGCCGCTTTATTATTTCCTCGCGCTGATAGTTTTAGAGTGAACGAAAACAAGCGGAGCGGATACCGCGGCGGGGATCGCGTCAAGTGCGTGTTGGTTTAAGTTGACACACGCCCCCGCCCCCGCCCCGCACCGCGCAGTGCACCGCGTCGCTACATTTAATACAAATCATTCTTATTAACCAACAACGCGTTAGCAACTTGATCATAACTCCGGATGTTGTCCGGAATCGTACCAGGAACCGCCGCGTCACGAGGCGAGCAGCGGCGGGTGAAGCTGTGTAATTATTATAATTGAATCCTGCTTCGGCATGAACAGCTTCCGACAAGCTGCTTATACGCGTCGACACCTAGAGCTATGAATATTAAACGTTCGATTTGCGCCCACGCGCTCCCCCCCTGTCCGCACCCGCGCGCTCCTCCACGCGTGGACCGCCGCTCACCGGCCCGCGGAGCGCGGCGCACATTCCGAACGACTTAGACATTTTTACAGTAAATGAGAACTGTTGAATATTCTCCTGCGAGAGCTGACGACGGACGGGGCGGCGGAGAGAGAGAGTGTGGGGGGCAGAGTGTTCAGTAAACCTGATCACCTGTGACCATGCGCTCCTGACCTTCCAACCACTGAAGACATCGATGAAATAAAGACGACCTGACGCTCTCCATTGGCTTCATCATTTCCACCGACAGTTGAAGTAATCGCGGGCTGTGACTCACCAGCAGCGCGGCGAGCGGCGCGGTCACCGCTCCCCGGCCCGCCCGCGCCCGCGCCCGCGCATCTCAGTACATCAATAAATCTTTCAATAATAACTTCTTATAAATCTATATGTAAAGGCTGCGCGGGTGTGCGCGGGGGGGGGCCGGCTCCGCGGTGCCTCGTACAATAAAAAAGTGAGAAAACCGGTAGCCGAAAAGGATTATCCGTGAGTTTTTATATGAAGTAGCGCTGACGGCAGCCGCCCAGCGCTGGGCCCGCCGTGTCGATATCCACATCACTTTTTAATTTAAACAATTGACTCTTTTAAGATCGCGGGGTGGCTACTTTGATTTACCTGATTAACTAGCACGCGGTTTCCGGTTTCACTCAGAGATCGGTACCCGCTGAAATTGCTAAGTAACTAGCCCGTGCGTACTTATTGCTGGAGGCAGACGGAACCGCTGCAGGAGCTGTGTCTGTTTCGCGCGATTATATAGACGATCAGTTGACACCATCTAATGATCTATTCGCTAGAGGCGAAGTGGGCGTTAACGGTGAAGAGATAACTTTAGTCACCATCCTACTTCTGTATGAAAAAGCTTTAAACGAGAGCTCGTATCGACAGCGCACGGCAGCGCGGCCAGCCCTGCGCGCGCCGCTCGGACGCGTTGTAATATTAATTATTAATAATACCGGCGTCATTAGCGCGAGTGAGCGAGCGGGCATACCTCTCGCTCGCACGCGCGTGTCTTACGCGAGTGTGAATCCGATGTCTAATGGAATCATTCGCTCCTCTCTTCATTACAAACAAAAAGGTGAGCGACTGTCAATCGAAGTCGATTATATCGGGCTGATGATTAGAGGACTAGCAGTACACAGTGAACTCATTCTGCAGATTATATTTGAAAGGCTGCAGGTGCTCCCCGGAGGCCGCGTCGACAGGAGGTTGTTCCGTTCGCTGGTCGGCGGCGCGCAGTGTCCCAGCGCGTCACCAGCAGCAGGAGCAGGACGCTCGTCTTATAGCATTGTTGTTAAAAACACCGCGGCTTATTGTATTATATTCATACTAATGTAAAGTATATCTACATCGTTTTTGTGTACAACCTAATCTCTTTATTTCTATATCTCCGTGTAGTTGAAATTTGTTTTACCGTGTTTAAATAAGCCGGTACGTCTGATGTCAGCGGGTGCCCTTCGCTCGCGGGGTACACTATTTTGCATTTGCACTTAGGTATGTTGTTTTTAACAAAAAGCAAGCACAACAATCGCACACAAAACATCTCGACGAATGAACACCCTCCTTCCTCTCGTCGGTTAATAAATAATGTTTTGTCAATACGTGCTGCCATAAACAGTAACCGCTGGTTATAATAATAACGTCCCGATACTTCGCCGCGCACTCGAGCACGGTCTACCATATAAAATAACAAATTAAACGCGTCGCCTGATAATGGCCGCCGGTGTATAATAAGATCAATTACACGACGAGCCAAATAAAGGGCAAATAAATCGCAGCGCGGCGAGCGCCCCCCGCCGGGCCGCATTGTCGCCCGGCGTACCTGCGACTTCCTTCCTGCAGCTATCCATTACCGATGAATAACATTCCTCGCATCCGCCGGCCGCCCCGCGCGCTGCTCCCTTACTGCCTCGCGATAAGGTCGCATATCGCCCTCCGCGGCCCGCGCGTGACGTCACCACTACTACGTGAACAGTGAGCGTCACTTCGTCGAAGCCGCCGCGGACGCGCTGCGCGGGGGGGGCGCGGCGCCGCGCCGTCTGCGGCGGCGGGCTTTTTTGTTTGTTTCTGCTCGGTCCCAAAATAATATAACCTTAATGTTGCGCGTTGACGTGCCCGGCGCGCGGCCCGCAGCGATCCTTTGTTTGTTCAACTCCACGGCCCCGAGAACTTACTTAGGATACTTTAAAACTGACACATCGGCTGCAGAAACATGAAACAAAAGCAGAGAGCGTGTTCAAGTTTCCGCTTTCCATATGCTTTATCATTTGTGTTTGTTTACATCGCGCGTACTCAGCGTGGGTCGCTCGCAGTCACTGCATGAGTTTTGTCGTGAAGAAAATGTATAAACTGGTTCGTTACGATTCCATGACTCTCTTTGCTGCGGCGAAGCTTGAGATGAACACGTCAGGATCTATTCGGCGCTGATGTTCTGCGACGTTCTTGTTAGAAACTCCTGCAGACGGTGCGCCTTCCTCTCCGTCTTCGCGTTCTACATTCTTCTAACCGACTTCAATCTCGCAGAGTGCATTGTACTGGCACGTTTTAATACCAAAGTTCAAAATATAGTTAAAAATAAGATGTAAAAAAGGAACAAACGCTCGGCGGGTAGGTGCGGGGACGTTTAATAACTAATAAATATCCGTTCGTGTTTATATCGGCAGTAATTCATTTGGTTGCCGCCGCTCGTTCGCGAACATTTTTGTTTGATTGTAAAATATCTTTGTTGTTTATTTTGTTTTAAGTTTTCTGCGCACGATTCGCTGCAAATGCGAGTCCGTGTAATGACGATGGAACTTAACGAACGCGAGTGCGGCGCGACGCCGGCTCACATCATTAAATGGACCGAGTTAATGCCGTCGAGTAGTGACCGGTAATACACCGAAAAAAATCTTTTCTAAGCGACGTTTGAAGAAGTCAGTCAATGGAGCCATTCATCCAGCCGAAAAGGTGGGCAGAGTCGCCGGAAAAAAAAACTTCCTTTATCCAATTTATTGCGGCGCATTTCCGGTTCGCTGCGTCAATACGCGCATTGACGCGCATTCAATTTAGGAAACAGTGCGTTTTATTTGAAAAAAATGTATGTCGTTTGAAAGTGACACAAATACGGCGGTGCGCGGGGTGCGCGGGGGACGCACAATGCGCGCCCGCACGCTGCAGCGCCGTTATATTGACAAATTAGTTTTATTTTTCTGAACGATTATATCGCCTTTGTCGCCCGGCGCTGCGTTATTTATTGGCGCGCGGCTCACTGCGGCGTGAAGCAGCACAACCAGCAACAGCCAGCGCCTGCAGGTCAGGCCCTGCACTTAAACTTACACGTAGGCTCTGAAACATTTACTTCATGTACATTTGCTTGCCTTTTTGTTGCTTTTGTCGCGGGTTTCCTCGATACAGGCATCGCCTAGTGAGGAACCCAATAGTTAAAACTTAATTAAAAACCGGTACGCAAACTAAAATTACCTTATAGTCACTGTCATCATATAGTACTGACATTGTTAGTTTTGCTGAAATAAAAACATTTTTAATTTTTTTCAAGATGCCGCGAACTCCTTGGGGCAAAACAAAACAATGTTATAGATTGACTTCGTCTCTAACGTTACTGTTTCTGTCGAGAGTATTTATAACGCTAATTTGGTGTAATTAGTGTAGCAGGGATGTCAGTCCGTACGTCGCGACAAACGAGCCCCCGTCTGCGGACACATTAGCTTAAGCAAACATCTCCGGCGCGGCGCGTGTTGTGACAGCGCGCGCCGGAGCCGGTCCCACGTTTGTAACTGTTAAGAGACACTTCAATTACTCGACAAGGAAAAATATCATACGAGTATCACTAACAATCCTTAAAGTACATATTTAAAAAGTTTTTATCAAAATTAGGAACTTGTAATACCCTTTACAAAATAGAGCGATGATCTGAAAAAAATCGCAAGCTCCGCTGGATGCGGACGCTGCAGGACCTGGATAACATTACATTTATTACAAAAGGCTTGAAGGCATCGGTGAGATCAGAATAATAGATTACCGACCGTTTTCATCGACTACGGCGCAGTAATATCAGTTAAATCTCATCGAGTCTAACTAATGAGTTAAGTTAAAAAAATATGCTTACGCAGCAGAACGCGGGCGCGCCGCGGCGTGCACTCCGACGCGGAACTTTGAGCGTTTCATAAACCGACGGACAGACAAGCGCGAGTTGTTTTATTTTATCCACTTGTAGAGTTCCGTGCTGTTTGCAGCAGCGCGAGAACCCGGACTCTACATGTAGCGGTCACGTGTAGTTTTGATAGCTTCTCGTAACGGCAACGATAAAAATAACTAAGTAGTAGTCATGTTACCATCAAATCTAAAATTGTGATTAGGCGCTTCGATTACTATACAGTAAACGGCAAAACCGTTTAAATACATTATTAAAATATGTGCAACAAACATTTGTTGCGATGGAGACGGAACCCGCGCCCGCGCCCCAACACCGGTAGCTGACAATGCTCGCTCATTTATCAGGCTCGTCCCAGTCGGGCTCAGTCCGCGCTGGGCACAGCCCTCCCCCCCACCTCTACCCAGCGCTACCTGTTCCCGACGCCCGGCTAATGACCGTTAAGGATATCTTTTTTAATCTCTCCTAATGAGATAAAAAAATAAACGAAAAGTTATTTATTTCTTTATAACAATTACACTTCTTTTAAATAACTTCAGCAAGCTTCTAGCTTCATCCGAATAAAATGATTCCGGGTATCCCGGTCGCTTTCAATTGTACGTGGAGTACCACGAGAACGATTTGATATGCAACATGTACTTAGGCCTGTGCAGTTGCACCTACCGCCGGACGCGCGGCGTCATGTGTATACATTTCAATGACTCTCGCAAATCTGATGAACGCGTTTCTCTAACGCACCAAGCGATGCCTCGTAACAATATCTGTCACTTGCCAACACAAAACCTTCAAACATCCAGCAATGGGACGGAAACACAAAACAAACATGGCCCCGGCGCGCGACCGCAACAAATATTTTTATTGCAACGGAGCAACACATGATACGTAATTAGACAAACTTTACAAAACAATCGCTTGACTGATCGTGTTGCACGCTGGAGAGAAAACAAGGCAGTTTGTTGGTGCAACCGCTCCAACCCGGGCTTGCGATTATACTTATTAAGTCATTTCACTGAATAAGTTTCTGCACAACGAGCAGTACTGCAAGTGCGTGCGGTGCAGCGGTGCAGCGGCTGCATGTGAGCCGCGCGCGGTCTCGCGGCGCGTAAACAAATATATTTATTTAATAAGTTTTTATTGCCGTAATCTGAATATAATTTATAATGATAAGCTGATCAGCGGCGGATGGGTCGGCGCGCGGCGGCGGGCGGCGGAGTGCTGCGGAGTGCGGACCCTTTATTGACTTGTACATTTATTTTTAATAATAACAACCGGAGCGCCGCTAGTTCGCGTGCACTGCACTCTGCACACTGCACAATGCAACGTTTCCTTGTAACTTATGCCTTTAGTTTACACGGGCGCGGGTGCCGCGGGCAGAGCGCGTGTGACGATGAAATAACTTCTCATACAACCGTTTTCTATTTCAACTATCGCTTGGATTTCATTTGAAATATAAGTTCGTTATTTAGTTATTACACCGCGACCGCCGCGGCGCTGCCGTCGATACTTCATTTGTAACTCAAAAACGCGTGACGCGGGGACCGGGGCGGGCCGGGTCGGGACAGAAATGAATGACACAGATTATATCTAAAATTACATCCAATCAACAGACCAAATGTCGGACGTTCAATCCCGTCGCTGTCGGCGCGTCCGTCACGATGACGTCGCAGGGAATTAGTCAGAAATGGCATAATGCGTATCGATGTCGATTGTGTGGATTTTACATTAGAGAGAAGCGGCGGACACAATGTTTAGGGACAAATGGTGTGAAAAGTGTCGCGTATCCATTACAAATAATCGGATTACGGACGTGCACCCTGAATGGGGATTAAAGCGACGGGCCGCGGGTAGTGCGCGCTGCCCGCGCCGCTGCGATCGCAATTGTATGGAGTGAACGCGAAATGGTAAATTGGTAAAGTGATCGTTTGCGCGCAGCCGGCGCACACACGCACACGCACACGCACACACACGGAGATGAACTTCGGATACGTTACGAGGAGGCGCTGGGTGCGAGGTTTTGTTCCGATAACATAACACCTAATCATTTAACCTGTAACATCCTAGTCCCGGGATTCATTCCGGGGGCACATGTGATAAACTTGGGGCAGTAAGGATCACTGGGGCCGGCCCGGCTGACCGCCGCCCGCGCGGCAGCGGGGGGGGGGAGAAGGTCACTCGCTTAGTGTTAATGGTAACTAATATATTTAGTGTCGCAGAAAAACATTGCAACAAAAAATTAAGCACTCACACATACTGTGTGTGACCCCGGTGACGCAGCGGCGCGAGTCCGTTGTGCTCGTTGTAATGGGATTTATTTTCATACATTGTCAGTGCTGCATAACATTGTGTTAAGTGAAAATTACATCGAAAATGGTGAGGCGTTCTACGGTCACACTGTTACTTAGTAGACTCGGAACAGCTTGTTCCGGCTCAGCCACGGTATTCACACATTGTAGATAATATGTAATCTCGCTGACGTGCTTGGAGAGCAAGGTCTGAACAGGAACAATATTAACATCATACAAGAAATATACAGGAATAACAAGGCAAGAGAGAAAATGGACACACATGGAACTATTTTTAATGCAGAGAGAGGAGTGATACAAGGAGACCCTCTGTCTCCAAAATTATTTATAGCAGTATTAGAACATATATTTAGACAACTAAACCGGAATGAACGGGGTCTAAAAATACATGGCCGATACCTGTCACATCTAAGATTTGCGGATGACACAGTACTGCTTTCAGAAGACCCTGCAGAATTACAGTATATGGCAGATTCACTCTATGAACAAAGTGTGACAGAAGGATTAAAAGTAAATCAGAGCAAAACTAAAGTGATGACGAACTGTACGAAATACGAAATTACGATAAACTCAACAAAGTTGGAATGGGTAAAAGAATATGTGTATTTGGGACATTAAATCTCTTTCAAAGACTGCACAAAGAACGAAATAGATCGAAGAATAAAAATCACATGGAATAAATACTTTGCTATGAAAGAAATCTTTAAGAGTTATCTTCCCACTAAACTAAAGCAAAGGTTATGGATACGCCTGCCAAACCTGGCCACTTACAAAAATTTCGTTAAATAAATTAAGAGTTTGTCAGAGATCTATGGAAAGACGTTACATGGGACTTAAACTAAAAGATAAAATTAAACATAATAAAATTAGAGAACAAACGAAAGCTAAAGACGTTATTTTACAAATAATGAAATTAAATTGGAAATGGGCAGGACACTTACAAAGGGTAAAAGACGAAAGATGGACGAAAGTGGTAACAAACTGGTACCCAATAGATAAAAACGAAGAAGGGGTAGACCATATAAGCGATGGAGTGATGAGATAACGGGACTGGTTGGAAAAATCTGGAGCAGACGGGCTAGAAATAGAAGCGAATGGAATCAGTTGGAGGAGGTTTTAACCGCCTTGGGCGGTCCCTACACTTAATGTAACAGACAAATCTGACAGTCAATATTGAAATAATAGGAAATAAAACAATGAGAAGGGAAAAAAAGGACAATAAGATGTTAATAAACAAATTTTAATTTAATTAGTTATGAATTGTAAGGAATCAATAAAAGCTATTTGATTTTTATTATGTGATCTCGCTGACGTCACTGAGTGAATATCACTCAAGTCACAGTGCCAGGCGGCGGCCGGGTTGCATTTGCTAAAGTGTATGTAGTCTGAAAGAGTTCGCCGCGGCCGCCGCTCACACCGCGCCGCTGCTCACGCGGCGGTGGCGACATCTGCGCGCCGCTGCTGCGAGCAGTGTTCAATGAGTCGTGCGATTGTACGCGGGGGACATCTGCGCGCAGACGTGACGCGCCTCACCGCGTAGTTCCGGCGGAATGAAAGAAAGTATTTGCGGGGCAATGTAACATCTCCAGTTGACAGAGAGTGGGACTGCCCACGCGTGGACGCGACCGGCGCGGTGCGAACGACCTGTTCTATCCAACACAACGTGATGTGATCTGATCATGTCATAAAACCACTAACAGGGAAGGCGACGAAAGGCAAAAAGTTCGCTTATTGTGATAACTGTTTGTGTGAAGGTTAACGAAAAGAGTAAAGTAAACAAGTGACCCGCCGCCGCCGCCGGCAGCTGATCGCCGTTTAAGCGCCGGACCCTCGAATGAGTTATCTTCGTTCCCGGCCGCGGTGCCACATCCGCATGGCGCCTCTTAATTACAACGCGGACCCGCACCCCGACCCGCGCTGTGACTTGGAACTATTTACTTATAAGTATTGTTCACGATGTGACAAAGTTAATGTAATAGTTGGTGAGTGCATTATAGCGGCACGACCGCCGCGAAACAAGCCTGCCCAGCGGTGGACGTCTAGAAGTGATCAATTGATTGAAGCGTACATGTTCTGATGCAAGCGACACAATCAGCTGCACGCCGCCGCAGGTCTTGGGGTCGTGTGCGCGCGCCGCCCAGCGAACTGGAGTAAAGTTCTCTCAGTTTGTGTGTGCTTGGAGTGCAGCGCGCTGTGCACGACACTTGAACGGAACTGAAAGTGTTGGCGAGCAGCGCTATATGTTGATCGCGTTCAATTTGAGCGGCCAGCGCACCGGCGCAGCTACCGGGGGAGAGGGGGAGACTTCGAGAGAAATGAACGTGGAGTTTAAAAAATTTTAACAGCCTGTCACTGAGGAGAAGATTCACGGAGCGGTGAGGTGCGGGGTGGTGGTGGTGGTGGGGACGCGGAGGTACGAAAGTAATCAACAATTTAAAATTGGGGCTAATCCGACGGCGCGGCGTAATCGCGGCGATCAGTCATCAAGTCGCGGCGGGCACCAGCTGCACGGCGGCGCGCGGACAGTGCGGCGCGGTGCGGTACGGTACAATACGGTACGGTATGGTACGGTACGGTACAATTCGGTACGGTAATGTACGGTACGGTACACGGTACACGGTACGGTATGGTACGGTACAGTACGGTACGGTAATGTACGGTACGGTACACGGTACAGTACGGTACGGTACGGTACGGTACGGTACAATACGGTACGGTACGGTACAATACGGTACGGTACGTTACGGTACGGTACAATACGGTACGGTACAATACGGTACGGTACGTTACGGTACGGTACAATACGGTACGGTACGGTACGGTACGGTACAATTCGGTACGGTACGGTACGGTACGGTACGGTACGGTACGGTACGGTACGGTACGGTACGGTACGGTACAATACGGTACGGTACGGTACGGTACGGTACGGTACAATACGGTACAATACGGTACGGTACGGTACGGTACGGTACAATACGGTACGGTACGGTACGGTACAATACGGTACGGTACGGTACGGTACGGTACGGTACGTACGGTACGGTACGGTACAATACGGTACGGTACGGTACGGTACGGTACGGTACGGTACGGTACGGTACGGTACGGTACATTACATTACGTTACAATCAACTTCACCGGCAGTCAGCCCGATGGGGTGCCGCCGGTGAGCTGCCACACCGCTGGATTACGTCGTGGAGCAAACGTTACTGTATTCAGATTACAAGCTAACCTGCGGAAATTGTTAGCGTTACGCGACGAGCTCGATGCAGAACTGAAGACTAAAGGGTCTTTCCTCAAATTTTTGAAGTTGGAGATCAAGAGAGCTCCTCTGCATGCCTGCGATCAGAGCATACATGTCATGCAATAATATTCATATTGTTGTACTTCATCAGTGTTGCGATGCCCCGGCTACGAGTCAACTGTGTTTTGAATAAAAAAGAGCCACGATATTTATCGAAGCGATGGTCACCCTACGAGCTCGGCGCAGTCGGTTCACACGAGGCGGCAGGTTTGATAAAACGAACGCGGCGGCGCGCTCCCGCGTGTACCTCGACAAGCTCTTATTAATCTATATACAACTTCATAAAAATAAAAATTAATTAGTTCACCAGCCCGAGATCGATGTAAATCCGCTAATCCCATTAATATATACAACTTTATGTTAAAACTTGAAAGAAAACTGTTGTGTTCAATACTAAGCACGACGGAGTGCGGGCACGTGCGCGCGGCGCAATGTTATATATATATATGTTCAATTAAATATAAACTATTTTGTCGTCAGATACAAATTGTTAAAAGAAATCTCTGATAAAATATAAAATAAATCTCTTACAATTCAAAATCCATATTCCCAGTCCATATTGCGAATACCTCCGCGGCACCTAGCTATCTGCAAATACACCAGTAACAAGTGAGCACAGTTTACCAGAGGTTCGTTATCCGGGAGGCGCGAGACAAATGTCCCTCTCCCTCCTCCCCCCCCGTCCCCCTCCCACCCGCCGCCGCGCCCCCGGCAACACGAATAACAAAGATAATCCCCGGTAATGCCAACCTGCCAGCGATCCATTGCTTGAAATTATTGCGCTAATTGATGCATCTGGCATTTGATACATTCATTCCGACAAATCATTCCGCTAAGGTGATGCGGTAACAGTCAACAGGCTTGAAGTATATCTACGGAGTTCGAACATCTGAAGCAATATGTTGAGATAGATAGTTGCAATGTCTATTTGCAATATTAATGTAACAGCTTTACATTGAATGTGCACTTCGTAAATAAACGTATATTATACTTTAGCATTTATGCAACCCTCTCACAAATCGAGCTGAACTACTTTGTCAGGCGGCAGCTAGTGTAACTTCAATTACTCATGCTTTAGAAAAATAAAACAAATCCATGAATTGTGAAGTACTGGAAAGCGCCGTGTTCTTGCAAAACATCAATTACTTATTCCACTTGATTCGTCTTTTTTGTTTACATCGAGTAATTAAACTTTTAGACGACACATGTAACGAATAGTTTGTAGAAAAAACCATCGCTTTGATTGTATCGCAAACAACAACTTTTAAACTGCAAAAAATGTTAGCCAACGCAAATAAATTTTACATATCGGTTGTTTATGTCTCACTACACTTTTTTATTTATTATCAAAACAGTTTTCTTTCTTTTTGTCTTGTTAAACATTGCTTAACTATAACACATTTTATGATATGATATAGCCGTGATAGCCTAGTGGTTTGAACGCCGGCCTTCCACTCCGGAGGTACCGGGTTCGACTCTGGTTTACACCAATGAACTTTTCAATTTATGTGCAGTTAGTATAACACCAACTAATATCACGCGCTTTGACGGTGAAGGAAAACATCGTGAGGTAACCTTCATATCTATGTCATGAGCAGCAGTGGTCCGACTAGTATGTGAAATGGAGAAGGCAATGGCAACACCACTCCATTATAACTGACAAGTAAGTCGTCGTGTGTTTCATTACCCATGATGACCACGACCCTCAGTCATGAAGAAATACGACTTAGAAGAAGAACACATTTTCATTATATCACTATTGAATAAACTCGTTTTAAGATTTCATTTGTCTCTAGGTTGAATCAAACTAGAAAAAATGGTTGCCAGATAGTTGTAAAGTTAAGTGTTGCCATCTATTGCAATGTTCTGAAACTAAATAAAGTTACCTTAACAATTACATGAATTTAATACCTCTTAAAATACAGAATAATTGCATGTGTTTTTAACAGTATCTATTGTTTAATTTTACATTTTTTACTTTATTTCATGCGGATTAAATTATGATTTGGAAACCAAATCAATGTTGCAATTTATCAAGTTCAGTCCGCCGCCGTTAGATGGCACTCAACACAACTGTTAGTCAATGTTATGTTAGTTCCTTTATTTGCAAAATAGATGGTGCTAACAAATACAATACTAAACATATTTCTAAGTGTTTTGTTGTTGTTAAGGAATTTATTTATAATCAATCATATTCATCATTTATCTGTTAATAAATGTGCTTTATGTTTTGTGCCGACATTGTACAATTTTACTTTAGGTTTTTACAAAAATCATTTAAATGACACAAGATTTCCCTTTGTCTACAACAGATGGCATTTTCTCTTTGTAAAAAAACAAAAGGCATTTTAACTTTTCTCAAAAAAATTCTAACCAACATAAAACCTGAATTTAGTACGGTGTGCCTAAAAAAAATTATCATAAATTGAAGAAAAGAAGATGGTGATTTACAACACTGTAAAAGAATATAGTATAGCATAAGTAATTTATACTAATTATCATTTTCTGTTGATTTAATTTGAGCAAAGGTCTTTGTGCAGATTTACACTTTGGCTAGAAACTTACTTGTCAACGGAATGCTGGTGTTGTCTTTCCTTTATAGTAGCTAATGTGCATATCCATATATGTGCATAATCGATAACATGTACATGTCAGGGTTAAAAAGTAAACGATTTGTTTTATGGAAAACTATTTATTTTTCATTCCGTTGGCTTTATCTTTCTAACGCTACGTCATATCAATGCGCTCTTCAAAACGTCCAAAAACTAAATTCGTATCAATATCTAATAGAAAAATTTACAAATTCACTTATAAGCTATAGGAAGCAATCCAAAAGACAAGAAAAGCAAAAGTAAAGATTACAGTTTCCTTTTAATTTTGTCTGTGTATATGTCATGCAGTACCCGCTGTAAACTTACGTATATTCATAATAGTGTAGACATTACAGAATGTTTACACGAGCTCCAACGAACGAGTTGTTATGTAGAAAAACTATTATAAACAGAGATTTCGCAAGGAATTTGTACCGAGGGATTTTGTATGTGGCCTTAATAACACTTTTCATATATTTACATTTGTTTTGTGCTTTTCCGACATTACAACTTATTACTAAACTATAATGAATGAAACTAAAATATAATTTATTATGAGTTCAGGGCAGTCGTGTCCACTTCAACACTTCTATTTAATAAATTTACTTGTACAATGTTGGTAATATGAGTTATCAAATAAATCAGTTATTTTCATTTCAGTTGTTTTTTTGGGTCTCATATCACTCGGCGACTATAATTAAGTTAAATTATCATTTATAATGATGACAATGATAATTTAACTTTAACCAATACAAAAAAAAACAATTTACAAACGAATTGTCCACCAGCATCACTCACTTTATTTATAACGGCAGTCACATTTCCCCGCGCAAACTTTTTAATGCCTATTTTGTTTTATAGTTTGTCTGAAGTCCTCTAACCAACTTCTTATAAAAAACAGTTATAAGTCATATTATGTATCGTTTAATTTTTACTTAACTACAACGGGTAGGCTTTGGACTCCCAATTTGTTGTGACATTGGATCGTGGATTGTGAAGCGATCGCTGTCATGGCGACAGGTTTACAAAACGAGGGTGACCGCTAGCTCTAAAACCTAACCACCAACCAAACCCATAACATGTAGCTCCGGGGTGGTCAGTGTTACAAGGTAAGCGATTAACAATTTTGCCGGGAAATTTTCAGTATAAAAATGTATCAAACTTACTTATTGATTAATCGGACACTTCGGCGCAGTATTTCATTGATGGCATTCAAATTAAACATTGAACAGAAGTAATACGTTTAAGTCTATTAAAAATAATACTTTATTTTATACAAATAGATAATAAAAATAAAACCGCAAACACGTGACTTAACTAAGTTTACAGTAATTCGTATACTCGTCGGTGGCGTCACCACCCGCCGCAGAGCGCGGCCGCGCCTGACAAGAGCAAGCGAGGTAAGTACTTATGTATATACAATCAGGACTTTTATTGCACAAATAATCTCTCAACACGCAAGCATAGGTGTCTACGTAATGGATACAAGATGTCTGCCTGTGTCGTCGAGTAACGGCGGCACTATAAAACCGCTCCGCAGTTACATGCGTTGTATAATTTATTGTACTGTTTCACCTCCCGCCGGCAAAAGCAATAAATTAAGAGACACCAAACCAACCGAACTAATACCAAATCATTTCTTTTTAATCTGTATATTAAATTACAACGCCGTAAATGAATTATTTAGGAGAGGTGGAACGTTTACGAGCAATCAATACACGAGCCAGGCAGGGAGAGCTCTGAATGTTTATGTTTAATTCGGTCATTACTAGAATTAGTACGTTTCGATTGAAAACTCACAAATGTACTGCCGCAGGTTTAGTTCCTAGTGCACATCGAGACAGATCAATTAGATCTTTATTATATATTTTAATGAGCAAACAAACAATATGTAATCGCATGTGAACTGCGCAGAGATGTTAAGTTAATGAACATATTTATTACTTAAATGTATAAAGTAAACAATGTTGGGATTGATTCGATTATATCGAGTAAGCGGTAAACAAATAATACTAGCGGTTTACTGGTGAAGATGCGAGAAATCGGACAGCTGAAGCAAGCACGAAGATACGACAGCGATGACAGGAAAGTATGTTTAGACAAGTAATGTACACTGCGATGGGTAAATAATAAAAATATGGCAAAATATGAGGCAATAGTGTAAACACCTGCAGCAGCCTCGCGCACAGCTGCAGTTAATTCTGCAGCTTACTGTCACTCGGGCACACAACAGAAGGAGCAGAGCTCCAGCAGGACCTTAGAGGAGAGGGAGTGAAGCCGGCCACGTGAATTACAAATTAATTCGCTTTAATACTAATATTAAATATGTACAGAGGTTCCGGCGGACGGAGTGCGACAGCCCGCGCCGCCTGTCCGATGCCTGTCTCGCGCGTTACAAAAACTTAAAGAGGTAATGAGTCAAGCAAGTAACCAGTTAATCTTTATCGTGTTGATGAACTGATTACAGTCCGCGGGAGCTGGCGGCGGGACCCTGTCGCCGGGAGTACCCGCGCGGACCTCGCCGTGGTCTGCTTCCGGCGCCGCGCCGGCCCCGCTCACATCTCGACGTCCCTGCTCAGGCTGTCGAACTTCAAGTCTTTCACCTCCTCGGGGCTGAAGCTCCTCACCGAGACCTTGGCCTCCCCGAGCTCGGCCCCCGACAGCTTGTTCGTTATCTTCGTTATGGAGATCCTGCTTTCCACGTCGTTGACGTCACAGATGCTCTCCAGCACGACCCCCTTCTCCACGCGGCGCGGCTTCGGGCTCGCCGCCTGCTTTGTACTTCTTAACTTCTCGCTCAATATCTTGTTGCAGTTCTTCTTAGACATGTCCAGCGCCAGCGGATCCTCCTTGGCGTCTTCCGGTTTCTTCTCATCGGCGGCGGGCTTGTTCTGCTGCTTGATTTCCGCGACCTCCGCGTTCGACACGTTGTCTTTCTTCTTCCATTTCGTTCTTCTGTTTTGGAACCAGATTTTCACCTGGAACATTACAAGTTAACTTTAGTTGCACTCATTGAATACAGCTCGTGCAGCATGGGTTATGCAGTATATGGGTACGGGAAGATTTTTCGTTCATTAAATATCAACGATTTGACTTAACGAGCTGCTGCTCCATTCGTATGTGTATCATAGGTTTGTGTACCATTTACACCCTGACACTTACATTTCTAACGCAGTACAATTATGTATGTGTGTACCAGGAGGATTGTTACACCAGCACACACCCCCCTCCCCCCTCCACCGGCCCTCCCGCACTACACCAATTGTACCCGCGGTAACGTAATCCGCGTTGTCGGCGTGTGTGTGTGTGTGGGATTACACAAATGTATCGACTAACAAACAGTTAATTACGCGCTGATCGATCCCCCGCCCCGCATGGGGGGGTCGGGGCGGACAGGATGGGGGGGGGGGGGGTGTTTGCGCTCGCCAGGGCTGCTCAACCTTTGCACATACTAAAGTAATATAATAACCATTTGGATTACATTACATCTGCTGCGTGCGGGCAGCGGACATCTATCGGCTGATGATGATAAAGATAATATAGAAATGTATTTTGTTAGAGAAAAAAAGATTGAATGTCCGCTATCTACATTTATTATTTATTTATTTATTTATTTAAAAACTTTGTTTGCACACAAATAAAAATTGTACAAAAAGGCGGACTTAATGCCATAGGGCATTCTCTCCCAGTCAACCTCGGCAGTGGGGAAATGCAGTGGTAGGTGAGGGTAAAAGAGAAGTATTGTTATAAAAAATATATATAAAAAAAAAGGAAGATATATACTAATATATACATACATACACATACAAATACATACATAATAAATATATATATATATATATATATATATATATATATAAATATATATATATAACATACATAATAAATATATATATATATATAACATACATAATAAATATATATATATATAACATACATAAGAATTAATGTTCTATATCTAAGTAAAACCTCCTCACCATTCTCTTAAAGATATTTTGTTTGGAGCCCTTCTAATATCGTCGGGCAAGGAGTTCCAGAGTCGTGCTGCCTGAAACTGTAAAAGAGTTACCGACGAAGCCAGTGAAGTGTTGTGGAATACTAATTGTTAAATTAGTAGTTGAGCGGAGGTCCCTGTCATGGGTTGAAGAAAGAAATTGAAAGCTACCTTTAAGGTACAAAGGAGTTTTTGGATCATTTAAAATTGAGAAGAGAACAAGTAATATTCTAGAATTGCGCCTCTGAAGAATAGTGAGCCATTTAAGGCGAGAGCGGTATTCAGAGATGTGGTCATATTTCGAAGTCCGAAAATATATCTTATACAATTGTTGGAAAGGCGTTCTAGCTTGTTAAGAAGATCTTTATTCAAGTCGAGGTAGCACACATCTGCGTAATCAATTATTGGCATTATTAAGGACTGCACAAGCATAATCTTAGTTTTGGGACAGAGGATTTTTATTATTGCTCTTGTTGGTTATTTGGTCCGGACGACGTAGTGTGGAGGCTCCGCGATGGTAAACACCACGCTGCGTTCGTTTTTTTAAGCTTTAACATGTTAAGTCTCGTTACCTTAATAACTCCACTAGTTGCAGCGCTCATCGAACAGGGACGCAGTAATGTTAAAAAAAAAACAGATTCGCAAAGGAAATTATCGCAGAGTTTTAGCACCAGTAAAATCTTTGAAACTGTTGCACCGATTTCGATTAAAATTTTAACCGGAGGCACACACACACACATAAAATTAAACTGTTTGCTATACTCTTTAATTGATAGTTCCGTTTCAAGTCCAGCGATTGAACTGGCTAGGGTCGGAACTGATGAGGATCACTAACGTGTGCTTCGATAATATTAGTAGCAATAAAGTAAATATACTAGCAGCAGGGCGCGCGGCGCCGGGTTCGTGTGTTTTTTTTATATACTATTAAGCGTCGAGACGAGCAAGACGTTCACCTGATGGTAAGTGATACGCTTGCCCATGACAACGTGGTGCTAGTTAAGATGGTACACACTGCACCACATTGCGCTCGTCGTAAGACATAAAGTGCTAAATCTCGTTACCCCAGTAATTACACTAGCTACGCCCTTCAAACCGGAACACAGTAATGTTTGCACACTACTATTTGGTTTGCAATAGGAGCTGCGGTGGTACCCACCCAGACGGTCTCCGGCAACAGAGACCTACCACCTAGTAAAAGTAGTAGAGTGTGTCTGGTGGTGACGCGGTGGGGGTGGTGGGGTGGTGGTGGTGGTGAGTGCAGCGCGCCGGTGACAGCCCTGCCCGCAATCGATACACCGGAGGACGAGTTAACAAGCGACACGGTTTGATTCGCGCAGGTGTGACGTCGCGTCAGCGGGACAGCTGCCCAGGCGCAACAACAGCATAACCAACTTCTTTTTTTTCTCTTTATTGCTAAACCTTACCAAATGTACACAAAGAGACACTTGATGATATTATCCACCAGGCAACGTTTGGTGAGGTGAGATGTGGTAGGTGGTAAGTTGAAGAGAAAGAAAAAAAAAAGTTTAACATTAAACATTATTAGTCGCCCGTCGCAACACAAACTGCACAGAGGCCGCACTGATGTTCGTGCTACTTACTGCAGCAGGATTACTCGGTGGAGCCGCGGGTGTTGGATGGGGAGTCTGACACCCGGTAACATCACAGCACGGAGTGCGTGCAGCATGCTGTGCGTTTTCAGCACTCTACTCTGGAGCAGGGGAAATGGCTGGCCCACAGCCTATTAATGAAGGTGGAGTCCTAAGGACCAGGCGCGGGCGGCATAGCGATCGCATGACCCAGTCGATCTCGCTTTGCCGCCAGTAACGCGCGGAGAAGGAAACGCCGAGGGGTTTTAGTGGGTGAAAATCCCACATAACCCGGCGCCGCTCCCCACGGCCTCGAGTATCTTTTGAAGATTTCCCCCTCGTATGAAAAATAAAAAAAAGCAGGATTACTCGGTGCCATCGAAATTGGGAGCTGTGCGAGGTGATACACAAGAAGCACAACATTTACGTCGAAGTGAAAATTTCTTGTCACCGGTCAATAGTACGTATAACGTAAACAAGCTGCGGCGCGAGCACAGCACCAGCCGGTTACATATGAAAGGAGTGCGGGCAGGCCTCCGGGGAGTCCGGGATTCGATGCCTTAATTAGTGGTTTACGAGATGTTTTTATCGGGAGTGCGGCGGGCGCTGCCTTTCCGTTAATAACGATTGCAGCGATTGTTCCACTTGCGTGTATTACCTATAAAACAACTGCCCACCAGTAGCTTAACTATTCCACCTTCAACTTATTGTATATTACATGGCTACAAGAAATATAATAAGCTAATATCAAATCATAAATCATAAAAGCGAAAACGTTTTCTTTACAAAATCTTATCTAATTCTGAATTAAAATTTAGTCGCTGCAAGGTGAGCACGTCGCAGACATTACACGACTGTCATACAGATGAAGCAGCAAAATAACTTATTAGAAGATAAGCTCGGACAAGTTGAATATCCGAGTTGGAAGCCGCCGATGTTTTCTTACTATCAATTACACTTAATAAGCTATAATTTATCATTATCTCGACTGAAAGTTTCACCCACGTAAGCTTAACATCGAGGTCACTCCTCTCATTATCGACCTCGGGTCTCTCGGGTAAATTACAGGCCCGTTCATGTTGCTGCTTATTAATTAGCTAGACTAATTAAGACAAACGCCGCAACAAATTAATCAGAGGAGCTGAACCATCACGCGGTGGAGACCATCGAAGTGCAGCGGCGACCAGGTGACGTGTAGTTAAGGAGTATGATGAGCTCATTTATTTCAGAACAACAGTCCTTGGATAACAAAATAAGCCTAATGGCATATGGATGTTAAAACTTTAAGGACTGGATTATTTTAAACAGATTCGTCTGGCTTTCGACATCTGAAACAAAGGCTAAGAAGGAAACTTTAAAAATTTAAGTAAGCAAACAAAGGAGATGATTACAAAGCAAGCGAACATTTAGTGTACTCATTACGATACAGCTCGTTACGGCGTCTCCGAGCGCGCGCGCCTGCGCCTAATTACCGGACCCCGCTCTGCTTGAACCCAATACCCTCCACGATGAGGACTGAAGCGGTTACTACAATCATTAGGTTCCCGGTTCACCCGAATGCCACCACTTCAACCCAGCCCACGCTGTTACAAACGTCACAGTTTCAGTACCTTTTATCAATATACGAGTTCCAGAAATAATTTCAATTCTTAAAGTTTTAAACGATTTGACGCTTATTATAATAAACACGGCCATTCTAGCGGACTACAACGCATTTGTGTTGGCATGCGGTAGTTACCAAACATTACCGAGTTCAAAGTGAGGAGTAAGAATAAATGAAGACAGTATACAAGTTAAGTGTGGACTGTGCAGTGCCATCACAAACATTCAATGTTTATTGGCACCAACTATTGTGTAACTAGAATTAAGGAAAAATTGTAAAATATGATAATAAATTAAAAAAAAAAAAAAGGTAATTGGGGTGCCCGTATCGGTTTACTGCAAGGCGACGCGCGGACCGGCGCCGCTGCAGGGCTGCACGTTGCGTCAAGGGACTGCGTCCGAGGCACCGCGTGGTCACCGCACAATGCAATCCGCTTGCTTGCAAACATGAACATAATTATTATTGATTGCGCATTAGCGCGCCGCGGGGGCGCGAGCGGGACGGGCGGCGCGGCGCGGCGCGCGCGTGCGAGCGGGACGCGCGGCCTGTGTGTGACACGTCAAGTCCTCGTTAATTGCGCGCCCGTGTCACCGGATGTACCTGTTCTGCTAATCATCCACGTCTCTACGCGTGCACGCTGCACACCGACACCACGTTGATATAGAAACCGCGGACGCGCTGCCGGCCCTCCGCGTGCTGGTGGACCGACGATCTGGTGGTCGCAGGAACCCTCTAAATGAGGCGACGCAAAACCGATCAGTGTGAGGATCTATGGATGGAGCTGATGTGGAGCTTATCAAAACAGATTTATAATTGCAGTAAACACAGTTTATGTCGCACACAAGTGGGAGGTGCTTCATCAAGATCAAGATTTTTTTGGAAAATATTGGGGTTTAGTGGACCTTGTATTACTTCATAATATGCTGCAAAAACTATAAATGTGTTGTTTATTTATTAACATACGTTAAGTGATAACTTTTATGTACATCTGATGGGTAAAAAATTACTTAAATAGTAATTGCAATGAAGTAAGGCTTGTTCCCTTTAACCGATACGGTGCCTCTAACCCTCACTGGTCACGGAAGTACAAGTAGACTGCTTAATAGGACCTGTTGCTAACGCCGTGCAGCACAGACAGGTCACACTTCATTACAATCTAATGAAGTTTATTAACGTACCTGCCGCAGCGATTTGCAGCCGAGCTGCAAACAGTGGCACAATAATAACACCTTATTTAATAAACACACACATTCTCGGTTACTCACGCGGTGAACGGATATGTTTAAGACTAAGATATATGAACATATCCAAGGCAAGTATCGACAACTCACATCAGTCGACAGTCACATCAACAAATCATCAATCGTGACAATTTAGTCGATATCTCGGCGACTAATTGATTTACAAGCGATCAATGCCCTGTGGCCCTGCACCCGGAGACCAGGTCAGCTCGCGCAGCCCGGGTACGGTTTGTATCAATGATTGAACACTACATTACTTGATCAATCCCCGGGTGTGCACTGCGCTGCAATACGATCATGTTCGAAAGCGTTCGTTATGTATCTTAAGTGCTCAGGGCTCTTGCTCGCTGTATATATAAACACAGAGTTACTGAAGTTAAAAGAAAATATTTACAAGCACTTTCCTACTGTAATTGTACCGCTACGAGAACATCGCCTTGTTCTGCATGTCAAACTGTCAGAGTAAACGAGCTCCGACGTCCACGGGCCCGTTGTCACTTGACACAATGTAAAGTTAAAGTTGCAGTTAGAGCAATTACTGGGGTGGCGAGATTTAACATCTAATGTGCGAAGGCGGCGAGCACAACGCGGTACTGACCAGCACATCGTTTCGTAATTAAAACAAAAAGCTGAAAATATATTTAGAAACAGAAACAAGAAGTGCGTCAGTAGTTACTCATACCCCCTCCGGCTACGGGCAGGCCGCTCTGTCGCGGTTGTTACGTGACCTCTCCCGTACATGTTTGTTGTCCCTTGTAACAGAGAAATGTGTAGCGAAAATATTATATTAATAATGGAGGTATTCGAGGAGTACAAAGGAAGCTGTCCTCTCCGGAGCAACTCGTCGCTGCGTTCCCATGTTCTCGCCCGTGACGCGCGTTGAAGTAAAATAGACTCTGAAGTGAACGCCGCAGAGGTCACTGTTGCAAACCGTAGCGAATATTTGTTTCGGACTGCTTTCAGCGGACGTCGGTGTAGGAGAGATTTGAACGGCGTAACATGAAATACGGAGACACGGAATTGTAGTGATTTTTTATTAGACTTCGTATATTCTGTTGTGCTTTATAATGTAACTAGATTATTTAAAAACTAACTAGATCTCCGGAAAATAAAGTGTGATAACTTAGTGATGTATAATTTTCATGAGATATAATAAAAACAGAAAGTATAAAACATATAGTTTGTAATTCAATGTGTGCTAGTATTATTGTAAGCGTCGTACTGTTCTGTAACTTTCCTAGAACATAGTGATATATCAACAGCATAGATTTAGTAGTTAGCTAAGATGAAGGAATGTTTACTACAATAGTATTTGATTGAATCTATAAGATCAGCTAAGTCACATGCACACGAGCACACAGGCGCACGAGCACACAGGCACACGAGCACACAGGCAATCGATACGAGCGCGGTGCGTCGCTTTGTTCGCGGATCAGCCTACACGACCCTATTAGCGGCGGCTTTGACGGCCAGGGACGTGACGGCATTCCCGCGACCGATACTAGTATTTAACAATAATTGTTTATTTGTTTTGTAACCTGTAAATATAACGCTGTAGTGAAGGCAAATAGTAAACCCCGAAAAATGGTTATAATAATATTTCGTTGCCGACTACATCAATAAAGTCGTACGTGTGTAAGAGAATACGCGGAATAGTTCAAAGATGGATTTGAACTACAATTTTTTGTCGTTAAAACGTTCTCTGTAATCGTTTAGCAAAGTGGTGCAGTGTAAACATCTCAACATCACATTTACGAGCGTATCGTTTACAATCAGATCACCGAACAATCGAAACCTAGCCTTATCGTAGAACATCGATAAAAATAACCTCGATAACGTGTGGGGATATCACTAATGTTATCACGCGGCTCCGTCTCCACCGGCCGATGAGTAAGCCTCGTTGATCTAACAATTATTCATCGTGGACCCCCCCCGCCCTCCGGCTCCATCACCACCGCCTCCTTTCATCAGCAGCATCCGTCACTCGAAGGAGGGAACAGGTTTTTATACATGTGCCGCGGAGCCCCATATAATGACAAACACGCTCAAACAAGTTATGTTTTGTTCAGAACTTATTAAAGTAGTTTCCATTGTCAACGCGGTGACGGTCAATAAGATGTTACACGCGCACTTAGATCTATGTAATAGTTGCAATGTGCCAAGGTTAAATTAACAAATGAAATGAAACTGTAGTTTAAACGTATTTCATGATCCGAGCGCTGAATTTTACACTATTAAATCAGCGGAAGAATTAGAGCCGTGATAGCCTAGTGGTTTGAACGCCGGCCTTCCAATGCGAAGGTACCGGGTTCGAATCCGGCCTGCACCAATGAATTTTTCAATTTATGTGCAGTTAGCATAAAACACCAACTGATATCACGTGCACTGACGGTGAAGGAAAACATCGTGAGAACCTGCATATCTATATCATGACCATCAGTGGTCAGACTAGTATGTGAAATGGGGAAGGCAATGGCAAACCACTCCATTATAACTGCCAAGAGAGTCGTCGTGTGTTTCAATAAAAACATGATGACCACGACCCTCAGTCATGAGGAAATACGACTTAGAAGAAGAAGAAATCAGCGGAATTTGTTTATTTAATCATACTTTAAAGATGCACCAGAAAATGATTGTAACCAAAAAGGACCAATGTATACACTTGTACACAAGCAGAAGCAAAGTCAGCTCCGGGCGGGACTTCGTGAGGTGCTGACGTTTTGTGTGGCGGAAACGGATTAGACCGGAACAGACCATCTGACGTTTTATTATAAGCAAGTACAGTAAGAATTGTAATTGTTTCCTTAAGACTTACTTAAATGTAATCAATACAAGTTGCGACACTCGAATCGCGTTAGCTTGATGCCGGATGTGCTATAACGTGTTAACAGCAGTTCCGGGATATACAGGAAGTGGAGCTAGTATGATGGCAGGGTTTTGTCGAACTTACCAGGATTACTGCCATTTTAATATTGTGAATATGCCAAAACAACGAGTGAGTTTCACCGTAATACACTGCTGGTAAATATACGTTAGTTCTGTCAGAAATGTGCATAGATAACTTAGTAAGCAGTAAGCAGCGTGTGACACTATCACCACAGATCATGTAGCGGCTGGGCATTGCTAGCAGCTACAATATGGACTAGTGCAAAATATAGAATAGTATAGAATAGAAAACTCTTTATTGCACACCAAAAGATACAGAAATTAACAAATCACATTGCTGTTATATGATAAATGCACAACGGGCGGTCTTATCGCTAAGAGCGATTTCTTCCAGACAACCTTTGGATGGAAAATATGTAAAGTAATAAGTAAATTTGGTGTGGGTTTTTATTAGGAAATATAATAAATAAGAATAGATGTAGTAACATATACTTATATGTGGGGCCAAACTTAACTAAAATGCACTGGATTTATTTTCTTTTAAATGGTTTTAATAATAAACGTCTATACAACCCGTCCGTCGTTCTCTCTTCTTTTTTTTCGTCATCCTCAGTGTTACCATTTCACAAATAACGTTATAACGAATTATAAAGTAATACTAGTTAAAAAGTTACAACCAAAAAAAAACTTAAAATTAAATATTCTTCCCACATATATACACATACATGAATAGGTTTACAACATACGTGATAAGGTTTGTTCAGGTCGGCGATATCTACTGACTGTACTCCTGATGTTACTCGTGTACTATCGCATCGGCGACCGCTCTGCATCACACGGAACTACACCAGCACGTGGTGTCACGGCTGCGTGTAGCTTGCACAATATTACTAAGTACACAGTACATTGATACACGAGCCGTGTCACTTGAGTAAAGCGAAGTGACGCGGTTGGTGACGTCGGTAACATTGTAGCGTGACGCAGCGCCGCGCGACACTGCACCCTGTCGCGGGGCCACAAGTTCGATTATTAGCGGGTGAGCTCACCGGTTTCCAAATGCCGTTATATTGTACAACAACACTGCTACACGATCGGGTGTGCTGTAACAGTTAGTTAACGATAATCGATTATTCGCCCCCTCGTGTACATGTCGGACGAACGCTTTGATTTCTTAAGATTGAATTAGCTATGTAGTCCGGGTTTAGAAATATTTTTTACCAGGTGGTAGGTCTCTGTTGCCGGAGACCGTCTGGGTGGGTACCACCGCAGCTCCTATTTTAAACTGCCAAATAGTAGAGTGCGAACATTACTGTGTTCCGGTTTGAAGGGCGCTATAGCTAGTGTAATTACTGGGGTAACGAGACTTAACAACTTATGTCTTACGACGACCGCAATGTGGTGCAGTGTGTACCATCTTAACTAGCGCCACGTTGTCATGGGCAAGCGTATCGTTTACCATCAGGTGAACGTCTTGCTCGTCTCGTCGCATAATAGCATAAAAAAAAAAGATCGCTTACACTTAATTATATTGACTTACAAGCAGCGACTGAAGTAAAGTAAAGAACGTTTTCTGTTACCTTTTCAGTTTTCTCTCAAGGTATATACTTTTAACAAAAAGAGAATCGTTGAAATGGAATAAATCTGAAAAGTTATGTCCTAGTCCGATCAGCACAAATCAACAATTGTGGTTTCCGTTGTGAAAATTTAGAAGAGACTCGAATCCACTGCCCCGCTAAATAGTAGACAGCCTGTCACGTGTATACCCGTCAGCGGTAACATGAATCGTACACGGTTGTACCGCTGCGGTTCAGCCGACACGATTGAGCTGCGTGTAGTTTGAAGCAGCACTCGCTCTGATAGTTTTTGATGGACTGCGGTCCATTATTGATTGCTCTGCAGCTTCCACTGTAACGAGATCTGTTCCCACACACACGCACACACACGCTGACTGATTCATCAAATCCGCAGACGCTCAAGTGGAAAATTGGAAACACTAAATGTTCACATATGTTCCCGTATCAATGTTCGGTGTTCGCGTTAGAAATTATTTGATTTTACTTTAAAAATCATACGAACAGTACGAGTGTAGATGCGAGTCTGCGCTACTAGTCTGTTTTACTGTCGCACATTGTATGGTATTACAAAATATATCACGTAAATTATTTGTATAGCAATTACAAGTAAAAATTAAACATTCTGACGGATTTTTTAATAAGTTTGGAGTAAATGCGGTCGGATCAAAGCAGCGGCCCACAGTAGCGCGAGCGCAATGCGATGTAGCCGCGCTGGTCGCCGGGCGGTGGCTACGCCCGAGCTGGCTCTGGCTGTGCACCGGTGTCGCCGAATGCGGTGCAATATCTGCAGCTGCATTCGGCGCGTTGCAGCATTTGGCACTGCGGCGGCGGCGGCGAGTGGCAGCGGCTTGGCAACGCACCAAATTATATATAAAGCGGTCTATTAACCGAAACGCCATTTTGTATTCTTGACCCGGTATAGATTTATCGTTTAGGTTATTGAACGTGTGCGTTATGCAACAAATATCCCGCCGCTACCTTTGCAAATGCATCGGACATCTACACTGCGAAGCGACGCGTGTGCCACACAGCGAGCCGCTTCGTGGAGGTGTCGTTATGTGTATATAAGTATTGATACACGGTAGCGCCCACTGGTGAGAGGACAACAAACGGGATAATAAAATTCTATCCATAGTTATCAGGTTTTAGAGGTATACGATCACATTTTACCAGGTGGTAGGTCTCTGTTGCCGGAGACCGTCTGGGTGGGTACCACCGCAGCTCCTATTGCAACCGACAAATAGTAGTGTGCGAACATTACTGTGTTCCGGTTTGAAGGGCGCTGTAGCTAGTGTAATTACTGGGGTAACGAGACTTAACACCTTATGTCTTACGACGAGCGCAATGTGGTGCAGTGTGTACCATCTTAACTAGCACCGCGTTGTTATCAAGCGTATCACTTACCATCAGGTGAACGTCTTGCTCGTCTCGTCGCAAAGTAGTATAAAAAAAAAAACAATGAATAACAACAATTTTTAAATATGGCAGAATGTTATCATTTCGCGCGCGCTCTGTTAACCTAATAATTTACGTTTATCGCACACAGCAGGCAGGGCGCGCCGCGTGCGCGTGGGCAGCCGCGCCCGCCCGCCATTGGCCGCGCGCCGGCCGCGGGCGGAGGGGGGCAGCGCGGCGCCTTCCCACTGGCCGGCACTCCGACGCAACAATTTGGCAGAGGACCAAGTGGGAGGGACCCGGTATGAACCAGCACAAACACTCCAAGAGGATTCGAGGTGCGCATTGACAGACATACGTACTGCGAGTACTACAATTTAGATTTAACTGTCAACAGAGAAATTTGGTCTAAAAAGTTCGGTTAGTTAATTGCGTAAGCGCGGACTGCGGCTATCTGGTTGTTTTGTGTATTTTTTTTTTAAGTTCATAAACCACTTACGTAAAAGGACGTGTTTTAGAAAAATGGAAAACGTGTGGACTTCGAGAAGTATTAAGGGGAGCGTCGCTGTGTGTTCACCAGAAGTTTAACTTATGTACCGATTTAACTACGACCTGTTTTATACATCTAGTGATTTCATCATTTTAATGATGACTATAAAAGCCCGCTGCGTAGATCACTGGATAGTTAGAGCGTACCAATTATCGTCATGAAAATTGGTCGAACCACACGGAAGATTCCAACTGTAGCATTTAGTGGCAAATTATATCAAAGGAAATGACTAAATATACAAAAGAAAATGTTCTATAATAAATTATTTTTTTTTTTTTTTTTTTTTTTTTTTTTTTTTTTTTTTTTTTTTTTTTTTTTTTTTTTTTTTTTTTTTTTTTTTTTTTTTGGACAAGGTACAGTTATTTTAATAGAATAATAGTTTCCGTACGTAATATTGTTATTGGTGTCCAGAACAGTGGTTACTTAGATAAGTTTACAAATAATTAATACGTTACTTTTATTTAAAACTTTGTTTGCACAAAAATAAATATTGTACAAAAAGGCGGACTTAATGCCATAGGGCATTCTCTCCCAGTCAACCTCGGCAGAGAGAGAGAGAGAGAAGTCAGAAGCCAGTGAAGTGTTGTGGAATACCTTTAAGGTACAAAGGAGTTTTTGGATCATTTAAAATTGAGAAGAGAACAAGTAATATTCTAGAATTGCGCCTCTGATGAATAGTGAGCCATTTAAGGCGAGAGCGGTATTCAGAGATGTGATCATATTTTCGAAGTCCGAAAATATATCTTATACAATTGTTGGAAAGGCGCTCTAGCTTGTTAAGAAGATCTTCGTTCAAGTCCAGATGTATGTATGATGTATCGATTTTATGTATGAAGAGATTGATTGATGGAAACATTAACAAGGTGAGTATAATCGCGACCTAATGGCACTGCCCACCACCGCTCCTGTCCTGGTGAACGAAACCAAACAAATTGGAACGGACTGCCTTGCACCAGCCGCGCGACCAACGCTGCTAATTAGCAGCGCCGGACTACGGCCAGGGGAAGGGGGAGGAGGGGGGTGTATCCCAAGCGGATTTGTCTGCACGTTACATACGTATACGTATGGAGTACTACACTAGTTATAGAAGCATAGACTTAACCCCGAGAGGATAACGATTGATTAAAACCAAATTAGCCGCAATTGTGCCTACATGGTAGTTTCTGAAACTTACCTAACAGTTGAAGTAAATAGACAAAAGGAATAACACTAACTTATGAAATCGTACTATTTATAATCAAGTATCCAAAACTAAAACTCTCGGACTGATTACGCTGCCGGCGCCCCACTTCACTACTGGGTAATTAACATTATAATCGTAAACACAGACACCGGTGTGAACTGCTAAACGCTGATGTGTTTCCTCACAAACACTGAACATTGGAGAAGCACGAGCTGCTGCTGTGCGTGTTGTATGTAATAAGTGATTGCACTAAGAACCAATCAGTTTTACTTTATGCATAGATTTTTGGTTAAAATAGTATGTTGGTCAAGAAATAATATCAGCGCTCGCAAACTGGTACTGAAATTCTGTTTTAGGTGAAAGCACAGGCGGAGTAATTTATAATTTTAAAATGAATAAGTCTATTCATTGAACTCTATTTCAAATTATTATTATTAGTGTTTAAGCGGTTTCATGTTTTCAATTCTTTCATTTAGTATACGAGTATTATATAACATATATTCGGATATATGCCATAATAATAACCGGTAGAACTGAACCTAAACATCAGAAAAAGAAACATCACCTCTTAGGTTTTTTATTAATTACCAGTTTCAGTGAAATGAACCATGTCCATTGCAATAAAAAATCAAATAATCTTTTTTTAAAGTTATAAATTTGACACATCCCAGGTAAGATCGTTTTAATTTCTACTTAACGTATATTGACGTGCACGTAGTTTGCCTGTTACCGGTAATCATTTGGCATAAATTCGTATATTATTAGTTTTAGCATATTTGCGTAAACGAGCAATTATTAGTCTGTGCGATTTCGTTCCATTTAATAGCCCTTAGGATTACTTTACCAGCGCTCCCAGTTCTTCTGTTTCGGTATTCGTTTGTGGAGTATTATAAACATCCTTTATTTGACTTTAGACGGAGCGCTGCGTGTAGTGTAATAAGATTACTTTAATGCAAACTGATTAAATGATTGTTTAACTTCTTTCACTAAGGAATGCTTAATATCAAGCCGAATGTGCGAGAAAACGGTAGAGCCGGCGCGATGCGATGCAGATAAGCCGACGGTGCGACAAGCGGACCACCGGCGCGGCCATTTGCATATGCGCATGCGCCGCGCACGCCCACGCCCACGCGCACTCTAATTGATCGCGCTACAGCGGCCGGCGCAGCTTCACATCAACTGCACAAAATATCTTTAAACGAAACAAATCTAATGAATTATCATTATTTAACTGGTTTACCTTATATACTAATAAAATATAGAAATATTCAGTTCCCAAAATGGTTATTATATTACTAAGTAAAACTCCTAAAACATATCAAGTTGTTAATAATTAGTCGTGATTCATTAACGAGATCGCCGCTCACTCTCAAAGGTTACGTTATTAATTGTGAGCGCATTAATTATTTAATTTGTTTAATGAATTTCAAGTAGACATTCATTATGTAAATATATACAATCGTTTGTCCGCGACAACAAGTGCTACAAGCTGAAAATAACTATAATTACGTGTTAATAAGTTATTACATATTTATGTTAATGAAATTAAGGTAATATACATAATTGTGTTAAGTGACGCCCCGCTGCTGCGCGACGGTAGCCGCATTCATGTTTAAAACGGGACTCCGGCTAATTATTATGAAATATTAGTTTTACGTATGTTCTGTGTGAACTGAAAGGTTTCATTGAGTACACAGCCGCGGGTGAGTGAAAGCTGAGTCGCTCCTGCGACAGGGAAACTAGTAAATAATGCAACGAAGAGAAATAAATTAATCACACGCGGTGGGGGGAGAGAGAGGTGCTGTCATTATGCGCGGATAAGGTTGATTCGGTTAATTAAAATGAAACGACCGCCAATAAAAGTATATAAAATACAAAACTCTTAATGGCAGCCCAATAAAATAACTTAATATTCATTAAGTTAATAAAACGGTCGGCGGGCGGCGGAGACTAAATAACAAGTCGCCTTATTTGAAATTCAAACCGCTGCTGCGGCCGCGGGGCAGCTCTGCAGGAGTCCGCGCAGCAGCCGCCGCACCTTCACCAGCGAGCAGTCCGCACCTCGTACATCGCTGCTTTTATAATCTTTTACAGTTTCCTTTTTACCGACAATAAGGTAGAGGGTTTATGCTCCACGCGTACATTTAAAAAAAATGATATTTACCATTTACAATACAATCAAAAGTAAGCTTCGTCCGCAGCTGCTCTCTTATTTAAAGTGAGTAAGCTAGCTGCAAAATGTTTATGTGAACAATTCACTTAAATTGCTGCGTTCTGTCGCGATGCGTAAAAAGTAATAACATACGGTGTTTCCCTAATCGTCCATTTTTTGGTGAAACAATATAATCGTTGTGTAGTTGTATAAAAACTATTTAGGCGAATAAAAGAGATAATAATTTACATTAGCTTAATATTTTTCTAAAATGTCTCCGTGTCACATGACTCGAAGCTCTCCGCTTAACACAGGAACCCTGATTAGATTCCGCAGCCAGCGGGAGAAGAGTCCAATCCATACCAGAGCGTGCAGTTCTCAATTAAATTGATGGAAATCAAGTTTCAGTCTGTTACTGTGTTCAGTAAAAACTTGCTGCTAATGAAGCCGGAGCTGCAGCGGTGCGGAGCTATTAAGATTACATACCACTAAATGTAACAGACGGCGTGTCATTAAAATGCTTTTTAATCATTATACGCGATGATTTGGACTGTACAGTGCTTCTTAAAGTTTTATTACTACGATCAAATCAAAACATCCATTTAAGGAGCGATTACAGTAATAAATTACCGTTCGATGTTACCGCGGCCGGAGCTCCCAAGTGATCGGACAAGTTAGACGACGATCATCAAAAACATAGAAACGTTATATCTTTGATTTTGGAAGTAAATCTTAGAAATATATTCTACTGGGGGGAAGACGGGTATGTGTAGGATTTCTACACACTAAATGTGGTCTCCAGTGCATCATGAGGATCCCGGTGATCTGCACCGCGTCTGTCCGTCCTACTCGCAGCAGCGATTTAATTACACACTTCCTGAGCTTAGTCCTGTGTTGTCCCGGTGACTTCGCAGCCAGCGGCGGCCGTGTCTAATTAACGTGCCGGAAATCTACGCTTGTTCTTATGAAGTAACGATGTAAAGTATAAATAATTTCGGTGCAACAACTTGACAGTCCTGTCGGTACTCCACTGAATGGTTATTGATGTTTGAGCGTATTTGCATTACATAGTGCTCACTGCTCGCAGTAATATAACATGTACAAACTGAAACTTCATGAATGAAGCAATTAAACGATTGAAATATTAATAAACGGATGTAGCGCAGTGAGCGGTGGTGTGTGGTGGTGGTGTGTGCCAAGTCGGAGTGCGGCACTCGAGTCGCGGCCCGCCGTGGGCGCCCACTTTGCGATGCCTTTTAATTGCGCTCACCTCGCGCGGCGCCGCCGGGTTAATGGAAGCCTCTTGCAGAGGTGGAGGCGAGGAAATATTGTTGGCAGTCCTCGCGCTGGCCAAATTTCGAAGCGGAAATTTCGCATGTACCACACGAGTGTAATAACTATTACAATATTTTTGCAATACTAACAGGTAGTCACAAAAGATATAAGCACGAGAGATTTCTATCGGGTGTATATTTTGTAATAACTTTATAAACATAGCATGGGAAGCAGGTGAGTATTAGCAGCTGTATGTACATTGGAATTATGATATACATATGGGTGTTGGTGTTCGTGCGTGCGGTCAGCGCCGCTGCAGCGCGCCGCTGGTCGGGCGGTCGGCGGCGATTCTTGCGGTTATGTACGTCGGCCGTTTAGTTACAGCGCATTCCGACACATTTATATGTACCAATCAAACCGCATCGCTTACCGTTACTGTAAATGCGATTTCAGCGATCCTATTTCAGAATAATTAAAGATATATACGACCTTGAGCGAGTGCACAGACAGTGATGTCACTGGTAGTATAACACCGCTCTTTTTGCGTCGGTGGTTATAATATCCGCACCGCAACTCTATCCTAAACGTAAACATGATTACGGTGAGAATCTTTTCAGGGAAACTGAAGTAGATTTAGTCTGATGATTACCAGCACACTGCGCTAGTCAACTAATATGTTAAGCTAAGTGGGTCCTATGTTAAGTTGCGAGGATTGTTGGTCTGAAGTGATAACAATAATGCGGTGGTACCTAATAATAAAACAAAGTTTTTGCGTTAAAATGCCCGGAGCCTTCTCGTTCTAGGACAGAGTGGATATGATAATCTATCTCGGCGGAAGGCTAGCTGCAGTCACTAAATATTTATGGAAATGTATGTTGTTAACGCACCGTTATTTTTTATTATAACTAATGCTGTGTGATAAATATGTTTACATTAAGTTGCCATGCAAGAGAAAAGAATCAAAGCTCTTGTTCATAACTAATTCTTAATTCCATTTAGTTTGTTATTTATGACAATGTCCCCTTTAAACTCCATCGTCCAACACTTCTCTGATATAACTCCGCACTAATGCCGTCCCCTTGATCTAACTGCGTGCGACTCGTTGGTTTCCTTTAATATAATATTTATGCACGGAGTTACACGCCGGAGGAAACATTTGTGATGTCTTCTTTGATTATAAATTTATCTTTACAATCCCGCTTCCAAAGCGGTAACGCGCCGCGGTGTTAATCAATCCATTATGTCCAAACATAACGCGTTTACAGGAACTGCGCCGCGTGGACGCGAATAGCCGTCGGCGCAGGTCGGCTATCGGCTAAGCCGCCGCTGTGTTTCGGCGAAAGGCATCCCCCCTACCACCACCCCTCCCCCCACATACAGTCACACTCAACAATGTCACTTCGCGGGAATTTACTCGGAGACGTTCCCAGCGCGTTTCATTTCACACTCGCGCTGCTACTGGCAGCGAATGATTTATGTTCACAAATAGATAAATACTTTATTCTTCATACTTCTGTTACTATTATATTATACTATTATACTAATCTATATATAATTACACTAACTAAACTATATAGTACTAAATCTATATGGTAAAAACGGTACTAAATAGACATACATGAGCCGTTTATTTTGAAAGTGACCTAACTCCGTTTTTCAATTTTCTGCCGGTTACCATGGTTACATGTACAACTTCATGTTATTTATCAGTGACGCACTTCAGATTGCTTATATTCAGAGAAAATACGGTACATTTTTTACACATAAGTTTTCCGAATTAATTCAATAATTATTATTAATGATTAAATAAAGTTTTAATTAATGCAATTCATTTGTTAATTTTGCGTGCACTTTGGTAGTACCGTTCCAATACAGTACATATATAATACACGCATTGCTAAAAAAAACGTACGACTTTGGTAGAATATTATGTTATGTAAAGGAAATAGCATGAAAAAAAAATGTGGATTCAGAAGAAGACGTTTAGATACTAGTTCAGGCATGCAAGATATAAGTTTTTGTAAGGCGTTGTAGTTGAATGTAATTGTATGGCCGCAGCCGCCTTCCCGCTGCATCATCGAGCTCGACTCCGTGTGACAGCCGGCTGTCCACCCCCAAGCAGTATTCTCACGAAAGCTTACAGGAGTTGTCGATGTCGACACCTGCTCGCCGTTAGATGGCGTGTTCCTGGAAGCTTGCGCCTCCGCTGCGGCGCGGGATTAGCCCCGGTTGGGTTTATAATGCGGCGTGACTTTATATTTTGGGATGTCATGTTTATACGTCATCAATTCATTAATGCGACAAGACTTCCACATAACTGTGGACATGTTTAACTCAAAAGATTATTCAGTTTGTTCTAAATAACCTGTTATCTTTAGCGAAAGATGTGTCTACTAGTTAGTGTGTTTATACAATAAGATTATTTTAAACAAGTGAATGCGAAGTTAGGATTTCTTTCTTACTGTTTTGTAAACACTTTTTTAAACAAAATTATTCCCCACACGTTTAACTACCTGCTGATGAATCAATATTAAAGAATGAATGCAACTGTTACAGAGACTAACCGCGACTAATTTTTAAATAGCACAAACGCACATTCTGGAAGTGAATTTTTGGTATATTAATACCGTGTTCGTATTTACTTATATAAAAAAGGTGTGTGTGCGATTCACACACGATAGAAGTGAAACTTCACTAAATCGACAAAAGAATGAGATGAATATATATAACAAGGGCAGGATAATTACAAATTTTAATTGTGTAAAAATGAAAGTATTTTGATTAATTTAAAAAGATATTTAATTACTTTTTGATGAATTTATATTAATATTTCAGCATGTTTCTCTGTATTTATGTTGACGCGTTACATGATAACTTATTAAGATTTGTTACCGACGGTCCCGCTTGGCTAGCATATTGTTCAATCCGCTAAAATCAATACGATTAAGAACCAAATTAATAAAAGTAGACACTTTTAGACGTTTCTTTAAACAGTTTGTAATTTTATATTGTTATTGTAATTATAAAGTGTCGAGTAATTTTACATTTGTATTAATAATAAAATAGTTACGTAATTGATGAATAACTCAGCGTGGTATTAAACAAAATACATTGGAGACATTTAGCAATCCCTACTCCGCTTGAGAAAGTATACTTCGAATCACGCGTGGTAGGGATAAGAAAAAGATGGCGCGTAACGCAAAAATGTGACGCGTAACGAAAAAATGTTACACAAAATTTTTTTTCCAACCCCGATAAAGAAGTTTCACTTCAAAAACTGTTGTATGATGTAACAGAATGTGTCAGTTGAGGTGTGATTAAGTAGTTGAGCTATTAGTTAAACGTTCCTCCAGATTTACAATTTGCAAACCAAATTGTAGCGACGCGAGGGTGGAGGTCTGAGGAGGGCCGGCGGCGTCGCCCTCGTCGCCCCCGCCGCCCCGCGCCGCACCGCGCCGGCTCCTCGAATTTTGTTAAGCTGGGATCTTTTGAATTTTTAAAGGCCCATTAATTGAAGCGACCCAATCGTGCAGCAATTAGTCCTGCGCGGCGCGATCGCGCGCTGATAGCGCACGTCCGCGGGGCGCGCGCCCCTTGCCTCGCGGTGATGAATCGGCGTTTGCTCCCCCTCGCCACCCCGGGGAGCCCCGCGACGTGATCTAACTCAATCGCGGGCCGACGCGTGCGTGATCGTCTACCCACCCCCGCCCCCACCCCCGCACAGCACCGCTCCCGGGTGTAACGCGGCGGGTTCGAATCTCGGATAGTGTGCCTCTCTTGAAACCATCTAGACAAACGGTGTCCATTATAAAAATATCGGTGGCACCAGCACACGGTGCATGCTTATCAGTTACTTTATTATATTTATACAAAGTTTCCTCACAAAAATTCAAAAACTTACCGATACAGTCAAGTAATTGAAATTTACTAAAATTACTTATTTTATTTTAAAACTTTATCATATTCATCAAAGCGATACAATAGGCGAACTTAATGCTTAGGGGCATTTCTACTGGTCAACCTTTTTAAGTTTTGTAATAAAGTGAAATATCTGTTGCTGAAAGAACGTCTTAATGACGTAATCCTAAATACTCCAAAACAAACCTACAACACTAGATGCAAGACTCAGAAATTGTTTATAGTCAGCAAAATTAATAATTTCTATGGCAAAACGACCTGGCATTTTTTAATACCACAGTTGCTTAATTCTATACCAGCAGAAGTTCGAAATCATTTAACCGAACAAAACTTTAAAGTTAAATTAAAAAAATATTATCTTGAATAAAACTAAACTAAAAACACTCCTTTTAGAAAAACAAATTAATTCCCAATCCTATAATCCTTAATTCCAGCACTTAAGTCAAAGTTTCACTTCATTTCACAATTTCAATCATTTATTCTTTCGTTTTATCCATCATACACACTTAATAATAAGGCATAAATTAAAACATAGATATTGTGTACGCGCACAAGCACCTCACAAATAAAATCGCTCCTAAATAAGGTGGTAGCTGAAAACCAGTGCGTTGCTTACTCCGCAGCAACATTTGCACTGAGCTACGGCCTTTTTGCACCATTGCAGTACTTACAGCAAAAAAAATTTGTATAAATAGCTATGTCAATGTGCTTTCGTTTATACATCCTATATAAACATTGTATCTGTTTGTTTCTGTATATTTGTACTGCATGGCCAAATAAACCATTTTATCTATCTATTTAAAAAACAGGCAGTGTGTACGCGCACGGCGCGGCTTACGTATCAGTTAGAAATGAATAATAAATGAAGGTAGTGTACAAGTTAAGTGTGGACTGTGCAGTGCCATCACAAACATTCAATGTTTATTGGCACCAACTATTGTGTAACTAGAATTAAGAAAAAATTGTAAAATATGATAAATTAAAAAAAAATCCCCGCGAAAATGTTAATGTTCTAGAGTTTAACTGGAACAAACATACAGTCAGACGTGTAGTTATTCACGTGGACGTCCGCACTCTGCTTATGATGTATGTGATAGGTCAATAAATAAGTTTCATTTAGCCATTACAAATGGTAACTTTCCCGTACTGTAGTAGCGGTTCGCGGACCCGAACGGGCCGCTAATTTTAAAAGCCCACTCGGCGAATGCGACGAATTAATTCATCCAGTCGATTGACCCAATTGGAGCGGCGAGCTGGTGTTCCGCTACACCGGCACCCGCTAAATATTTATGGCGATGGGCTGACGGCACTAATTGAAGATAAATTTCCTGCAAACGGAATAACAGCCGAACTCGATATCGTTTCAGTAAACGGCGCCGGATTTAAATATTGTTAACGGAATTTATTCTCAAATCACATCCACACAATTATTTCTACTTAAACTTCTGTTGTATTTTAACGACACATATAAAAAGAGTCGCAACTGGAAAAAGCGTTAAGCGATTTGTGGATGATGTTCTAACTTCTGACGGGTCGTTTAAGCTTATTTTATTTTATTTATTTATTTAAAAACTTTATTTGCACACAAAGAAAAATGTACAAAAAGGCGGACTTAATGCCATAGGGCATTCTCTCCCAGTCTACCATAGGTTGAGCAGAGAAGATAAATAAGGGTGCATTATTTTGTAGTTGAGTATAATTACATATAGTACAATATAAAACACAATAATAGTGGTGGACACAACTATGATTGGTACATATGTTATAGGAAAGGTTAGTGTTATACATTGGTTGAAGCATACACATATATATAAATGATGGCTGATATAAGTACAGAAAAGGAGGAGAAGAGCATATATCATAATGACAAGTAGTGTTGCCACAACATTCGCTTAAAGGAAGCATTACTGCGAGCTTATCGATGTATTTAAGAAAGACTATGTCGGTGGTGAATTAACATTTGGATTTTAATATGAGTACTCGATATACAGCCTGCAGCTAATTTATTCTAGAGCAGCTGCTTTACTCTAGTGCAGCTAATACAGTCTGGTTGATGTCGGCATCGAACCCGCGTGCTGTCGTTGCGCGGACGGGTCACTGCGCATTTCTGGCGGTGATACCGCAGTTGCGCAGCTTACACTTTATATTATCCTCAATAATTCACAACCTCTTTTAAATATAACGTTTAATCGTCGCACCGAACCCGCGACCTCTAAGTTCAGACATAAATGTACCTACAAAGCTACCGCTGCGCCGGCGCCCCGCGCGGTTGTACCCGGGCATACGTTACTTTTAATCCGGATCAAATAATCTGTACGTGCAACTAATGGTGTAATGAAGCGTAAACTTGACTGACAAAAAGTGAGCTCCAAGAAGGTTATCGTTCCGGTTTCGTTTTGTTTCTCCTCAAAAGCTTTTGAATTCCAGGTGGTATGTCTCTGTTGCCGGAGACCGTCTGGGTACCACCGCAGCTCCTATTGCAACCGACAAATAGTAGTGTGCAAACATTACTGTGTTCCGGTTTGAAGCGCGCTGTAGCTAGTGTAATTACTGGGGTAACGAGACTTAACACCTTATGTCTCAAGACGAGCGCAATGTGGTGCAGTGTGTACCATCTTAACTAGCACCGCGTTGTCATGGGCAAGCGTATCACTTACCATCAGGTGAACGTCTTGCTCGTCTCGTCGCATAATAGCAAAAAAAAAAAATTGTTCTGTGTGGAAAATGTTATAAATTCTATATTGTTTGTGATTTTCTTTGTTTAATCGTGAAGTTTTTTTTTTTATACTACTAAGCGACGAGACGAGCAAGACGTTCACCTGATGGTAAGTGATACGCTTGCCCATGACAACGTGCTGCTAGTTAAGATGGTACACACTGCACCACATTGCGCTCGTCGCCGGAGACATAAGGTGTTAAGTCTCGTTACCCCAGTAATTACACTAGCTACAGCGCGCTTCAAACCGGAACACAGTAATGTTCGCACACTACTATTTGTCGGTTGCAATAGGAGCTGCGGTGGTACCCACCCAGACGGTCTCTGGCAACAGAGACCTACCACCTGGTAAAAGTTGATAGATTAACCTCCATTGCTCCATTGCAGCGCAGCCACTGTACGTGTACATCAGCTGAGTAAAGTAACAACCGTGAGTGTACGCAGTGAACACGTAACAGTCGCCGCGGCGCGCGGACAAATCATTTTGTACGCAAATTTAAATCATAACAAAGTGTTCATTATTACCGCGCGGCTGGGTAAATACGGTTCTGCAGCGGGGCGGGGGTGCGAGCGGGTGCGAGCGGGACGGGTGCCGCCCCGGGGCTCAGCCTAATTAACCTTCAACCGTATTGTTGCCCTTAATAATACGTCGGACGGATCACCGGGGCCCGCCCGGTACACTCGCGCACTGATGGCTTATTCATACATCGTTTGGAGTAAGACTGTATTGTCTTTGGAACCGACCGAAACCAATCGAAGCGTATATTAATATTATTATTATCGCGGACAAGTATTAACTTCTTTCAATAAAAAAAAATAAATTAATGTCGCTGTGTACACTCTGCCCCCGCCGCAATCACACGGAAATTACAATGAAACATTACGACTGGTTAAAGAATATTTTTGAACGTTCTCAGTCGCCTCCTGCAGCAGGCAGCACTTAATTCACAACATCCTTGGACTTAGTAGGGTAGAAATGAAATCCTTGTTTATTAACGGCGAAAATACTAAATGTGACACAATTGTTATGAATTTACTAACTTTAAGAGACTTCCTGTCTTATATGTGAAGGCAACTGGTGCTGAGCGACCAGCTCGTCTCGTGGAAAACATATTAAATATAATTGTATTATAATAACTGTAGCACAGATTACATAATTTAATAAACGTTTGTACTTTACCAGCAATAATCTGAACTGTCAAATTAATTGATTTTGAGTGCCGATGTCTTAATTTCAAAACTGTTACAGCACCGAAACAAGTCTTGTTCATTACGCTTAAATTTATTTATATACATGTTCTCATTTCTTTTGATTCAGGCATACATTATGATGTAAGTGATGTAATTATAATTGTTTAAAGACAACAACACGTAGAAAGTACCCAGATTAAGAACTTTGAAGGATACAGAGTTGAAAATTAAGCACTAAAAGAAGATCTGTGCGACACGCGAGCGGTTGAACCGTTTATGAAACGTCTCATCAGCTATTTTATAACTGAACTTATATTACGATCGTTTTATTTCTGTTTCAATGTCTTAAAATTGCAACTCCTCGATCGCAGTAAACCGACTACCCGCGACGTACTTCATATTAAAACTGAACGAATATTGATATTCGTGTATGTTTCGCTGGCTCGCTGTTTTAAATCATGTTAAGATCCATCTCATTAATGGCGTGTGGAGTGTAACCACTTGATATCAAAGGGAGGCATAAATTGCGGCTCCCTCTCCCCTCTTTCCCCCCCCCCCCTCCTCACCCCGGCGGCCACTGCTTCTTTGACAGCGAGCGAATTATCTGGCTCCGATATAAACGAAGCGGTCGAAATAGCAACTCCCCGGTGAGTCAGCGGACCCGCCGGCCCCCGCGCGGCGCGCGCCCGCAGGTAACAGAACCGCGTACACGATAGGCTTTGGATTATTCACGGCATCAGCTAGTGCTGTTTAACTATAAATGTATATATTTGTACATCGTTTATGTATATACTTTATACTATTTAATAAGATATTCAATCATTAAATATTCACTAAAAAAAATAACCAGTAGTAATATTATTTAATTGTTTTCATACAATTTAACTTAGACGATAAAGGATTGTGATGAAAGTAAAGTAGAGTCAAATCAATTACAAGTCATTGGCAATTTACATAAGTTTAAGGAAAAGTAGAGCTTCAGGTTTAAAGTATTACTGAAGGAGGTCAACACACACACGCTGTTGTGTATCAGTGAATGTCTATACACGAGTGACTTTGGTCTGAAGCATGGAGGCTGCAGTGTTCTGGTGACACTACCGCAGTAACTATCACATCTTCACTGGTCTCTGCCATCCACTGTGAATGCCCGGTGTGTGATACAAGGAGCCGGCGGTCGCGGCGCCGCTGCGTGGCCCGCTCGCGCGAGCACCGTGACCGCCCCCGCTCCGCTTAAGGCGCAGACTATTTGCACTTTTGTTATTAACCGCGACACAAAAAGAGTGGTGTATATGTGCCCAGATTTTAATGTAATTATTTTGTGTGGAAGAATATTCGACTCAATACAATTGTATAATAATGGTCTATTATGAATTTTTAAGAATGTTTGTCTATCTCAAAAAAAAATTAAAATTTTGTTTCAGAATGAATATATAATGACAATAAACTTACTTTCTTAATAACCACTGTAATCATCTCCTAACGTGTAACGTTTTCCGTGAATTACATGAGGTGTTCGTTGTAATTGTTATGTATATATGCGTGATAATAATCGAAAGTACGTAACCAAACAGTTGTACCATTAAATAGAAAATAGCTCTATAACAAAAAACTGTGAAAGTTATTTATTTTTAAAAAAGATTAACTCAACTCTGCACCTCGAGCCAATAAAGCTCTTTCGCTCGTCAACAGCTTATTTTGAATGCGTTATAAATCGCAATTTGAAAGCAAGCAGTGAGACGGCGCGTGTGGTTACCGACCGGCCCCCGCCCCCCGCCCCCCGCCGTCGCCCGCTCCAGATATAATTGTCGCATAACGCGCCGGCTCTCTATTTAGGTACAGTCCGCTACAAAATTGCTACACAGTTGTCAAAGCGTGCAAATCCAGCGCACGGCGCGCGCGCCCGGTATATCGGGAGCCGGCGGATGCGTCGTAATGAACGGAGATGACACACCGAAGAAGATACCCGGATTGACATTCTTACTGGACATGTTTACTGCGATGTACGGAACTCGTAGTAATATCCAGTGCGATGTCAATATATATAATTCGAATGGAATGTACACAATAAAACACTTCTCACATGTAAAGTAGCGCACTGATAGTTCCGTTTCAAACTGTATCGTTTAAAACTGTGAATCATAACACCGATATAAAACTTGGTAGTGGCGCCATCTATTGTACATTCTTTAAACTAAAACGTACTGAGGTATACAATACTGTTTCACGACAACAAAGTTTATGATATGATACTAAGTTCGGCGTCAAAGTATTTGTATAGTTATAGTCGATCGCCGCTCTGGCTATTACTAAATATCTCTCTCTCTCTCTCTTCCTAGCTATTATCCCATATGGTGGTGGGGTCAGCTTTTTTACTTTTCTTCTCCACTTCGCCCTGTCCGCGACATCGTCGTCACTCACTTGGCACTCTCGCATGTCTCTGGACACTACATTTTTCCACCTTGTCTTGGGTCTGCCTGAGGGTCTTTGACCGGGAAGGGAAAGCTGAATACTAAATTATTATTATATAATATATTAATATTAATATCTATGCATTGATAATATTATATATATTGCATATTTTGTATACCGAATAAATATTCTTTCTTCCTTAACAATAAATTAAATTGAAATGTTTAAGTTGCTTTACAAACACGCAGAGCTATTTGATGTATCAAAACAGCGTTCAGTAATATTGGAAAATACAGAATATTGCATGCGGGAACGTTTCACGATAAGTTGGGCATCGGTTCAAATCTCAGCTCGAATTCGGGTCTGTAAATCTGCAATTTGTATGCAGATTTTAATTTCTAGTTATTCTATAAATATACACACATAATACCGGATGTTCGTGCTTAATTATTGTGAGATTGCCAAATAAGCGCTGGCACGTGGATTATAAATCGCTCAGAGGTACATCGTCACACGGAGCATGGTTGTGGATGCCCTCACGGCTTCCTGTACTCGCTGCAGGCGCTCGCTGCGAATTATTCCGAGCTGGTGGCTGCGATCGGCGCTAATTAATTACACTTTGTGCATTAATTACTAGCGCTTTGCAGTCGATTGCTCTCGACGAACAGACACACAATAAAGTGTAAACAAATAGTACAAAACTGTATTCCACTGTGGACAGCCATTAATCCCTTTTCGTTGCCGTGGGGGTCTTCAAGAAAAGAGTGAATAGGCTTCTTCTAGACTAGTGCGCTTTACATCGCCGCTTACCATCAGGTGGGATCGTAATCAAGCACTAGTCCATCCTAAATAAAAAAAAAAAAAGTTACGACTAAGTGATTACGAGCGCCGAAGGAAAAAATAAATCGAACCAAAGAAACATCAAAATCGATTATATTATTTTTTCTATGGAAAATGATTGTTGGTATAAAATTGTAATTTTGTTGAAGTATTTATATATTTAATATCGTTTCGATATAAAGATATATTTAACGATGTAACACTTTCGCTCACGAGCGTACCGACAGGAACGATCAGCCGCTTCATTGAGTTACTAATTGCTCCCGCGGACATTGTTGTGTTACACTACCGCCTACCCGCAGTGACCAGCACCACTGGCGAGGACGAGGTCCAGGCTCAACAGGACCCGGTCTCCGCGAATCGGAACGAGACGCTCGTAAAGGCGCGCGGCTCGCGCTTGACGGTTTCATTGCAGACAGTTTATGAGCCCGGCCGTTTCTTATTAAAGGACCAATTTAACCCATTACACCGTTCATAAGAGCGTACATCATTCTGTCACGCGCCGTCCCTCTCCGCCGCGCACCGCGCCCTGTGTTTTGTCTCACCGCGCGGCGAGAGAATGCTCCGAGTATGGTTTACGAGATTCCGAAGTGAAGGGCGGTATGTTTTCGAAATTACTAGTGATGTGGCCGCGTCGATATTTACGATAAATAAACGTCTCCTTTTTTTTACCACGTAGTGACAAGATGAGTGTTAGGTGCACTTGATAATGAGTGCTCTCATCACGTTGTGCTCATCGCCTTGACATGTAAGGTATTAAATTCTTGACCCCAGTAAAATCTCCGGCAGTAGTGACTTACTGTTAGCTACACTCAGAAAAAGGTTAATATTCAGAGTTGTTTTTAAATTCTTAAACAATACAAGGTATTACATTAAATACGGTAAATTAATTGCAATCTTCTGGGACTCCCCTTCGTTTATAATCGTAAATCAATTTTAGGATTAACGTTACTGACGTTTCAAATTAATAATAAGATAAGATGTTAAATTGTATGCCTAATTAAATAAAAATCATCAACTGCTTTATAAAAGCTAAGACGTTACGATTAAAACAACACTTACTACAACCACAATAGCTTCGTACCCCATTTACATTTCAATTAAACTCTTCACTCCCCCGCCCCGTACCCCGCCCCCCGCCGCCGCATCAGTCTAGTTTACAAACAACTGCGCTATTAGGTCCGCCATCCCGTACCCGATTAAAGCATCAAACGTTTTCGTGGAACGTTTCAAAGCGGTCCCGTGCCCGGACCCATTACGCACCAATTACGAACGTAAACATCGCGATGCGCGCGCACGGAACGACGGGGCGCGGCACGGTACGACGCGACGCGGCACGGCACGACGCCGCACGGCGCGACGCCGCACGGCACATCGCAACGCGGCAGGGCACGCGCGCGCGCTCCGGCACCGGCATTCCGTACGGTCCGTCCGGCGCGCTCCGGCCCGGCGGTGCGGGCGCGCGTCCGCCTCAAGCACTCGACGAGTGCTGCTCGTGACTTTATTTGATTGTTTATTTGTGTGATTTGTGCTCTACTCCGCACCGCACCCCTCCCCGCCCCGCCCACCCCGCTCGGCCCCGCGGGTGGGATGCCAAGGCTTATATGACTTTGTTAAGTCGCAAATAAAGCCACGCCGACCGGAGGGTTAAGCACCGGCGCGGCGCAGTCTTAACACACAGTGTTGCCAACCATTAACTGTCGTAGTGCGTGTGTTAATAACAGCGTAGTGCGTCAAGTAAAAGGTTTTGCTGATAAAAATGTTGCAGCATGAATTAATTTAATATTCTAAATACGATCTGCAATGATGTCATGTTAGCCGTGTGGTCGCCTCGTTGCATACAGTGCTAGTACCGGGTTCAATCTCCGCACCTTATGCTTTGTTATAACAAGCGACATTTAGAATTTACCTAATAGCACGTGATGAAGTGACCATTTATTCAGAGGAGACGGGACGTTCAGGTGAATGTCCTGTCCACTCTCTTTCTGTTCACGTTACCTTCAATTTGTTCTTTCAACTCGATAGATAGATGAGATAGATAGATAATAATTTTATTGAAAACCAAAACAGAACACACACACAAAACACATGATACATATAAACGACGACCAAAAATTGATTCCGTGCACAGTTCAGGCGCAGGTGTATGTGCGCTGCAATGGTACAATAGGCTATAGCTCAGCCTTTTTTCACCTACTGGAAGCGAAATACTCATTTTCAGCGAAAACAAAAGGTGTTTAAAGAAATTATTTCTATATAATTCAACAAAGTATCTTCTTTCCTTTGGCAATAATAAACCCTCGCTCTTTTTTCTGGTGATTTTGTCTCTAGCGAGCGTGTTACGAAATGTCGGCTGCAGTGCCCGCTGCGACGGACGCATTACCCAACTTCCTGTCCGACCGGAACAGTTTCGAATTCATTTGCAAACGAGAGCAATTAGCCGCGGACCGGTCTCCAAGTTTAATAAATCTTCCCCTCTGTCGCTGGTGAAGAGGTTTCGGCCGCTCCATTGCATTTTTCCAGTCTCCAGCCGCTTTCAGGAGGGTATTGGGGCGCTGCCAGCCACTCCACCCCTGTCCCCGTCTCTTTAAACTCTAATTAAAAAAACCTTTCACGCGGCCGGTGTTTCACATTCAATGGAATTATATCATTATCATATTTCCGCGAATGTCATTAAATTTAATTGCTTTAAAAGTTAAAGTATTTACTTTTGTAACGCACCCAACACAAGTTTTTGGTTACAATCACGATTTTTGATATAAGAGCAGCTAATGATTAAAATTCTCTTATTTCTGATTCTACGTCTCGTTTGATTAATCCGTTATTTTATTTACGTTCAATGGACACATTAATACGCTGGTAAGTAAACCGGTGGGTAAAGCCTCCGATGTACGGTCACCGCAGACAAAAGTTAACCTTATCACAGAGAACGCTTCCCTCGCGGATGTTCTCGGAGCTAATGTAAATACCCCGGTGAGGCCGCGCGGCGACGGGCGCATTTGTTTATAGAAACTGGTGATATAAAGCGCTCGTACATCATCACCGGGGTAATTAAAAACGTCGGGCGCAGCGTTAGATTAATACGCGCGTCAGCTAAACAAATCATTGAGATTCATTAAAACGATTAAGTTTATTTATTCAGAGAGGCAGCTCCGCGAGGAAGCCGCCGGAGACGTCTCCGTTAAGCCGCAACGTGCCGCTGGTGGCCCTTAGAAAAAACCACATCCCGGCTGCGCTCGAATAATACCGCTACAATAATAGGGAGTAAATCAAAAGGGGATTTATTAAGAGGCTGGGATGGGACGGGACGGGATGCGATGGCTTCCTAAAATTAAAACGTCTTTTTTCGTCGTCCCCGGGGGTTCAGCCGCCGCGCTCCGTCCACATGATAATTTAAACTAATTACGTTTGGTTAATAGCCGGCCGCGGCCTCGCCCACCTCCGGGGACCCCAACAATGTTCCTTTCCATTTATTTAAGATTTAGAGCATTCCAATGTGTCAACATGAAGAAAAGTTATCAACGTCTACAGTGCGCACTCCGCGATAATACCTCCGACAGTTTATAACCGACGCACCTAAACAAACGGATACAAAAGAATATCAGATCGTTCTTTACAATTTCTTTTAAAGTCAACAAGCGCATTCACAGCCCCGGAGCTCATCCCCGTGGAATAAGTAAATGTAGGACACGCTTTCATATTTATAAAGAGGTACGACATAAATCATACAGGATTTACAATAGTTGCCGTATTTACATTCAAATGTACACCGACTCAAATAAAGAGATGCTAAAATTCAAGATCATTATTGGGAAGAATCATCACAAGCACCACCTGAAGACGGATAAGATTTTTCCTACCAATCGACACGAGCGAAAGCAAATATTTACACAGGATTCCCGTTAAGGAGCTACTGAACAACTGCTACAATGTGATGATTTAGAAACTGAAAGTAACAATTAACTATTCACGAATAAAATCTTCACCGGCATCGATCCCCGCACCTGTATCGATCTGCCCAATACGCGGCAAACCGACAGCGTTGCCAAACATGAGTTTAACTTAACAAGATTGCAATGCATATCCGTACGGTATAGTTTATCAATGAGTTGGCTGCTAATCACCGGAGGTATTCACCTATACCTACGCTGTGATATTCTCTTAATAATGTATGTTAACACTTTGATGCATCACCGACACGCGACACAGTACATTGTCTATTGTTTCAATATCTCCCAACACACAGCCAGGCTGCACCTTAACTCAACGCAACAAGGACCAAAGTCGCTCGCGCGGTTATCGCTACAGTTAAGCGGTCAATAAATGATAGCTGACACAACAAACTTATTGCACGGGTTATTTGGTTAAATGTAACTCTTATTGTGTTAAGATCAGCGTTCAAAATGGCGCAGTTGTCACACAATAACGTTTGCTGCCGCGACGCTACGGGATCGGAAGCCAACGGCCCGGTTACTTGGCAACCGTGTACGAGTTGCGCTCGTCCTCCGGTTACAAATTGAACCCTGCGCCGCGCGCACACCGCGCAATAAGCGTTGTACCCAAAAACCGTTCAAAACCTATCTATTTGTGTTAGCCGGATTATACGGCAACACCGGATATTGCGCGATGCGGGCGATCATGCGCTTTGTGTAGCAGGCTTGGGTGCCGATGTCGCGTGCGATACATCCACATCGCAGGACAATCTGCGTCGCCTACCGTACGCCGCAATTATCTATGAAATACGCCCGCTTAATAGTCGGCGCGGGGAAAGGGAGGCGAATCCCGTGTGGAGGGAGCGGGGAGGGGGAGAGAATTAATTCGCGAGGTTAATTACGACGTTTATACACTAACAGTAACATTAACAACATTCATTTGTCGTTATTAGTAAAAGTGTTCAGCGCAATGTGATGCTAAACGCAAGCGATTTTTGGCTCAGCGACGAGGGCACTTGGTCTTTAGTTCTACTGTTCGGTTCGAAAACGGCATCAAAAGTTACAAAATCATATCAAAAATCTAATTCTGTATAATTAATAAAATTATGTTAGTAATTCGATGTAACGAGTACTGTGTTAAAATATATATTTAAACGTTAACCTTATTAAAACACAAACGTGGTGCCCGCTGTTAGTAAAGTTTAGAGATATTTCTCCGAAACACAAATGGTGGGAATCGGGAGCGGTGTTAAAATAAAACGTAGAGACTATTAGTAACTGTATACGATTGAGGAGTCATTTTTAATTAGATTTGGTGACGGCACCGCGGGGGGGAGGGCCCGAGGGGTGTGACGCGCCGCAGATGCCGCGCCGTACAGGCTGGATGAACGGGATTGTAACGATTTAGAATATAGCTTGTCTATCAAACGTCGCCGGTTCGAGTTTAAGCGGTTTCCAGAAACCACTACACAGCGTAACGTTTAGTTGAAAGCTTAATGTATAAGTTTCGTTCAACTTTCGCCCAGCAGATGGCGTTGCACGCTGTTGCAACGTGCGATGGTTTATTATTGTGAACTTACGTATGAAATGAGTGTTTGTTTAAAATACAACATCGGTTTAACGGCACTGGTTGTTTCATTTCGACACCAGAGGGCGCCGGTGAGCCCATAGTTCAACGTTGAACCGAACACTCAATATAAATATTTGTTATACTAGATTATTCTAGAAATTACCGTAGAATAACCTAAAACACATTAAAATTAAATATTATAGCAGGTTTAGTATTTTTATGGAGATAAATAATAGAGAATCAATTCAATTCAAAAGCTCTATTTTCGCCCGTGTTTTCACTTAGTCGTTAAGCGTTTAAATTAAAAACTCATAATAATTATTAAATAAATACGATTAAAAAATGTAACATCCTGTATATGCGAAAGAATCTCCGGGGACACTCAATCACAACGAAAAACTCCGGCGACATGTTCCGTACGCGAGTTTGTGTCCTGTTGTGTAAGTGATAGAGTGCACAGTGGGCCGGCTCACCGTCCCACAAGTGGGCCGTCAATTAGCGCAGCCAGTCGGCACTATTAACAATAACGCGGCGCGCTCACGTCGCTCGTTAACTTAAAGGATCAATTTGAAATGATAACTCACATGCGGCTCATTGGTTGACACTGACGCGGGTTCGAATACTTAGACAATGCGGTGCGACAACTGCAGCAGTTTCAGGAGATTATTTTCTATTTGTCTCTTAGCAGTGGTGTGTGAATGTGACCGTGTTGTATGTAAATATAACTACATATAATTTATATGTAGTGTATATATTCTAACAGAATGATTATAATAATGGCATGTTCTTATCTACCGACCGGTTAAACTGCTGCTCAGTCAAATGCGTCAACAAAAAATATTAATTTTTTCTTTGTGTGCGGGGTGCGAGCGCTGCTGTCATTAGGCGCGGGTGCGCGTCCCACCCGTGGGCCGCGCGTCCCCACACTTTTTGCGCCGTTATTGCCGCGGCTCGTTAACGCTCCCCGCGGACTATTAGTGATGTTCCACGCGCAGGGATCCGAACCCTCGGACTTGCACCGGTTTCACTTAACGAACTCTCGCCCGGGGCGCAATGTAAACATCTTCACGTCGATAATGTGACTCGAGATAACAAGCTCGTCCAGATTTTCGTCTGAACTGGAAGATCTAGACATCTATTTACCAGGTGGTAGGTCTCTGTTGCCGGAGACCGTCTGGGTGGGTACCACCGCAGCTCCTATTGCAACCGCCAGATAGTAGTGTGCGAACATTACTGTGTTCCGGTTTGAAGGGCGCTGTAGCTAGTGTAATTACTGGGGTAACGAGACTTAACACCTTATGTCTTACGACGAGCGCAATGTGGTGCAGTGTGTACCATCTTAACTAGCACCGCGTTGTCATGGGCAAGCGTATCACTTACCATCAGGTGAAGGTCTTGCTCGTCTCGTCGCATAGTAGTATAAAAAAAAGACATCTATTAGATAATAAATACTAACCTCGGTTATCTCATAAAACCTTTTTTTTTTTTTAGGGTAGACTAGTGCTTGACTACGATCCCACCTGTTGGTAAGCGGCGATGTAATCTAGGTGGTAAAGCGCACTAGTCTAGAAGAAGCCTGTTCACTCTTTTCTTGAAGACCCCCACATCATACCTGGACGGAAACACTGACGCCGGCAGACTGTTCCACTCCCTCGCTGTACGCATTATGAAGGACGAAGCGAAACGCTTAGTCCTAATGCGCGGGAGATCGACAACGAAGGGATGGATGCCTGCGGTGTGTCTGTACGTCCGATGATAAAAGGGCGAAGGCGGTATTAGATCAACCTTTAATATCTTCAGAATACAAAGACTACCTGTTAGATGTCATTGTGTTTTAATAGAAATCTAATTTTTGAGACTTCGTTGTAGAGATGTGCAGGTGTCGCACATCACTAGCGCAGTGAGCGATAGCGCGAGTTCGAACCGGGGAGCGCGCAACACGTGCGCCCGGCGCTGCGTCACCGCCGCCGCTAAGTGCTCGTTGTTTTTTTACTTTTTAAAATATAAATATGTGGGAGAGGACGGCGAGTCGCGGACAGCCATTAAACGTTGCCGTATTCTAACGTTGTTAAAATTCCTTTAATTAAAAGAAAAACAGCTCTTGTTAGACCTTTTTAGTTTAAAACTCGGTATAGTTTAAACAGATTGTATTACTGCTCCTTTACTATGTTCAGAAATATGTAAAACTAAATCCCCCCCCCCCCCCCCCCCCCCACCCCCGTCTCCGCCTATTCAAGAGAAGCTGCCCACACGCTGTGGTTGGCTGTTAATACTAATTTAAGAGCCTTATGGTTTTCATGACGTTAATGTAAAAAAAATCTGCTTCGAAAAATTTCCTGGAATCCTTCCCTTCTCAGTCACTTTTTACGACATGGCCTAGGGCAGAGCTGCGGTGGTTGTGGCGGTGGCGGTGGGGAGGGGAGGTGACACTCTAACCCGTCTCCCACACGGGTAATTAACGCGTGAAGTGTGAAGTAATTAATACATTTGGAGAAGCGCTAAGAATAAACAGCAACTGTTCGGCGAACGCAAGTCGCGGTTACACCCGACGACACGGATCCGATACGTTCAAACATATTTTTTACTGCATATGAATAATCAATTCGTTACATTTATAATCAATAGTAAAAAAATGAGTTGTCTGTCTGTGGCACAGCACATCCCGAACGGCGTTAATGATTTAGAGTTAATTATTTTTTTCGGTATTTAGTTTGCATTTCAAAATGTTGATTTTAACATTAATTAATTGATATAACAAGTCATAAATTTGTTATTAAAAGGACTAATAAATGTATGCATTTGGTGGAGTATTAATTAATGAAGTCTAATTAGTTCCGGTGGCTGTAACCCGCCGCTCTTGCTCCTGTTGCTTCAGTCAATTCGGATACTTAAATTAGCTGCACTGTGACGTTTTTTTATTCGTTGCCCGCAGCGCGGGTACCCGGAGATTTGTTAATGGTATATAATTATAACGTTCAACTTTGATCCGAAACTATTTATAAATGTACTTTACTATACAGCCTGTGCACCTACGGGTTTGTTCGGCTGGACCTCAAAGTAAATAGAGTACAGGACAAAAACGCTGGGGCATTCTTTGATTCTTTCCAGAAGTAAATCAGTTATGATTTTTAATATTATTGGAAACATAATCTATTTAAAATATAAATTAAATCCGTCACACGTCACCAGTCAGAGCTCACACCTCGCACACTGCCCAAACACGAATGTGTCGAGACTTACACTCATCTGTCTTTTATAGTGAAGGGATGTTATGGCATACCCTCCCTTTTTTCATTTTAGTCTTTTAAAAAAGTCGATATACCTACTATTTTACTAACAAAATATTGATAATCACAATTATTTCTCAATATCTAACAATATTACTTTGAAATTTTCATTATTGATTCTTCAACATATTTTCATCCTCTCTTTCACCGCTACTAAGTTTAATTTCCGCTATAAAAACAACTTTTGTCCTTCACCACCCAATCCATCTCTACATAAGAATTCGTCAAAATAAATAGAAAGAGTTAACAATTCTGTCTTAGTATATAGAAATGTAACTTAAAAGTTTAAGTACACTGATCGTCTAACCTCAACGATGTAACAGCTGCACAGACTAAGTGTCTGCAGAGTGATCCTGTTCCTTCCTCCCTTCCTCTACCTCCCCGCCACACCGCGCTGGCTTAATAACCCAGTGCACAACTAGCCGGCGAACGTGTGACGTATCGGATGCTGTGAGGCGAGCTCGATTTTAATTAGTGCCGCCATGTGTGAGGGATCACGTCACGTCGCGGGGGACGCCCTGCGCCGTCACACCGCCCGCCCCCCCTCCCCGCCGCCGCCCCGCGCCCACCCATCCGCCACCTTGCTGATAGTATAATTATCTCGCTTCAAAACGTACAAATGCGTGGCCGCGGGCGACAAACTGTAGCGTTCTCAATATGTTTACAACTTTTAAAAAGGAAAATGGAAAGGTTAGGAAAGGAAATTTTATTTATTTATATATATATATATATATATGTACTTAAACTTTTAAGTTACATTTCTATATACTAAGACAGAATTGTTAACTCTATGTATTTATTTTGACGAATTCTTATGTAGAGATAGTTTGGGTGGTGAAGGACAAAAGTTGTTTTGATAGCGGAAATAAAAATTAGTAGCGGTGAAAAAGAGGATGAAAATATGTTGAAGAATCAATAATGAAAATTTCAAAGTAATATTGTTAGATATTGAGAAATAATTGTGATTATCAATATTTTGTTAGTAAAATAGTAGGTATATCGACTTTTTTAAAAGACTAAAATGAAAAAGGGAGGGTATGCCATAACATCCCTTCACTATAAAAGACAGATGAGTGTAAGTCTCGACACATTCGTGTTTGGGCAGTGTGCGAGGTGTGAGCTCTGACTGGTGACGTATGACAGATTTAATTTATATTTTAAATAGATTATGTTTCCAATAATATTAAAAATCATAAACTGATTTACTTCTGGAAAGAATCAAAGAATGCCCCAGCCTTTTTGTCCTGTACTCTATGTAAAGCCTTTCTTGGCGAACACTCCAGCCTACAGTACTAAACAGTTACTGCCAATCAAATTCTATAATTCTATATGTGCCCGTAGGTATGTATCCCGGGTTCCCTCGATACAGGCATCGCCTAGTGAGGAACCCAATAGTTAAAACTTAATTAAAAACCGGTACGCAAACTAAAATTACCTTATAGTCACTGTCATTATATTGTGCTGACATTGTAAGTTTTGGTGAAATAAACATTTTTCATATTTCAAAAGAAAAAATCTCCGCACGTGTGAATAATCACCCTTATAAGAAATAACTTAAAGACATTCAAACATCTGTGATTAGTACATATTGCGCATCTCGACAAGAACAAAATCTTTTAAAAAGAACAACAACAAATGCTTGTTGTTCATGATACGAGGCATTTCAACAATTTATTTTGACAAGTTTTTTGATGTAATAACGATTTAAGTTTACCGCCAACTTTCGTGCTTGAAACGGCGACAGAGTATGGTACAACAGTGTGCGTGAGTGTTTCTCCGGGGTGGGCGCGGGGAGTCGCGGGGCGATGGCCCATTAAGTAATTAGTGCTGTCGCACGAGTCCAACACGCGGCACCCTGACGATCCATGGGTAGTCATTTTTTTTTATCTTCTTTAGTGGAACAGTTTAACCTCGCGGAGTCAGGTACACGACGAGAAATTCTATTTCCGTACGACTAAAAATGATGGAAAACATCTTACCTGCGTCTCCGTCACGTTTAACAGTTTAGCCATGTCTGCTCGCTCCCCCGACGACAAATACTTCTTAACCTCGAACAGCTTCTCCAGCTCGAAGATCTGGCGCCCGGTGAACGTGGTGCGAGCCTTCTTCCGCCTCCCGGCGCCCGAGTCCTCCCCCTCCTCGCTGGTGAGCGAGCCCTCGCCGCCGAGCGGGGACCGGACGTCTTCGGTGGATTTTTTTCTCTTTATCAGCTTGGAAGCATCTGGAACAAATAAAAGAACTTAGAAATTGTTTTACATCGGCAGATAAGTGCTACACTTAGCTAATTTGATTAACAACAGAAAAATCCTCTATTACATTGCAATTAAAACTTTTATTCACGGACTTAAAAAGCAATGCGCGTCCAACTCCTGCATGAGAGATCACCAGGTGGTAGGTCTCTGTTGCCGGAGACCGTCTGGGTGGGTACCACCGCAGCTCCTATTGCAACCGCCAAATAGTAGTGTGCAAACATTAGTGTTCCGGTTTGAAGCGCGCTGTAGCTAGTGTAATTACTGGGGTAACGAGAATTAACACCTTATGTCTTACGACGAGCGCAATGTGGTGCAGTGTGTACCATCTTAACTAGCGCCGCGTTGTCATGGGCAAGCGTATCACTTACCATCAGGTGAACATCTTGCTCGTCTCGTCGCATAGTATAGTATAAAAAAATAAAATGAGTTGACATGTTCCGTTATTCTTTAACCCGAGGACGCGTGCTCATGGACTATATATATTTTTACCAATGACTATAAAATTGTACGTTTTCTTATTTTTTATACTTTGTGCGGAGATCATAGAGTGGTGAATTTGTGTAAATGAAAGTGTACACTCAGTCGGTAAATAAAATATATGCTTCGTCTCCACTACTTAAAGACACCATCAACCTGACATATTTCCGGTTTTACAAATTTTGTATATATTATCGTATTTTTAATGTATATATTATATTTATTATATGTTTTTTTGTACACCTGCCTTCGTAATTTTCTAGTCTCCCAGGTTTGACTGGCAGAGAATGCTACTTGGCATTAAGTCCGCCCTCTGTACTACATATGTACGGCAAGCTTAAAATAAATAAATAAAAATAAACAAAATAGATCTTCAGAACTTGAATATTTTTCATTACTTATGGTTGGTTAAATTTGTTTTAATGAAATTAATTTAAAAAGAAATTATATACGATGTATATTTAGGAAATGTCGATGATAGTTCTCTAACAAGCTCTAGATCTTCAGAACTTGAATAGTTTTCATTACTTATAGTCGGGTAAATTTGTTTGATTGAAATGAATTTAAAGAGAAATTATATACGATGTATATTTAGGAAATGTCGATGATAGTTCTCTAACGAGCTCGATCATTATGTCACATATTCCCGGCCCCTTCCGCACTGTGCGGGGGAGAAGGAGAGGACAAACTAAAACGAAATCGTTTCGTTATTACATTCATCTAATTAATGGTGATTTCTGCATCAGTCCATTCCAGAAGAGAGAAACGTGTGTAGATAACAAAATATGAATTTTTCCAATACTCGTCCGCGCCGCTCGTCGCTCCGCTCGTCAGGCAGCGCGCGCGCGGCGCCGCAATCTCGCTGATTTGGGTATAACATGCAGCGGTTACCAGTAACAACGCACATTAATTACGGGCCGCCGCGCGTACACATGCGGTCTTCACCCATAACTTAACATTAGCTTATACTTAACACACAATCAGTTTTTATTTATCAAGTTACGGGATGTAATCGCTCTCATCTCGTATGCGAACATTACTGGCTTACGAATTGAAGAAGGATTTTTTTTTTATGCTACTATGCGACGAGACGAGCAAGACGTTCACCTGATGGTAAGTGATACGCTTGATAACAACGCGGTGCTAGTTAAGATGGTACACACTGCACCACATTGCGCTCGCCTTGAGACATAAGGTGTTAAGTCTCGTTACCCCAGTAATTACACTAGCTACAGCGCCCTTCAAACCGGAACACAGTAATGTTTGCACACTACTATTTGGCGGTTGCAATAGGAGCTGCGGTGGTACCCACCCAGACGGTCTCCGGCAACAGAGACCTACCACCTGGTAAATGATGCGTGTTCCGTTATAGTTAAACTGAAACAATTGTTATTAGAAATAAGTAGTCGGTACTTAATGCGCGGGTCGTGCGACGGCTGACCGGATTCGACCCCGTTACATGATCGGAAGCAACTACAAGACATTAGGAGGAAGAATAAATTAGCGCGGTGGCGTGTGTGTGTGTGCCTGTGCGTGTGTGTGCGTGCGTGTGCGTGTGTGTGTGTGTGTGTATGTGTGTGTGTGTGCAGGCCGCAGCGGAAGCGCGACGTTTCGTTCCACGGAATCCGGCCGCTTGTTTATTTACACGCCGCTTTCGGGTTTCGCGCGCGGCGATAAATCTAAGATCGCTTTGTGTCGGCGAATGTGTCGGGGAACGTGTCGGAGTTTTTGTTAGCGCCGTTAAGTGTTCCCGAACCATTTTATATGCGCAGCGAATAAACAAAACACGACGCCGATGTGGCGATATCAAAAGGAACACGTAGCTGACGCCGGCTGTAACATGAATAGGCGAAAGGAACATGGAATCACCATCTCGTCAAGTTAAAAAATATAACATTTAATTTTAACATTGCAACATATAAGCTATATCTTTATGGTGAGAGATTGTCCATTACCCGATTCCGCTGAACAATCGCGAGAAGACGCCGCGCGTTCCCCGCACGACTGTGAGATAAATACCCTGGCCGGGGTCGCACCAGCGGGTCATCACAGCCAAGTCCAAGGACAAATGCTCCGACATACTGTCCTTCACAGCACGATATTGAAAGATAACATCGCTTTAGTCCGACGTAACGGCGTGTTTATATGGACACACGAATATACATCCGAGGGATTTCTTATATTGCTTATGAACAGTGGAGCTGAGCTGGTCCACGTCGCGACCGCAGAATCTTAAATCACACCACGAAACATAACGCTGCATGCGTTAGAAATCGGCTAATAAATTATTTGAAAAATATAAAATCTAAAAAGAGCTTGACAGAAGATAAAAGAGTTTCGATATAACAGTTTATAACGCCGGTCGTGTATAGATACAGAAACATTAAAAATTTACGTTTTAAATATTTTAAGTATTCATTAACAAATATTTTCTCGTCTCCGAAGTGATATAAAACTGGCGTAAAACATTTTACAACGAAACTATGCGCCCGCGCATCTATTAACATGCGCTGTCGCGTCAATAAAACCTTCACGCACGCGCGGCGCCCCTCCTCATGTGGACAGAAATCAAACAGACAGACACGGACTGCACTCCGCGCACTCCGCAATCGCCATCATAATAATTCTAAAACGCACTATAATTAATCGCGTCTATCCAAACAGCGCCCGCACTACGACCACTGCCTCCGGTTAGGTTGCGCAGCCTTCCGGCGACAACGGCGACAGTCCGGGTTCTAGTTGAAAAGTAGACGGATTGTACCCGGACAGGAATTATATGGTTTCAGTTTAACGTTAAAGCCAATGCATCTATCCGGGGAGCGATGTTTTTTTTTAATCTTAAACATTATCCTCGACATTTGCACGGGAGCATTTCCGGGAGAGCACTTTAGAAGATCGATTCGCGTTGTTGTTTTAGGATCGCGCGATAAGCCGCGCCGGCGGCGGCGCACGGTGCTCATAATCCCCGCGCCAAAGCCGGCAACTTGCGACCCGAACGACTTCGCTCTGCCTGTGTGTTGGGAGGCATGTGTACACGCCGCGACATGTATGCAAATTATATTGCTACGTACGAGAGGAGACACTTTCCGAGTCATCCATGTGCTCATAAGAAGCACATACCTGTGTGATGGAGATAATAGGCAAAACTTCCATTAGGTCGCTATTGTGCACTGAGCACAATTACACTTCTTTCTGTCACCTCTAGTCAATGATCAACCATAGAAAACCAGATTTTGATTTTATTTCATTACATTCTGATATTTTAGGTCTACTTATATATGTATTTATAATAATAGTACTACTGCTCTATGTGAATGTCATTTATATGCATTATGAGCGTCCCACAAATATATATAGAAAATTCCAATGCTTAACATCATCATCAGCCAACAGACGTCCACTGAAGGCCTATCAAAGACCTCTACAACGATTGGTCCTGCGCTGTACATTACACAATTTTTTTTTTGTGACATGGAAATCTTAATGGATACTTACGGGGAAAGGACGAAGGTTATGTGAGACTCTTACTCACTAAAACCCCTGGAAACTCCGTCTCAGCCCGTTTTTTGATGTGGTGTGGGATCAGATTATTTCACCAGCACCACATCACGGGTGTTTGCGACTGCAAACTCACCACTGGTCATTTAGACCATGTGACACACAACATGGAGGCGTGCTAGGAGTTTAGAGCACGCCATTCGCCACAAGGAACCGTCCATACGGATAGTGTAAGTCCCCGTATCCACAATCCCGGGTACATTACACTAATAGTTTAATTTTCAACTACTTTTAACATAACATTCATTACAATCGGTACATTTATGAACCAGTAATTTTTAACGTGTTCATAAATAAACTTAATATATAAGCCTTTTTAAAATAACATAATCAGTGTTTACGGACAAACGCGAAGCGTGGTCACCGCGGCCGGGCAGTACGGCGAGCGCGTGTCGGCGCGCGTGAGTTACGTCCGCGGCATCAAAGCGATACTTTAGTGCGGGTACGGCGCGATTTACCGCGCTATTAACGCATCCACTAAAAGAAAATATTGAGTAATTCCGCTCCGATTGAGCGATGGCGCTCATTATGGGGGCCGTTAAATGCAGTCAAATAAGTGGTGATTTAAGAGAGGCCGCGCCGCGCCGCGCCGCCGGCTGCGTCGGTTCCGCCGCTCCGTTGTTGTTTACTCGCCCGATCATTATACCATTGTATTAAGTGAAACTGTTTACGATCTTAATCGACACTTTCGGGAGCTTTTAACAACGCCGCAGCTCTTTCGGGCCCCGCCGACGGGCGCTCGCAGCGTAAACCGACCGACAGTAACTTAATATTTGCTCTGCAGCCGTCCTAATTGGAAGATCGATTGATATTATGAAATATAAATTAAACACTAGGTAATAAGTTGAAATTACAAAAGCTAGTAACAATACATACCAATTATCGATAATAGCTTGATACTATTGTATTCATTATTTCAGTTAACCGTTCAATCTACTCTAACGGTTAGTGGCTCCACATCTAATCGTAGAGTAGCGGGTCTCGATAAGGACAATTACCGTCATCTAGTAAAATAGATTAGAACTGACGATCTTTCTACTACAATCAAAATTATCTTAAACATTACACAAAGACTCAACCGTTTGAATATTATGAACTTGTTTTCTAATATTTAGAGATTGTTGGAGGTTAGTTGTACGTTCTGTTTTCGTTCCCCGGTCTGAGCATAGCTGTTACTTTAGACGGTTGTATAAATCACCGGTAAATTGATTTTTGTTTTGATCACGCCGTGACAGAGTCGACTCCGCTGTTTTCGTGAGACGCAATCTTCGGGGTCTGAATGTAGTTACAGTTACAAATAAACAACATTTGATTTATATATCGGACGGATCTGTTTCTCGACATCCGTTTATAGCGCCGAGTCGGCAAATTATTGTAATCTTTCTGTTTTACTACATACATTAGGTGGTATTTCATAAACACTTTTTTAACCCTCAATAGCTTACTTAACTCCAATTTCACACGATGTTAAGTGACGATAAGGCTGTAGATACTTTAGCTATCATTTGTTGTTAGCCGGAACAGCAGCGGTGTTATGGTGACAGGTTTACAATATAAGAACCGGGTAATTTTCCAAATAATTGTAGCACCTTATAAATTTCACAATGCCGCTGAAATCAAAGAAAAGCTGTGTCTCCTTAAACTTAAGATGCACAATGTTTTCTATATTGCTGGTTTAATTTATGTAATTTGTATTGTTTAATCTTTTTTGGAGACCTTATAAATAAATAAAAGACTTCCGAGTTGAAAACAGTTGCAAATTTTAACCAAATTCAAGTTTTATTTTAACATACCCGCAGCCATAACCTATAGATGAAGTCATCTCCCGAAGCACGTCACTTTGTGCAATCCAGCTTGAAATATGTCAAGTTGTCACCAACACCATTACACCTGGCATCGCTGCATCGATCCGTAAGACAAGAAGATATACGGGTAGCTAATATAAACAAACAAAACACCTTACCACCGTTAACTGATGCGCCGGGAATAAAGAGTTCGTTGTCACAAAGTACATGTGCGCGTTATAAGGCATTAGGTTCTTGAACCAATAGCACATGAGCGCGTCTAATAATAGTTGAATAAGTGCCGATTCGGATTTAATTGCGTCGCGAGTCCCCCGGGTATTAGCTGCATTAATCTCGCCGGTAGCGGGGGGGTGTGGGGGTGGGTGTGCGGGGACGCCGTAAATCAATGCGCGTGCGCACGATTACGCCGTCTGCGCAGTGTCTTTGTTCCTCTCGTTTTTATTGGGGAGGTTTAAGATACCCTCAATTAACGATCGAATGTGTAGACGAAATTCCTCTAAATCAGTTTAACTCTGTTGTTTTAAAGCTGTTCGCGTTTTAGTAAATCCCGAAGGATCCATATATAGATAGAGCGTTAATGGAATACTAATGCAATGAAAATAGACAAGCACCGACCCGACCTGGAGATGGAAATAAGAAAACCCATCGCCATCTACACCCCGCTGCAGTCTGAACGTTGAAACGGAGCCGTAAAGAGGCTGTTATTCCGATAGCAATTATTAATAGTAATTGGGCAAGTGTACCGAGCAGAATTAGCAGCCGAAGCTGACGGTCGGTGTCCATTTGTCGCTAATCCTCGCGTGGCAGCAGACAGCCGGCAGGTGGGGACAATTTATAGATGGAGCAGTGCGCCGTCGCGTAACCACTATTAGCGGTACACGGCTCCCGTACCAGCAGCGCTAATCTACCATTCGCAACTAAACAACCGCCAAATGTTACTAAAGCCGAAACGGCAATAATTAAACTATAAATAGATAGCTCATTTCTTCAATTAGTTTAAACACTGAAAAAGTAATTTTCGTACATAACATAAAACGGCGATATACCAATGTTTACCACACTGTATGAGGTAGTGGCAGAGAGTGGTGTACAGTCTTCAGCAATACCACACCTACAGCGTATAAACAAATAGTCTATACCAGTACTTCAAATATTTTGAACACTAATTTGTTATACATTTGCTAAAACAAAACGATTTATTAATTCACATCACTTGCATCTTCTTTTAGTTTAGTATCTTCTTCTAAGTCGTATTTCCTCATAACTGAGGGTCGTGGTCATCATGTTTTTATTGAAACACATGACGACTCTCCTGGCAGTTATAATGGAGTGGTTTTGCCATTGCCTTCTCCATTTCACATACTAGTCTGACCACTGATGGTCATGGCATAGATATGCAGGTTTGCTCACGATGTTTTCCTTCACCGTCAAAGCAGGTGATATTAGTTGGTGTTTTTATGCTAACTGCACATAAATTGAAAAATTCATTGGTGCAGGTCGGATTCGAACCCGGTACCTTCGCATTGGAAGGCCGCAATCATACCATTAGGCTATCACGGCTCTAGTTTAGTATACGTTTCATTTAAAAATCATAACTTTAATATATTCAAAACTTAAATCTATGTTATGATTAAGTTCATCATCATCATTTCAACCTATGGATGATAGAGTTGAGATCATTATTTTTCTATAAATACCCGCCGACGCCGAGTGCCGCGCTATGCTGCGCGCAAATTAGCATTGCGTTTGATTTGATCGCGGCACGCGACGGGTTAGGCACGGATGGGTGGGCGGCCGTCGGGACACAACAGGGTCGCCGGCGGCCGATAAGTTAAATGCGTTTATTTACAGTTCATTACACGCACTCTCATTTGCATTTTTGATTGGTTTCACTTCAATTATACTTGACATGTATCCCCGTGTTAAGTTATTAATATGTTTAAATATTATTCTTGTTTAACTTAATCAAAAATACTAGAATTATAAATATTGATATAAATACACGCAACGAAAGTATAACGCAAATTCACGGTACAAAATTATGCAGATAATAGCTAAGTGTTATTATTTGAGAACTTCTCTTTACTTTTTTTTTTAATTTATTATTAATTGAACAAAAATATACAACAAATTTTATCATTTAGCTTGTAAGAAACCACAAAGGTTTATAGTACAGCTAAAAAATCTACAACGGAAGCATGACAATAGACACTTATTGGTTACTCATAAAGAATATTTTTAATTTAAACTTATAATTAGATGGAGTAATTTTTTTCATTTGTATCAGTATTAAGGAAATTTCTATGGAAACTAATTTCAAACTTTCTTAAATTCGCTTAAACGTATCTAAGGTTATATAAGACAGTGTGAACTGATTATTTAATATAACGCTACCGTTGGGGCAGCCAGTGCTGCAGTACCGTCCGCGCCGCACTCTGCATTAATACAAATAAATTAGTCCTCTAAATATACACGAGCAGCCCTGGCGGACGTGCACAGCTGCACCCGGGAGACCAGCCCGCCGACTGCTGCAACACGTCCACATATTTCCTGCGCGGCTCAGCGAGGACGAGCAAACGTTCACGTAAAGTTAAGTGATACGCCTGCCCATAACAATGTACATTAGGATAACAGATAGATAGATAAAAACGTTTATTGTAACCAATATAAACAAGGTTTTTTTTTTTTACATAATTACAATTAACCATTTAGACACAATTATTCAGATATAAATATAGATAGTGTGTGTGCTGCAATGGTACAAAAGGCCATAGCCCAGTGGATTATTCACCTGCTGGAGGTGAAACACTGATTTTCAACTACCGCCCAGAGTGCGGTCGCATTAAGAGTGATTCCATTGCTCCTAAATTAAATTATTTTTAAAAAAAATATATAATTTTTTTTTTTTAAACATTTGTGGGTACCATGTGATAGCTGTGACATTTGGACGTCTGTCATCTCAGTCCTCCCGTGACCATGACTGCTGCAAAGCGGTCGAAACGTCGGGAATAAAAAAACAAATAATAAACGCGATAAAATCCGTAAAATCGAGTTTTAATAAATGTGTAACACTCGCGGAAATATAAGAAATCATTAAAATATATAATTGTTAACAATAGATACACCTACTTAAATGTATTGTACACAAAACAGAGAATAATATAATATATGCCACAATGAAGTGTTTTCACATACACTGTTTTTCCAGTAGGAAGAGTTTATAATGTTTTTTGAAGGTAAGAATGGTGTTACATTGACGCAATGGTGGAGGTATATCATTCCAACACTTCGTGGCCTGATGACGAAAACTGCCCGTAAAAGCAACAGTTTTATGTTTATAATAAGAGAGGTATATACACGGCACCATGCTATGCTCGAGACTTAACACCTTATGCTTCGCTATTCCAGTGAATTCACTACAGCGCCATTCAAACCGGAACACAGTTTGCACACTACTGTTTACCGGCCGTAGCTAAAGGTCATTTCTTTCAGATCATTTGCAAAAAGGAAACTCAACTATTTTATACATTATTCGTACGTAACTTTAACGGGATTTGTCTACAATTTAACAAAATAAAAAAAAAACTAAACTTAAATATTAGTGCCTAACAAAATATGTTGACTATGATGTTAACTATTGCAATTATAAACATTTAAAAAATAGTTGTTTATTTCCAAAAATGTCCTCCTGTACAAATGGAACATAATATTTATTTACGCGTATGTAATATCCAAAGAAATAAAAAAATCCTAGTACAACATAATTTGAATGGTCACCGCGTTGATCGGTGATACCATATTGTTTTATGTATTCCTAATTATTTTTCTGTTTTGTAAATATACTTTATCTGTAAATGTTTTCTATCTATCTATCTCCGTGAGAACTCCCCCGGTCCAGCAGCAGCGGAGCTGGTCTCCGGCGCCGCAGTCCCCATAAGATGCAACGTCTGAAACGGAATATCGCTCGAATGGACGATGACCAGATACTTAGAAATGTAATTATGGCCATCGGCTTATACACCGGTTCCCAAACTATTTCCACTTTCACTTCTGAATATTGAGGAGCTAGCTCTGAATTTTATTTTACAATTACATCTGCTTTTGAAGTAAACAATAACAAAACAAATAAAAAAGAAACCATCTGTTTAACAGGATTATTCGATTACAAGAAAGCCATTACTCTTTTCTTCACTAAAATGTCCGACGATGCGAAGAAACAAAGTTGCGATAGAAATGAACTAGTGCTAAACCTTCTCTAAGCTTCTAATCTCCGCATCGATTACTCTTTACACATTTCACCAACGTATAGATATTATTATCTTTACAAAACGAATGTAATCATCGTAATCTGAATGGGAGGGAAGGATTTGTAACCTCCTGTGTATAAATTAACGCAGGGGTCTGCTTGAATGACTTAAATATTTAATGAGTACGCTGTGGCTGGGCGGCCGGGGGTCGGCAGGGGTCGGTGGGGGTCGACACGGAACTTTGGGAATCATTGAATCAACAGTTGTAGCGGTTATTAGTATGTGCGGCGAGTGCTGCGCAGGCGGCGGGGAGCGGCGGCTAGTTAGTGCCGTCATTAGTTATTTAGAAAGTGATGAGCTACTACACTAGCACTTTAGTACACTAAAAGTGTTAGTACAAAACAGCGACGCAAAGATTTTTCTATCGTTAACTGAGTTAGCACTAACCCTAACATTTAAGTACAGTTAAGTAACAATTAGAACGATGGCTGCGTGGGCGCGCTCGCTTATAATACTCTGACTCTCACATATTAACAGTAGTTGATAACAACATTATGTCGACAAAGTTTACAACAGTGTCGAGCCAGGTCGGCTCGTAAAACCCCATCATCACCACTTTCATCGAGAATTTAGCCACCGCGCTTCAGACACAATAAAGCTTGGAATCCACGTAGGTGATTAGTAACATTTTGCACTTTCTTTCCATTTACACAAAGTAGATGTTTAATGACGTAAACGATTCCGATGTTTTGAAATGATTTACATACACGGCCGCGTGACATAACACTGCACACATCATCACACAGCGCGCTGCGTCAATCGCACGGGTTTCTGCAAACGACACTTCAGCTGTAAACGCGCCTACCAAACCAGATTATAGTGGCATCCTATTATACCTCGGACATTGTTGTCCACTTAGAAACACGCACACAACTATCACGGCTGTTGTGATACGCAATCACCACAACGATCAAGTACAGAATCACCTCCCGACTCCCCCTCTTCGCCCTGTATCGCGCAAACGACCGTAAAGTACCAATCCCGCAGTATAAACACAATCCCGAAACGCGCGGACTCATCGAGTTATATTAATATTATTACACCGCTAAATATAAACGTCGCGGCCGCGAACTCTTTCGTCTAATTGACTCTGATTTACAACTTCGCCGGTTTATAGCCTGTGTACATTTTCGCAACGGAACGGTTTAATGTGCGCTGCAGCCGGCCCCGACATTGAGCCCTGTCGCCCGGTGATAAGACTCCATTCTGCCCGTCCGCGGAGGGATTGAACCGTTCCCCAAAGGGCACGCTGCGAAAGGATCCCCGTCGCGAACTTCGAGGAATCGCTTGTTTGTTTTTGCGCGCGCGTGTGGGATTTTTGATGGTTATATCGATGTTTTGAATTTGAATGGAGCGATCCTCGGCACCCATACTGTTTACATTCGGAACGATCTCGTCCGATTTGTTTGCTCCGCCGCGTGGTTTGTATTTTCTCTCCAATTATTGGGTCAATAAAGCTCAAATCGAATCGTATAGAATTTAAATAAGTGTTTCATAATCATTTTATGTCCAATTTTTTAAACTGGCACAGCTAGTATTTAGTTTTTTTTATACATAATTTACTTCAATTATTCAAAAATCAATATTTCGTTTAAAAAACGATAAAATATAAAAAGTTTACCAACTGGTCTAAAATGAAAGTGTAAAGATTACCTTTGCCTAATTTATCCTCATCCATGGAACTCCACCCCGGCGACTCCTTGGGCTTCGGCACGGACAGGTTGAGCGGCTCGTCCACCTTCAGCCCGTACTGCACTGCACACTCACTGTCAGTCCGCGCGCCGCGCTGCAGCAACTGTTCCTGCAGCCGGTTCTTATGCACACTCACAAATTTGCGTTCATTCGACTCCCTCTGCACTTGCGTACTCTTCTCCTGACACGTTAACTGCTTCTTACCGTCGAAACATCTCTTCGCGTTCATTAGCTGGCTTACCGATGATTTCCTTTGATCATCCGGTAAACATTGTTTGTTTGGTAATCCTAATATGTACTCTATCGTGTGTGGGGTCGGCTTCTTCGGCGGCTTGCCGTACACGTGCGGGTGCCACGACGGCTCGAAGCTCTCCTCTCTAAGGCTACTTTCGTCATCTTCGTGCGGCGCATGTTCGCCGACTCTACTGTCAGTTTCAACATCTGATTTGTCATCGTCGTCGGCTATCACTAGTTCCTCTTCCTTCTCGTCGTCGACCTCTATCTTCTCTTCTTGTGCTTCCGGGCTGTCGATTTTGTCGGCATATTGATAATCTAGAGAGTATTCTTTGGAGTAATTGACATCGATCAGCCTGTCCGCCTGCCCAATGAGATTCGGTGCGACGTAATTGGAAACCACAGTTTGCATCTCTCCTCCCCCGTTCTCTTGCTCTCTATCCTCTGTGCGATCCGCTTCGCTTTCCGCGCTCATGTGTGATCCTCACCCGCGATTCGTACGGAAATAGTCGCTCATGTTTGTTTTTATGATTGAATTAGCGCTTAATAGGCACTCGCCGATGGTGAGAGGTCGTTTGATGTAGGCGCGGCTTTGAAGTCGCGCGCCGATGTTCCCGGCTTCCTGTAACAAACAGACGGACCATTTGAATCTTATTGAGTGAGCGAACGCGGCATTATTAGAATGCCATTACATGCAAGCGGCTTTTTACGGACATACATCAATGTAGAATCATACAACATTAAGAATTTTCTTGATTTTATCTGTTTGCTTTAACAATATATATTCATTTACACTAAACTATACTTTTCTAAGATAAAAAGTATGGCGCACTTCATACATTATAACGTTTTAACCTATAACACCTTTCTAAGTAATTGCTCTATTGTGCATTACTATTCCTAAACTACACTCATTGATATATATTTTTAATAATATTAAGTTATAAGACAAACATATCGTCTGTAATAATCTGATTAAATAATCTTTCATACATATCTAAAACTACATAAAAATCTAAGACGGAAGACACACTAGTTTTGGAGCGGCGGTTAATGACCGTTATGAAACAGACTTTTGTATACTTTTATATAATCCTATATACGTTTATGAAGACAGGACTGTCCCGATGCAAGCCGATCGACGTGGTCTTTCACCAGCAAGATCGAGTGGAGCTCCCTATCGGTTATTTAAAGTGCATTCCGCAATTTCGCATCGTTTCCGCATAATATCGGAGCCACCGCTCGCTTCTCTAATTCTGTTTGCGACTAACGAAGTGTAGCTTCCAGTTGGTGAGGACATGAAAGCCGCGCGGAGAGCCATCGCGGACGCTCGGCTGCGTGCGCGTGCGCATTCGTTTTGCCCAGCTCCAGCCTCTTGTAATGAGACGCACATTAAAGGGGAAATAAATTATGCACCTGCTTACCAATGTTTAGTTCACAATTACACAGCATGGAATGGAATACTTTAATATCATCTACTTTGTTATAACTTAACATGATATATACACCATTTACCAATAATTAGATAATCACCATGATAAAATAAAGCGGTAAGTTTTCAAGTTCATTATTTCCGATGAAATTAATTAAGGTATCCGCTGCAAAGCTAAGTGACTGTGAAAGTGAACAAAAAACAACACCCCTCGTTTGTGCTCGGCGCTGCGTGCTCTATCTGGTCCCTTATCGCCCCCGCACCTCTCTCTCTCTGCCTCTCCCCCTCACCGGCGCGCTCTCGCTCGCACACACTCGCAGCACCACCTACACCATCAAACACAACATTTGCTCATACTTTCATCAGTGACCGCTGATTGATTTTTATTGGGGAGATGATTTAGGGTTGCCCCTTGCTGGAAGAAATATATTTTTTTGTGTACAACTACGATGAAACCGAACGCAAACTGCGATAATCTTAGGATATTATACAGTACATCCAATTACCCAAGAGAATAAGAATTACCTAGTAGAAAGGTTGTACAGAAAGAAATGAAGACTACGTTTAAAGTTTTCATTGTATTAGTTAGATTAATTTTCTAGCCATTCCTAGCCGTCAATCAAATATAGATTCAAATTGGGATTTCATTATATTTGACATCGACTACAAGTTCAAATACATATGTACACGCGAAGACTACATCCGTATTAATCACGGCGAGCCACCTATGAGCAACGGTCGTCTCAAGAACTTGGCGCTGTTCCTCGATGACTCTATTAATGCAGTAGAAGGCGTCCCCATGGTATCCCGGAACCCTATAGTCCTGGATGGAAAAGATAGGATTGTGAGACTTCTCATCACTAACAATCCCAAAAGCGCGGCCCACTCCAACAATGAGCTAGTAGTTAACGAGCTGCGGCAAAAATTTCAGTATACATTCATGATTGTTATGACAACACTACACTAGATTTATTCTTTCATAAAAATAAACTTGCGCTCAAGAAGCATATTACCAATCTTATACTAGATAAGACTTAATAATGTTCCGGGTCTGTATATATCACTAAGCATAAGAATGTATATTGTTAATTTTTATATTTATATTGTTATTCGTAATTTTATTTTATAGGATCTGTACTTTAGAGTTGTGTTGTTATTAGTTTTAGATAGATTTTACACATTTTCTTACAGTTATAATTAATAAAATAAAAATTTCTTTCTGCGCTCTCTAACATACTTAATTAATGTACAATGAAACCTCATTTAGCCTTACATATTAAATTTATTATTTATTATTATTGTATTATTACATCAATTAGAATATAATATAAATTGTTAACGCTGTTGGTTTCAATCCATACTAATATTATAAATGCAAAAGTAACTCTGTCTGTCTGTCTGTCTGTCTGTTCCTCTTTCACGCCTAAACGGCTGAACAGATTTTGATGAAATTTGGTATGGTGATAGATGATAACCTAGAAATGGTCATAGGCTATATATATGTATATAATAAAGCTTGTAGTAAAAATAACTTATGTACTTTAGTTATAACTTTGGCCACTCTTCTGCAACCCACTAATATTTAAATATTAGTTATTAGGTGAATATATGTATAGTGCTGAACCCCACACACCGCCCATAACCAGGGTGACGGTTCTGTTCAAGAGATTTTTTTGCCCCGGCTATAAAATAGGCAGGAACAAAGAACATTCCAATTTTTTTGGACAGAACGAAGTGTGTCGGGTCAGCTAGTAAATAAATAAATAAACACTAATAAAAACATGAACTCGTGTGCACGGCGCGCTGTCGGCAGCCCTGGGAGGAATTGATGCAAGCCGCGACGGCACGTCAGCGCGCGGCGGCGAGCGGACCCCGGCGCATCATCGCTAAATAAAACTCCGTACATTCCTTTAACCAACAACTGATGGGAGGGGGTGTCATATTAGATTAACCTGCGTTCACTCTGACGTGCCCAGTAAACGGCTAAAGCAAAAATCTACTATATTTCTTTAAATGAGTTGAACATTGAATAAAAAAAATAGCGATCTTGTTCCTTACATACATTTATAACCGATAGCCGGTCGTAACTACTCGACCTGTCGTGAATTTGTCGTGATGGTCACAACAAATTCGGGGATAGATTAACATTAATAAGTATAGGTATAAGTTTGTATGTAAATGTATTTCTAATATGTAAGAGAACGTAATGTCTTAACAAACCTACTAAGGGTTTCAAGACATTATCTGTCATTAATGTAACTAATGTATATGTTTATAAATAAATAAAAAAAACATAACGAGGAAGGAAAATATTATTCAGTTACTTTTACTTTTACCAGGTGGTAGGTCTCTGTTGCCGGAGACCGTCTGGATGGGTACCACCGCAGCTCCTATTTCAACCGCCAAATAGTAGAGTGCGAACATTACTGTGTTCCGGTTTGAAGGGCGCTGTAGTTAGTGTAGTTACTGGGGAAACGAGACTTAACAACTTATGTCTCAAGGCGACGAGCGCAATGTGGTGCAGTGTGTACCATCTTAACTAGCAGCACGTTGTCATGGGCAAGCGTATCACTTACCATCAGGTGAACGCCTCCTCGTCTCGTCGCAAAGAATAAAAACAAAAAGTTACACTGAAAGAAATTGATATTTCGTAACCTCAGTGAGTTTCTACTTCGCTATTTTTTTTAGTTACGAACATGAGTCTCAATCGCGTGTGTTCTCAGTTTTAATTCAACAAAATCGGTTTAACCTTTGCAATCGGCTGTATACACTGTTCACTTTGCAGACATTTTGTTTCTGTAGTAATAAATAATTATAATTTATTATAATAATGTGATTAATATTTTTTCTGATCTGTAAGTTTCTATTGAAAGGAAACTGATGTGTTTCAGTTTGATGAGTGCCATTCTTATTGAAGGTAATTTTGTAACGATACCATTAACATAGTGGCAATGAAGAGGCGGACCGGACCGTTTAGCCAAAAATGCTAGTACTGACGGAGCGGAAATTTATGTGCAACAAAATAATAATGAGATTCTGTATAAATATAGGAAAAAATGTCGTGAGACTTGGAAAACTCATTTCAATGAAAGGTCCAAAGAGAAAGGAGTGTGGTACAAGACGTTAGTCAATGAACCGCCACACATACCGTGGTTTGAACAGGTTCAATATTCTCGAAACTTAATTAAGATAGCCCATAGAGTCCGTTCTGGACACATTGCACTAAATCAATTTAAATTTTTAATGAAAAAGGTACCCTCACCTTATTGTGAGGTATGTAAAAAGGTAGACGACGTTCATCACATATTACAGGAATGTGTCCAGAACGAGCAAATTGGGAATAAAATAATAGAACTTCTCAGCATAAATAGATTTAATATTAGTCCGTTTCACAGTGTTCTGTCTTCTCCGGGCTCGGAGAGGGCCAGAGCACTGTTCATGTTTATTCTAAAAAGTATATTAAAAATTGTTTGAGTATAATGTATATGAATGTGTGTAATTATGTTATGGTATGATGGGACTGGCATGATTCTATTAAAAGTCCCAAAATTAATAAAGAGAAAAAAAAAAAAAACCATTAACATGGGTTACTAGGTAGTATAAGTAGCGAAGATTTATTACTCATCTACGAAGTGGATTGCATTAGTAGTCGACGTCACAATAGATTATGATATTAATCGATACGATGCCTCCGCCGCGCAGGACTGCGGAAGTCAGCGTCGTGTGTGGGCCCTTTGATGTCGCGCCGCCGCCGCACGACACCGAGGCGCACTCCCTCAGCGCGGAGACAACGAGCGGCAGAGTTAAGTTTGTTCCATTGTAATTTTAATAGAGACCGTCGGAAGTGACAGCCCGTCGCGAATCCAACATGGCCGCCTGACAGCGCGCCTCTCAGAGCAAATGGCCGCGTTAATAGTTACATTTCCTGAATTAATTTACGTTTTTAATCTCCTTTGATTTTTGTTTAATACACCGAATGGTTAATGTCGCCGGTTGGACGGGAATAGCCCAGTTTAACCGGATGCAGGCCACTTAGAGATCGTACGGACGTTCGGACATCGCGTTGTTATTCCAATAACACGATATTTGTGAAACTAATCACGCCTGTGATGTTTTGTCTATTAAACATCACTCAATCATTAAACTGTACAAGCATATGGAAAGCTATATCTTTTTACTATCTTTAATCCTTAAAATAAACCTTTCATAACCGTAAAGAATATAACAATAGTCAAAAAAGGAGCGCTACACCTTTAAGTGCCCACTGCCTTTAGGTCTATGACCCCTTTTGGCATAAGCTGAAGTGAAGTGTTTATTACACTAGGATTACAGGTCAACTATTAGTCTTTTAATCAGTAGTATCATCATCATCATTCATATCCTGCGTCCCCTAGATGGGGCAAAGGGCGTCAATAAGAGAGAAAATAAGAGAGATAATTTCATTGATATTTTGAGATAATTTGGGAGATTTCTATATAAGAAGACGCACGACGAGTAATTGAAGCACATGGTCGATTAAGATGGACCCCCCGCTAGAGACACTTGCTAAAGTCGGTACAATCCTCGATACTTACAAATGAACATTAAAAACATGTGACCACTTCACAGCGCCTATTTCTGCCGTCAAACAAAAAAGTATACGCATTACTGTATTCCGCTTTGAAAGGCGTTCATATAGTGAAATTACTGTGATAACAAAACGAGACGTCTCTTGTCTTAGGTTAATGACAGGACTGTGGTGCTTAATAAATACCCTATTTAGCAGGACTATGTTTTGGGCAGATGTATATCTTGATGTTGTATTGAAAATGTTACAAGTGTATGGTGATCGCACCTAAAACCGAAGCCCTCGAATGTGTGATCACCTTACTCGGCGTGTCGCCGTTCTCACACTCGCACGAATTCCACTAGCCAGCTCGCAGCCTGACGTCACTCCTGGAGCTAGCTGGAGCTCCGACTTTCGTCCATATCCACAAGTGAATACTGCTTATTGTCAATTAGTGAGGTGAGTGCGGCCCGCGATACCGCACACTCGGCACTTAATAACTTATCATTACATGTAACTAAGCACGTCAACGCTCACATGCAGGTAACATGTTAATATGCTACAAATTTATGATGATTAACATATTATTAAACGTATTGATTATGTCTGAATAACAATTAATATTGTTTTCATTATAAAAATACGCCGATCCGCATAGACATTGAATGACTCAAACATTTCATATCTTACGTTAATACCGAAAAGAATGCTTTGCGTAAATGAAATGTGTAGTTCACAAAGTTTACAGTTACGTCGTCCCTGAAACCCAGATTTGAACATAAGTGGCTACGTCTGCGCATTAGAGTTTGGCAGCGGAACACACAGCCTCCTCCATCAATAAACTGGCACTCCCGTAATAGAAAACAAAACTAACATATAATGATACTGCACAAACCTGCACTGTCTTTATATACTTCCGGACACATCTATCGGCCCACCGCCCAGTGTTAAAGTTTCGACGGTGTCTAGTTAAAAATAAATGTTAGGTGGAGCAATAAGTTTTAATGCAGTTTTGAAGCAGATTTATTGGTCAACCCCTATGTATGTTTTTTTTTTATTTTTTTTTTGTAATTTCGAATTGATTTGGCCGGCCGAAGTTTTACAGCTTGGGCGACAATTTCAGGCAGAGTATCCATATTTTTTGGTCAAAACTGGCTCTAAGTTTAGATTTGCCTTTTTATGGAACCAATAATCGGACACATCAAAAAAAAAAGTCCAACTTGTGCGAAATAAAAAAGTTTTCTCCATTCCTGGGTCGTTGAAAACAATGAACAGACTCGAATTTTCGTTTTTTTTTCATAATCCTGAATTCAAAATTAAAAAAAAAAACATACATAAAGGTTGACCAAAAAATTACCTTTAAAACTGCATTAAAACTTATTGCTCCACCTAACATTTATTTTTAACTAGGCACCGTTAAAACTTTTAAACACTAGGTGGGCCGAGAGATGTGTCTGGGAGTGTATATAAAAAGTTATACATACCGATTAATTAATTATATTTAAATACTATTTTGTATTACACTCGCAAGTAAAGTCATTTATAACATAAAATTTAAGTTTCAAAACTCCAGTTTATTTTAACTGCGTCTAAAGAAACGGTACAATTAACCCTGTAGCTCGAAAAATATTTTTTTGTTCTACCCAAGATTCCTCTCGTTTTGTTTTCAAAAGCAAACAGTACTAATAGACTATTACCCTTCAGCTGCTGTGCGTGTCCGTCCGGAAACCATTCGTGTACTGGATAGTTTAACGCGCTTCACGAAGGCTTTATTTAGTTATTGGCATTGAAATATTACAGACAAGAGCAACAGCTGAAGAAATAACAAAAAAAATATCGTTATTTGCTTTTTAACATATGTTTCTTAAGATTAAGTTGTGGTAGTCTCCTTTTAGGCAAGTAAATGCCTGCGTTAGGAGACTACGCTCTTTCATAGCCGAGTATAAGAACGAATATGAAGTGCGAGTTTGTTTGTATGTGTGTGCATAAGCATGTATCATATTTATATGTAGATAATAGCTTATTATGTACATTATATTCAAGAAATATTCAAAATCGTTTCGGTTTCCTTATAATTTAATCTCTTTAGCCATACGGTTAAATCACTACACTCACGGTAACTTTTAGTATATAAGTTAATATCTTTGTTTATTTTATTATAAAGATGCAGAAAATGATTAAAATATTAGCTTAGAAGAAGTGGGTTCATAATCATTTAAACTCAAATTCCTACAAGACCGAATAAATGTAGTAACTTCGCAACTTGTGTTATACCACTACTGATACAAATACGAAACTCTGTACTAGGTAAAGTGTGAAACAAAAACAATGTGCTGCGGAATGTCTGCCTGACCGCGGGATAGGTTACATTCCTATACCGGTGACACTATCACAACAAGAATGTAATATTCAATGAAAATAACTTATTCATTAAACATAATCTTTAAAAGTAGAGAACAAAATCGGTTTAACTGTTTCATTGTTGAAGATCAACAAACAGAGCGGCACGAGCTTATGAAATTCAGACTTAAGCTTAAATGACAATAGAAATGTGACTAAAACTTCAAGTTGTTCAAGTAATGGGGTCGAGCGCGCTTTACCACTTCCAGCTTTACAGTACACTATGATTGAGTGCCTAATGGTTTAAGGTACGACTAAACCGGATCGCAAATTCGAATCCCGACCATCGATCATATTTGTGATTTATTTATTTAGGGCCAATAAAATATCGCGAGCTGTACTTTAGGACAGTATTGATATTCTTTCTAAGTCGTATTTCCTCATGACTGAGGGTCGTGGTCATCATGTTTTTTATTGAAACACACGACGACTCTCTTGTCAGTTATAATGGAGAGGTGTTGCCATTGCCTTCTCCATTTCACATACTAGTCTGACCACTGATGGTCATGACATAGATATGCAGGTTTCCTCACGATGTTTTCCTTCACCGTCAAAGCACGTGATATTAGTTGGTGTTTTATACTAACTGCACATAAATTGAAAAATTCATTGCTGCAGGCCGGATTCGAACCTGGTACCTTCGCATTGGAAGGCCGGCGTTCAAACCACTAGGCTATCACGGCTCGTATTGACATTATGAACATTAAAAAAATGTATAGTGCACATTTGTCACTAAAAGTTATTGATACTTTTAACCCTATTTAATATGTTTTATTTTCGTTGCGAGTTAATTTAATTGCTAACGATTTAACAAACGTTGGTTAGTAGTAATGTTAAAGACGCAATCTTCTAACCGGAGCAATCTGTTTGAAGGCTGGATTTATTGGTGGTAGGTCCTCGGGGAGCGTCTAGATACGTACCGCCGCAACGCTAATTACTACTGGCGAACAGTATTCGGCTAGCGTTACTATATCTCGGTCTGTTAGGCGATGTCACTAGAGTATTCCTTGGGCTAAAGTTACTGAACATCTTAGATCTTAAAATTTAGATAGTAAGAAGGCGAACCTTGATTGCTGCTGATTTGATAACTTATCGGAAGAAAAGTAGGCTTCACCATTAAAAGAGAATTTGCTCGCGAGAGAATATTACTAATTGTGAAAACAATATGTTTTAAACTAAGTACAACAAAACTTACTGGTGTAATAAGATTAAGTAAATAATTACAAATATCTAATAGAAATTTATTTAAAGTAGTATCTTTCTAATTATTCGTATATCTCTTGGACAAAAGTTGATTGATGAAAACGCGTACAAATCCGTGGATCTAATCAATTATTCATCTGTCATATTTTGATATTAATTTAACCGGAGTAAAAATTTAAATTTTCCTTTATGCGTAAAAGTAATAAGTAGTTAAATATTAGCTAATCAATAGATATTAAACTGATCCGAGTGACATCATCGGATGATTGATACATATAGAAATGTAACAAACAGACGGCATTACTCAAACGTCGGCCGGTTACAAAAGGGTGGCAGGTAACGAGTAACGAGTAACGAGCGCACACAACAATACAATAATTAAACAATGTCGCCACGCGATAACAGCACACACACACCCACACCACGCACACTACGGTCCGTAATGCTGACAATTTGGAAAACATCAACACATATTTATTCAATTACTTGCATTCAGATTACACCACAAATTAATTAATGTTTAGTCACTTACATAAAACAATTAACCATTGACTAATTGAAAAATAACAGAAAACTCATAACAGTTTAAACATTGTTTTCAAACAAAACGTTAAAACTAAAATCTAAGTAATACTCTCAGAAGTATCTCGAAAGTTAATCAGTTACTTAATAATGCTATTGATGTAGCCGTTTACCGGTTAAGTGAGATAATTAACAGCCAATTGATTGAATATAACCGAATCAAAATTCGTTAACTCACCTGACGGGTCCGGCGTCCGCGACATAAATCACTCGCACGGTCACGTTCAGAAACCACTTCCGCGCACAGAGCGACGTATCGAACGGAGATTAAATAAAACGAAAACAATCGTCGCGTTTCGGAACGATCCGCGAACGGGCCACTTCCGCGCGCGACTGTCAGCGCATTGTGGCGGGAACAATGGCGGCCGGAGCGCTTCGCGGGCGAATGTCGTGCGGCGTGCGGCGTGCGGCGTGCGGCGTGCGGCGTGCGGCGTGCGGCGTGCGGCGTGCGGCGTGCGGCGTGCGGCGTGCGGCGTGCGGCGTGCGGCGTGCGGCGTGCGGCGTGCGGCGTGCGGCGTGCGGCGTGCGGCGTGCGGCGTGCGGCGTGCGGCGTGCGGCGTGCGGCGTGCGGCGTGCGGCGTGCGGCGTGCGGCGTGCGGCGTGCGGCGTGCGGCGTGCGGCGTGCGGCGTGCGGCGTGCGGCGTGCGGCGTGCGGCGTGCGGCGTGCGGCGTGCGGCGTGCGGCGTGCGGCGTGCGGCGTGCGGCGTGCGGCGTGCGGCGTGCGGCGTGCGGCGTGCGGCGTGCGGCGTGCGGCGTGCGGCGTGCGGCGTGCGGCGTGCGGCGTGCGGCGTGCGGCGTGCGGCGTGCGGCGTGCGGCGTGCGGCGTGCGGCGTGCGGCGTGCGGCGTGCGGCGTGCGGCGTGCGGCGTGCGGCGTGCGGCGTGCGGCGTGCGGCGTGCGGCGTGCGGCGTGCGGCGTGCGGCGTGCGGCGTGCGGCGTGCGGCGTGCGGCGTGCGGCGTGCGGCGTGCGGCGTGCGGCGTGCGGCGTGCGGCGTGCGGCGTGCGGCGTGCGGCGTGCGGCGTGCGGCGTGCGGCGTGCGGCGTGCGGCGTGCGGCGTGCGGCGTGCGGCGTGCGGCGTGCGGCGTGCGGCGTGCGGCGTGCGGCGTGCGGCGTGCGGCGTGCGGCGTGCGGCGTGCGGCGTGCGGCGTGCGGCGTGCGGCGTGCGGCGTGCGGCGTGCGGCGTGCGGCGTGCGGCGTGCGGCGTGCGGCGTGCGGCGTGCGGCGTGCGGCGTGCGGCGTGCGGCGTGCGGCGTGCGGCGTGCGGCGTGCGGCGTGCGGCGTGCGGCGTGCGGCGTGCGGCGTGCGGCGTGCGGCGTGCGGCGTGCGGCGTGCGGCGTGCGGCGTGCGGCGTGCGGCGTGCGGCGTGCGGCGTGCGGCGTGCGGCGTGCGGCGTGCGGCGTGCGGCGTGCGGCGTGCGGCGTGCGGCGTGCGGCGTGCGGCGTGCGGCGTGCGGCGTGCGGCGTGCGGCGTGCGGCGTGCGGCGTGCGGCGTGCGGCGTGCGGCGTGCGGCGTGCGGCGTGCGGCGTGCGGCGTGCGGCGTGCGGCGTGCGGCGGCGGAGCTGCTGACGCGGCGATCCTCGCAGTTAGACTAACTCGCATCCAAATCGCTTAATTTTATGAGTTGTTGCCTTCTCCACCCCGCGCGGCGGCGCGCGGCGTCACCTCGGCGCAGCGGCAGAACCGCTTACATTTATTTACACCTCACATCTACATTCACCTAAACACCAATAAAAATAAACTAGAATATAACGTTGTGAAAAATGGAACGCTCGCTCGGAACACAAATTACAAAGCTGTGTAACACTATCATCACATTAAATAATATTCTGATTCATTTTAATTATTAGATTAATAGAAATTATTAGTGTACAGTTTAATCATATCACATAATTAGCGGCGGACTGGAAAATTATATCGATATTATAAACAAAGTATTACACATAAAAATATACATTAAGGTTTTACGCGATTTAAGCATTCAGCAAACAAGATTTGTTAAAAACCATAAAACAATAATAATGTTACTCTACACTAAAATAATTAAAAGATAAGGTTAAATAACGCACTTAGTTATCACACCTAAAAAAAATCTATCGCCAATCCTTCAATATATCACAGATTATAACGATTAAAATTCATTCATTTATCATTAACAAATTACTAAAGATAATAAATAAACGATACAAGTATGTTTAATGCGGGTCTCAGATAAAAAAAAACTTATTATAATAATTGTACAAGTTTCTAAAATCTATTTATTTTTATGTAATTATCTAGTTATTTTAGCATTTATTATGCATATTTATATATTCAAAATCTGTGTATTAAAAATTAGCTGTTTTATTAACCGATTATATAGGTAGGTATCAACGCAGTTCCCATTGCAGGAACCAAACAATAATACTAGCATTATTGTGTTCCCGTTTGTAGGCCGTTGTAGCTAGTGCTATTGCTGGATGAAAATGTTGGACATGTTCAGGTGACGAGCACAATGTGGTGTACTATATAACGTGTTGGGAGCGGGCATATCGCTTACCATCACGTGAACGTTCTGTCTCCTCGCTTTAATAAAAAAAGTTTATTTTAAATTTGAATAGTACATACATCTACATTATTTTCATAACTAATAACGTATTCTACTTGTGTACCATAACATGGATTATGAAACTTTCACTTGTGTATGAAGACTGGTAACAAAGTGAATATTTAATAAGGTAACGCCGCGACAAAGTCACCGCGCGCGGAGCGTTTAGCGCCGGCACAGTAGCAATAACTCAGCGCAGGAAATCACGTCATCGCTCTATTACCGCACGCACACGCGCGCACGCGCACACTCGCGCCGCGCCTGTTGCACGCGGGCACACTGCGCGCGCCGCGCGGCTGTGCGCTTCTCTATTTACTCACAGTTCTTTAACTTACAAAAATTTACTACCTACATTTATTCTAAAATAATTTTCATTGATTTTAATTTACTGTATGTTATAACCGTTTGAATTTTCTTATCATTCAGTACTCTAATAAAATTCTTAATTGCCAGTCACGTATTATTTTAAATCTAACTTAATAACTGGGTTATACCGTTGTACGTTTTAATTTTATTTACATTTTAAAGACAAACATTGTATTTTGCTTCAAAGTGGTTTCGTCATGCGAGCAGTCGTCAGAACTACGGCTTAATCATCGCACTCAACAAAGATTAAGTTATAAAAGCGGCAAACACAGTTAATAGCTCGTACAACGCCGACGCCGGGTAATTATAATAAAAACAATTAAAACAGATAAGCTGTGCGGGCCGCGGACCTCACTCGCGTCACTTTACACCATAATATGATTATTATGGCATGTGATCATGGCAATAACTTTTACGAGACGCTGATTTCACTAGAATTCTTATCTGAAGCAATTACGTGTAACAACTACACGATTTTAATGCATGATTAGTGTTACAATAAACGTATATATTTGTATATGTTGCGATAAACATATTGCTCGATGATAAATGGAGTGATAAAGTCGATCTGACGGATTAACATACATAATACATTAATTCTAAAGCCAGTTGCTAAATTAAATCATGCGATAAACCTTTTAGATAGTTAAAGTATGTTTTGTTTTCAATTTTTTACGTTTTAAAGATGTTTTTGCAATTTTTGCAATGGACGCCAAATGTAGGTTTATTTAAGGAAGAATTCCTTTTAGCTGCTTAGGCTCATTACGGCGATAAAAGTGTTTTTATTACATTATATTCTATGATAATTGTTATCAACTAATAGAATCCAGTGTTAAAGTGATAAGCTATTTTTATTATAATAATCATGATGATTTGTTACACGCGATGACTCGCAGCGCAAATACTTTATTTAAAAAGTGCTCATTTCGTATCTCACCGTAAACTATTATTTGATCTCAAGAAAATTAAAAATTATAAGTACTTTATGTAGATTTATTATATATTTGCATATTTATATGGAAAAGTGTCTACTTTGTTAAACGGACACAGATCCATTATGAACGAGAAACCTGATGTTCTTATCGACGTGTAAGTAGACGCCGCCGCAGCACCCCCAAGCAAGTATCAGTTAACAAATATAACTGTGTTCTGTTAAAATAACTGCAGCGTAAGTAACAAGATTAAAACTTTATTTAAAAATGATAAAATCAATGGTGTTATGTACCGTATTCTATATAGTGCCTCATCGTTACGGGAGAGTCGCGTTAAAGACGCACATGCGTTGTCTGTACGTGCTTTAATTAAATTTTTTTCTACTACTTAATGAAGTCGCACAACTTGAAAGCGCGTTAAGTAACAAATAGTTTGTTTAAGTAACTGTCAGTATTACCAATTGCTTGACGTGTTAAGGAAATTTAAATGATATCATGTTAAACACCGATTTATACTTTGAGAGCGTGTGCATTAACTTTTTTAAAAGTAATTAAAAGTTTAAGTTAAAAAAAATATGACTAAATTTGATTACCGTCATGGCGCAGCAGTTAGCTTCTTATTTTGTAATACAGACGTCCCTGATTCGATTCCGGCTTCACAAGTTTTGAAGTTCAATTGGTAATAAAGTTTTTTAGATCTTGCCGTTTAACTACTACACTCATATTGTCGAAAATGTGTCGCCACCTCTGTGCTCCGGCAATCATAAATTAAAAAATAAAATTAAAAATGTTTTGATAAGTAAATCATATTATAGTGTTAACGAATATTTAAATGATAAAGATGTGTGGAAATAAATGGCGCTGATTCTCAAGCAGTATGTCTCAGTACGTGTAAGACATTTAAAAATGAAGAAGACAAAAAAAACTGTATTTATATATATATATATATATATATACAGCCCGCGGAGTTTCTTGCCCATTCTTCTCAGGTCCGTGGCATTTGTTTTGCGAATGGCTGGTAGATTTTGACGTTCAATAAGTGAACTATTGTTCCCATGTTGAATAAAAATTTTGACTTTGACTTTGACTTTGATCAACATGTGAGAGCCGGAGTATTCCCAGCGAGCACTCCTCACCACCAGCCCCGGCCTTATCATCACTTAACACCGCGTGATATTTTATCACTTAGATAAGAAGTAATTAATTTTGAAAATGTGTTTTGATATAAAATAATTACAGTGACGAAGCAGCATACTGTTTGAATCCAATTGAATGTGTCGTAGCACCGCGCTGCTACGCGGCTCGCGCTGCGCGTGCTACGCCGCTACGCTCAGCAACTGTTCGTATGATTGATGCGAGAGGGAGACCAGCTGATGCTGAGCTGCTTCTGCTATACACCATTTATTATATATTATACTTAATATTATTTCCTATAATATAAAGAATATCAATGATTATTAGTTCGTATCTTAGTAATTTTTGTTCCACATGAGTTACGTAACCACAACATGGAATAAGTGTAACTTAAGTACTGTACACTTAGCGATAACATTCATTCTGTAACATAAAGCCCTTATTGTATTTCATAGTGTATTTAAGAAATAAGTTACATGTAAAGTTCAATCCGCTTGCCAGTGTACTACAGAGCGGTTGTCTGCCTGTAGAATAAAGTATTATTTTATAAAAAGCTCCTTTATTGGTTGCACAACATAACTAGTTCTCTCTACACCATTACATGGGACAGTAGTCCCAAAGTTTTATTTACAAAAACTCATCCGCCCGATCGCCCAACATAACTCATGTCAAATAATATTTTTACTTAAACACAAAATCTGCTAGAAATTTATCGGTAATATTTCCCCATGTACACGCAGTATTATAAAAGTCTTTATTAATAAAATAAATTCATACAAATTTACAGACCCAACTCCTGAGACGAATTGTAAATCTTTATTATCCCGGATATCGCTCGAGTACCCAAATACGTCGTCGAAATCCGTCCAAACGTTTAAAAGAATAACACACACACACAAACACGCACACACATAAGAAAATTGTGTACACAGAAGTATTAAGTAGATACGGTAGAAAAACAAACAAAAGACACTTATCCTTAATTGGGTAGCCATTATAAAAAGTCAGCGGGCGTCATCTCCGACCTGCTGTCAGATGAAGCCACGCGGGAGCGGGCGCGCTCCGGCTCGGCTCCCCGCGCGCCGCGCGACGCGGCTGCACGCTCGACAAAGAGACAGATAACCTTTTTCCTCGCGGACTATTAAAAGTGAATAATTAAAAAAGACCATTCGCTCGATCGCCGCGGGAACGAAAAAAAAAACAAGTAGAAAAAAGGGTGCGCGCATACGTCTCCATCACGTGCGCTGACGGGTTTTTTCACCCACGGAGATTTTGAAAGCAATTAAGTGGACTATTATCGGATTTGTTACCCGAATCCTCGGATAATTGCTCGGTACACAAGTGACAGCATCCGCCATTAAACTGCTGACGCAAACTATGCGAGTGTATGTGAATAGTTTCCGACACATCTCTAATGTATAACTGTGTATTGATTTCAAGTCTATTTTTGTTCCGCAGTTGACCCACCGGGCGGGACATCGTCCAGAGTATGAGGTCAAATCGATTAACATTTTTAATTCAACCTTTATATTATTGGTCCGTAATTGATGACGTGTCTCACCTGACGTAGACCCTCCAGCAGGTAACACCGCAGCTTCTACTTCAACTTGCGTGCAGTGTCCTGCAAACGTAATTATTTCAGTTTAAATGTCGTTACAGCTGGTGAAATTATTTTGGTATCAAATGGCCGAAACTCGAAATAGCTTTTCAATCTGACCGCCCAACTACACTTTGAACAATTTCTATTAATAATCATGATCGAATATAATAATAGCGACGAGCGCAACGTCGTCCTATGTAAACACTATAGGTGTCATCATCAAATAACATCTCAACAGTTTTTAATTCTTTCGGAATACAGTAACCAACGAATATCCCAATGTTCCCGAGTGTAAGGTCACAGGTATCATGACGTCTGAAAGCGAGCAAAAGAAGTCGAGTAAGAAAACTTATAAATTTTTTTCACTTTTAGAATAAATCAGTTAAATTATAGCTAGAAACATTTAAATACTATTTAATATTACACACGAAGTTATCATATACAAATCATTTAAAATCCGACGCCATTAATGAGCGTTATTGTAAATATGACTGATAAAAACTCTAAATGCTTTTTACCTGTACGAATCAACTAAATGAAACGAGTCATGAACCGGCTGATGATTACAAAAACATTTCAATTTATCAGCTCCGACACAATGGACATCATTAAATGATATCGTATGGCGATATTAATTCGATAGCGAACTAAAGGCGATAGTGTCGCGCGTGCGTTTGTTTTCTATTTGCTACGAAATTTCAGTTGAAATGATGATGATGATGACGACATTTCGCTCCTAACCTTCAGCAGAGTTACTTTATAACGAAGCGATGAGATGACTACTTCATCACCTGATTCAAAGTGATATATCCGCTTATAACATTAGACATCTGGTTTCAAAGTTTTTATATTGCTGCATCGATTTTGGAGACGTTGGACTTCTTGTAAATCTGAACATAGCAATGCTTGCATGCTTCAGGAAGTTTCAGTAAGAGAACAACATTGTTTTTCTACTTCTTTAAGCGTATATGTTAAGAGGAAATAGAGATCTGTTAGTAATGCTCATCGAGACACATTATTTATATACGATTTAAAAGGGGCTGTAGCTTTACAGTGCATGGTGCAACTTGTGAACAATAAAATTAATTGTTTTAAGCAATATTATCTTAACATAGGCGTACGAGTACTAAGTGCTAAACTTAACGAATACATTGATGACAACAATACATGGGAAGTTGGTAATAATGAATTTGTCGTCATGGTGACGGTGACGGTAACAGTCAACGCAGGTAGCAGGGTAATAAAAATTAGTTCGAACCCAAAGGGTTCAGTAGGCTGAATAAAAAAACTTCAATAGAACAAAATGTTGCATAAGTTTGTAACAAGTTTGGCGCACAGAACCGATTACTGATTACTGTTGATGATGAATACTCTCTCTACGTTTACTCGCCTATTTTAGATACAGCTTACTGTCGAGGCAATATTTTATTTAATATCATATTTTCTTTAATGATATTTCATAAGGCGTATTGTGTATCGTTCCGTTAACTATTTGCAGATCGTTAGTGTTGCACAAGCTTTAAAAACAGCCGCAGTGTTTTGTTGTGTGAACATCTCATTGATCGCCTCATTATGGTCAGGCATAACTTTTGTCAGAAAATCAACATATTCATCCCGTTTTCATTAAGTTCCTTACCAGCCCAGTTTTCGACAATAAGGACAAAGGACTTCTTGGAAATCCTGGAGCTATCCCTTTTGTCTAGCACTATCCAACACTACCCGGCTACTAATTTCCTCAGCTTTAGACAACCCTTACGAATTATATCAGTGCGTTGTACCGCGAGCTTTTTGTATAAAAAAAGATGAGTAACCCTACGGAACCTTGTAACAGTTCGTGCGCGTGTAACTTTGAGTAAGGTTACGTTTGATGTGAACCAAATAAAAGTATCCGCGGGGCATTAGGGGCTCGAGATCAGTCGGAGCCGACGTTTAAGTGGGAGCGGCGAACCCCGGCGGGTTTACGAGTTGATGGATGGCACCGCACACGGGTCGGCGGTCAAATCCACGGCCATTACGGGTTCGTTACCGCGCCATTTAGAATGCCGATTGAGCGATTAATATAAACAAGATTCCATCTGAATATGCATGAGCCAGCGCGCGGGATGTGAACCTGCGAGAATTATCCGCCGCGTCCGCAAACGGCGTTCAATCAATACACCAACACGCCCCCAGACAGGTACAAGGTAATTCAAATTACAACTAGAAACAAAGATTATTAGCAGAACAACTAAACTAGAACGTTACCCACAGCGATACCTCCTGGTACTAAGTGGTGATCTAGCGTCCATCTAACTTAAACAAATCATGTGTATCAAGTATATTTATTTACTTATAACATAACCGTCTGTCGCTGTCCACTGTTGAACGTATGCTTTCTCAATTAATCTCCAGCGCGATCATTCCGAAGCCGGCTGCATCCGTCGTTTCCCATCGGTGGTCAGCTACGTGCCTTCAGCTCAGTGATCTTTCTGTCCCCACAAAAATAAAATACTTTTAAATATTGTATGTAAGTAAATAGTCCTCTTAATGTTCCCAATGCTGGGCCCCGGGCGTTGCTCTCACAAGGAAAGCGTCACGGCTGTTTATTCACCAGGTTAGGCGAGTGCGTGTCGGCGGATTGCTAGCGTGTACTAATAATGAGTTATTTGCCAATTTAAAATAAATTTCCCAATAAAGTGGAACTGGTGTCAGGTTCCGCGCAGGTTTTATTGTGCTCATTAGTTAAGTACGGATTGATCAGCGCGATGTTTCGCGAGCGTATGAATATTCATAGCGCGCGGCGGCCGGTCGCTTCCTTTTGATGGACTTACAAATGTCAAGCGCGGCGACCGCGGGGAAACACACCGGCTCACGTAAGTGTATTTACTAAAACACTAATAGCTTTTCTATTTTGGCTCGAGATTAACAAGAAGGGTTGTAAACAAACAAACGAGTTTAAAATAATCTAACCACCGTCCAAACTCGACTACTTGTGTGAGATTGCGAACAATCCAATTATTTATTTATTTATTTAAAACTTTGTTTGCACACAAATAAATATTGTACAAAAAGGCGGACTTAATGCTATAGGGCATTCTCTCCCAGTCAACCTCGGCAGTGGGGAAATGCAGTGGTAGGCGAGGGTAAAAGAGAAGTATTGTTTTAAAAAAAAGGAAGATATATACATACATACACATACATATAAATACATACATAAAATATGAATACTTATATATATAAGTATTATTATTGTATATAAACATATACATAAACATAAATATACATAAATAATATATACATAACATACATAAGAGTTACTGTTCTATATCCCAATTCGCTAGTGACAGTTCAATTCAACGAAACAACACCGTCAAGTGAATGAAAAGTGGAAGAACCATGACGTAACTTATTGCAGGAAGTTGTAACTTATTAAGAAGTATTCTCCTAACACAGACAAATCCCAAGTGGCTGAAATTTTTTTGCCACAGTGTCGACTTACCACAGCACCATTGTGGCATGGAGGGAAGGGGTCACATAAAGTAGTTAATGGCTTCATCCATTCGACACAGTAAAAGTATATTTATCGCCACTCGGCTCACGGGGCGGTAATGCGCTCCTCGTTATTAATATTTCTTCAAAGATTTCAGAGATTTGTTAGATTCCTATGTAAGCCTAATATGTTTTAATTTAAAATATTTGTGTGGTACCTCATTACGCTTCTCTTCTTTAGTAGTTTCATCAACTCCAGCGTTAATGTTTCGCGGTAGTAATAAACATGGTTATATCTACTAGATCACAAGAAATTAGTTGGTTTAATGGATAGTTAATTTGATAGTAGATTTCTTGGCAGTTGATACTTTTATTGGTAAGGAGTAGTGTGCGAATATTACCGTGGTTGAAGGCCAGCTTTCGTGAGTGCAGGTGGAGACGAGCGGGATCGGCAGCTGCTCAGATCTATCGGACCACGCATCAAACTTGTGTAAATTATTAATTTGCATGCTAAACCAAAATTTATCACGGTTTGATTTTTAGTGTTCTCACCAGGTTATTAGCATTCTTAATTATCGATCTCATATCACTGATTTATTTATCGCGGAATAAATTTACGTCTTTAATTGTGGAAATCAATTTTCGACTATTGATTAACAGCTGCGATCTCTTAATATATTTAAAATCTACATTTGTATTTATTAAAACGTTTCGCCGTTAGCAATATATCTCCGTAATTAGATTTGTCTTGACAGTGTACTGTCATAAGACTAGCAGGTAGTCCACAGAACGGGAAGTAATGTAATTACTCATCACCACATTACGTTCGAGGCCTTTACGATAACTAATCCCAAAATAATAGACGATTAAGAAATATTAATCATTTTGACCTCTTAATCAGACCGGTGCCTCGTCCTGGTGGGTCGACTGCAGAACAAAAATAGACCCGAAATCAATGCACAGTTTAACTAGTTATACGAGTACACTAGAGATGTATCTGAAACTATTCATAAACACCTTCACGTCGATAATAAAATAAAATTAAGTGTTTAAAGTGCGAACTTTCTCTTACTGGTATCTTTGATAGTTTGCTGGTGAGAGGAAGCCGTGTAGGTAAGTTAGGCAACGCCTATTTCTATCGCTGAACAGAAATTTACAAACGTTACTATGTTTAGATTTAAAGGCGCTGATGCTAGTGAAATTACTGCGGTAACAAGACTCAACAGCTAAAGATACAGAGGAACTAACGTAAGACGGCGCGTTGCAAATATATGAGTACATTGTTTTGAGTTGTGTTTCTCTCTTCTGTTTGTGTGATGTGTAACGACAGTCTTTCAATTAAAATAATATGCGCTGTGATAATAATTTCTAACCACTACACTGTATGCATCAGTTAGAGTTATTAAATAATACGTTAATAATGACACAGGCAGTCAAAGTTAAACTGAAGTTTACGCAATAAAATTTGGTTAATGATCGTAACGCTAACTAGACGTTCGGCTTTACGAGGAGTGCACTCGTTTGTTGTATTTATACACTCTAATTAATTAAGTCGGGGACCGCACGCGCGTTTTCATTGTTGTCTTACTGCCCGGCAGTTAATTGTGTATGATTTAACTGTCTGTCATCATTTTAACGTTTACATTTAACTGGAGTCGACATTAACCGTGCGGTTGTATAATTACTATTACCGAGTTGTCTTTACCGCTTATGGTAATTTAAGGAAATATTTAATATAAAAAATGATTAGTATGTACTTTAATTAATATTGTGTTGTGTGTATATGCATTTCAACGAGTGTTTCTCCCGCTCTCGTGTAGTCATCTATTGTGTCATGATGTTAAATCATTCATAATTTGTTGTAATGTCCGAAAACAGTGTCTGACAAGATAAGACCAGCCCTAACATACATCATACAATTCCTGATGAATCTCTTAAGTTTGTTCTATTAAATTATTTTGTTTCGATTATATCGATACCGTCGCCCGTGCATCGACTCCGGGGCCCGCACTAAGCACGGCGCTGTCAGTTCACTCTGAGTAATCGGCCATTATCTGTATCGATTCAAGCGGCGTTGATTCACGACTCCGTGATCCCGCTCGAGCGCGACGCCGCCGCCCCACTTCCACGTACACGGCCGGCCCGGCTGCGCGCCGGAGCCCCGCGCCCGGAGCCCCGCGCCCGGAGCCCCGCGCCCGGAGCCCCGCGCCCGGAGCCCCGCGCCCGGAGCCCCGCGCCCGGAGCCCCGCGCCCGGAGCCCCGCGCCCGGAGCCCCGCGCCCGGAGCCCCGCTCCCCGGCCGCAGGACGCAGCCATTACGCGCTGTTATGTTACTGTAATAAATGGACAGATTAATTGATTCCGTTGCGTATAGATTATCTAAAGCACGGCGTTCCGGTTTGATTGTAATTTATAATATGCAAATGGACGCACGCGTCGCCGGCTTGACGCTCAATGAAGGTCAATTAATCATCGTCATTGTTTCGGTATCGGTGATTAGATGCGACTTCCTCGGCGGAGATGCGATGGATTATATTCCATGCCTACACGTCGACCGGTTCAGAGTTGTGTGGGCAATTAACACAGAAAGTTTTAAGAATTTGAAGGAAGCTGTAATTAGTAGAGTATATGAGGTACCAACATTTATTATCTTCCAGTATTATGACGATGACCGCAATATGCAATACATTTTGGAAAGTATTGTCTCCACGAATGAAAACCAATTGCCAATATACACTCGCGCTGAAGCATCTCGCAGAGGAAAGGGAAGGAGCTATGAATTTCCAATTAACAACCAATTCATAAATCAAAAATTCGCGCACAGCTCTACAAATTCGGTACACTTTTAAACGCAAACGTAGAGCCGAGAGCGCGGCGCCGCGCGCGTACTCATTGTGGGACCATTCGAGGGATAACGGCCCCTGTTCCGGGTGCCATAGGGGCCACCGGAGCGCTGCGATCTCTCGCCGAGACAAAGGGAATAAAGGGTTTAAAAATACGCCGGGTCCAATTAATTTGAGACAATTAGCCGCCCTTCCGTAACAAAAGGTAGAAAAACTCCACCCATTAATTACGACGCAAAGAGGGCTCCGACAGGGTGACCCCGCCTTGTGAGGAATTGAGACAATAATCATGGATTACTAATAACGATATAAACAAATTACACCATTAAAGAGAAAGATACAAATACATTTGCATTCATTAATTTATAGGGAGATAACAAATGTATATAATTATTACATTCACATAATATTAAATAATAACGTTGGAGATGATGAAGCGCGCTCGCCCGGTACACTCCGGTTCTCATATTTTGTGAGCCTGAACACAGTGATGCGGCAGATTTACAATACGTGTTATCTAAGCAGAGGATTGGATAAATATCCTACTACCAACTGATCGCCATGGTCTTTATTTCTTCATCGTATAACGCGAAAGTCGGAAAAAAATAATATTAATGTTCCCCTGATATTGGCCGGGTAGTATGGTCAGCGCAGTGAAGAGAGAAGGTGCGCTCGCGAATTCAACCCTTTGTTTTTCAAGAGGAATCCATTAGAGTAGACACAAGTCTGGCCCCGCCACAGAGTAAACAAACGTAATTAATTATTAGTCTCAATTTCAAATATATTTATTTGACCACACCAACTTAAATCTATATGGTATGTATAGTGTTGATTGTTTATGAACGCTGATCATAAAAGCCATTACACCACAATTATATGTATTTTCGATTCTTTTTAAAGTTATCAATTACTAGAAAAAAGTATTCTCTTTTATAAAGTGCAGACAACCTTATTGTCGGTATGAATACTTTTTTATAATGTACACTTGCAATGAATACTTTTTTCGCGAACATACAATTTCAAAAACGTTCTGCATATCTTTATAATAAAATAAACAAAGATATTAACCTGTACACTAAAACTTACCGTGAGTGTAAAAGTAACTTAATCATATGGCTAAAGGGACTAAATTATAAAGAAACCGAGACTATTTTAAATATTCCTTAATGCACGCACATACATAGTGTAATATAGTGCAAACAATAATATAGTGCAGAGTATGCTGGAGTCTGAAAGGGCGTGGGATAAAGTGAGTGCTTACACCGCAGAAGTGATGACCACATTGAGGCAAGAGGAACAGAAGAGGCGAAAAGCCCATATATAAGGTACAGCAAGAATGCTAGACCGCCCTCGCGAAGTAATACCTAACGGTGGTTCCGCGGGGGCTCAAGAAGGTCCCTTGGGAGGTCTTTTAGTCGGTATGGCCAATTGCTGAGTCCGACACATAGTGCGTAAGTGCATTTTTCCTCCGACAAAAAAAAACACACACACATACATACATACAAACCAGCACTACATATTAATTATATATTGTATTCAGCTATTGAAGAGCGTAGTCTCCTAACGCAGGCATTTTCTTGCCTAAAAGGAGACTACCACAACTTAATTTTAAGAAACTGTGTTAAAAAGCAATAAAGAATATTTTATTTTATACATTCGTTTCAAATCTGTTAGTTATGAAAATATGCATCAACTGTACTACGTGTACGTCTACTAGTAAGTATATTATTAATAGTAGTAAGGATGTTATATTAGTTTGATTGCTTTACGAACTATTGGATATTTCCAATTAATCTCTGTTGTGTGAGTACTCTGTCGCACGCTTTGATGGTGGTATCCCCGCTCCGCGTGCGGCGGACGCCCCACCTGATCCAGCGCGCGTTAAACACAACCTAATTGTTACTTCGAACCGTAAAAATATAAGTTGTACGTGTTGAATATTGTTAATAGCTTAATAGCAATAAAATAAACAAAATGGCTAAAGTAATAGTAGAGGACAACTAATAAGAGAACGCCATTGTGATCTACATAAAATGATTAGGGATTACATTTGCTACAGATTATCATCATATATAATACACTTCAACACAACACTTCACTGGCTTCGTCGGTAACTCTTTTACAGTTCAGGCAGCACGACTCTGGAACTCCTGCCGACGATATTAGAAGGGCTCCAAACAAAATTATCTTTAAGAGAATGGTGAGGAGGTTTTACTTAGATAAAGAACATTAATTCTTATGTATGTTATGTATATATTAATTATGTATGTATTTATTTATGTATATTTACGTTTATGTATGTATTTATTTATGTATATTTACGTTTATGTATGTATTTATATGTATGTGTATGTATGTATATATTAGTATATATCTTCTTTTTTTTTTATATATGATTTTCCTTTTTTAAAAAAACATAACTTTTCTTTTACCCCCACCTACCACTGCATTTCCCCACTGCCGAGGTTGACTGGGAGAGAATGCCCTATGGCATTAAGTCCGCCTTTTTGTACTATATTTATTTGTGTGCAAACAAAGTTCTAAATAAATAAATAAATAATAACTGGACGTTTATCTAATAGTGAGTATTATAATGGCTTACTCTCTATAACACAGTGATATTTGTACATTCCTGCTCGACGTCAGAAACATGCGCTGCGGCCCCTGGCGATAGTGTTGCTTCACTAATGAGCGATGTGCGTATATGTGGTATAAACAAAATATTTTTTTTTTATACTCTTTTCCCTGTAAAGGTCATTTAGGCTTTGTCATTTCTTTCTAATTTTATATTCTTTTCTTTTCCCTAACATTTATACATTTTATCTTTCTTCTTTTATTCTTCACTCTTTCATTCTTTCACCAGTTTTTCTCTATCACCTCTCAGACTACCGCCGCATATTCTACTTACATTTCCTTTTCCTTTACTTTTAATTTTACACTTTTTATTTCTTTTATTTCCACTTACTTTTACATTTCTTTCTTAATCTAATACATTTCATTTCTATTTTACATTTGTATTTACATTTTCCACAACACAAAAAACCCACTTCTCATTCTTATACATTAGATAACATCTTTACAATTTCAATAATTTCTTTATATTTACAGTTCTTTATACCTTATCTATATATACATTTCTTTTCTAAAACATCATTTTCTACATTTTACTCTTAAATATCTGTCTGTCTGTACAATTTCTCTTTTTTGTATCTTTGACTACTGTGTTTGTGTTTTATTTCTTTCTATTACCTTTCCTACGATTCCCCTGCAATATTCTAAGAATATGCGGTAAACAAAATATTGACATACCATATCAAACAACAAAATGTCGTAACTAAACTTCTTCAATATCCAAAAAACCGTGAATGATAAAAAGGCTAATAGTATAAGATCTTGTATAACCTTAAAAATGCTTATCAGCTTATTCATTCTGCATCTGTTAGCAAAGCAGCTCGTTGAAATCTTAACACTAGAAAAGTCCAAACCAGAAAGTATGCTATGCTGAGATGAGTGATGAGTGTAGTAATATAGACTTCCGCATAAAGCTACAAACTAGTAGCTAGTGCGCTCAGCTAGCGTAATTACTGAGGTAAAGAGACTTAACACCTTATGTCTCAAGGCGACGAGCGCAATGTGGTGCAGTGTGTACCATCTTAACTAGCGCCGCGTTGTCATGGGCAAGCGTATCACTTACCATCAGGTGAACGTCTTGCACGTCTCGTCGCAAAGTAGTATAAAAAAAACTGAAAATTACATAATCATTATCATCATTTCTGCGATCTATTAATGGACCATGGCCTGCTTAAGTGCGACCTTCGGCCTCACACCTCCAGTTGTTATCAGTCTCTGTGCGTTTAGCAAATTAATAACACCATGCACCGAGTTGTCCATTCTGACTGCTGGCACTATCGTCAGCACTATCTACAACCGCTAACCCATCGCTAATCCCGTCCCTGTCAATATGCCCTTAAAAAGCGAGCAGCAAAGTGGTTCACTATCAGCGGACGATTAGGCGTGTCCGATGTATACATATCAATTACCAAGCTCTCGCAGATAACCATGATAATAAATTCGGCAGTGACAATCTAGCCGTCGATATGTGCGCGTGTAAGCATAGGAAGTCGTTCCTCATCGAGGACATACTCAGAGACCCGAGGAGGGCGCGGGGGAACCTTAGCAACGAACCGAAGGAACCGCTCACCTGCAGAGCCAAGCAGCCGACGGAAGTCAGACTAGAGACGAAGCCGGGAGAGGGTCATAAGGAAATCGATTTATCTAAATTGGAATCAAACGTTGAACGTAGAAGCACCTACCCATTGTATCCGATGCCGGTTAAAGCGAGTGTACCCTGGAGCCCGTACAGAGTTAAAGGCAATTATCCGGTTGAACCTCGGCATACCTTCAACTACTACAGCGAGCCGGCGGTGAGTTCGGAGCAGATCCTGCGCAGTCAGCTGGCTGCAAGCCGACTCGTCGCTCATAGTGCTCATCCCTACAGCATCAGACCGTCGTACGGCTTCGACAGAGGTAATATTATACTTTATTCCCGCAGGTTTGTCTGCGGCACCACACTCCCCAATCGACGATAATGGTTGAGAACGATTTTCCATCATTCAATATATTCTATCATCGGTTTTCAAATAAAACTCTTTCTGTTACTGCGGACGGGCGTATTACAATATATTTTACTCTCATGAAAGTAATTGATATTGGTTGATAGCCTAGACATTTTGATTAATTAATTAAGAAATATTAAACAATTTTAGATATGTGCGCGCAGAGCTTGCTTATATTCAGTATCATAATCTGAACCGATGCTTATATTCGCTGAGAGTGAAAACAGCTTAGTTTCAGTGAAATTTCATAAATTATCGAGCATTCATACAATGAAATTTTATCTATTAAATGTCTCCGCAAACTCGTCCACGCGTAGGCATAGGTTATGTTAGACTCGCAACGACCAAGCCTCTAAGATTTTATAGACATTTAATAATTTCTTTACTCGATGTGTTACTAAATACAATAATTGCTACTATACTACATTACATTAATTTTATGAAATTGATCTGTTTAATAACTCTTTGAATGCTTTCAAAACCAAAATCTTACTTTTGATATATCAATCTGAACCGCTGTAATAGGTAATAATTGATTCTAATTTCCTTTTATTAATTTTTTCCTTCACAAGTGTTGTGTTTTTTGTCTGTCAGGTTTGTGTCATATTAGTAATGTTGGGCACTACTTGTCCTCTAATTTAGTTAATACTTTTTTTAATATATGTTATTATATGTAATGACTGCTTGTGCCAAAATAAAGAGAAAGAAAAAAAGATATTCCAGCTAACTCCGTGATCCAGTGGTGGTCCTCAACACCATACCACAGCTCATCGGAAAGATTTGAATTTCGAAGAGGATCTCACTAAATCCACTGGTGCGGTCACCATGGACCAGTAGTTTCTTTCTAGGGCCGCCGTCGGTGACCACTACCACTATATCTTTCCGTCACGACAGAATGAATACTAGTTCGGTCTAGTACCAAATATCACCCTGAATTAGACGACGAATGAAATGTATATCGCATTTGGCTACCACTCGCTTCAGTTCTTTATATCTGTTAATATCGATAATTAGATAAAATAACTATAGACGAAAATATACCCGGAATCACGGAGCCGAGTGTTCATGTATCGCTATTTAACTGAACGCGCGATACCGATACAAGCGTTCCATAGATAATGATATCGAATACCGAAAAACATTTTATTCGCTGTTTACTCAAAAGTAATCGATCCAAAGATTACACAGCTTTAAATGGGATAAGAATGATTACTTATATAAAAGCATTTAGGTTTCTTTAATGTGTAATATTTGCGTAAACGTAAGAAGTCATTACGAAACGTAAACATCGGCTACAAATCATGGACGGCGCATTGATGAGCTCAACACCTGTTGTTGTACATTCAAGGTAACAAATAAAGATATTGGCAACCGAAATCAACAAACTTAACATTATTAAGATAATATAAACTCAACGATACGATTATTAGTATTAATATTCAATTAATCACCAATATCTTTATCCAAATCACGCAAATGTTATGTGGCTGATTGTAAAAAAAAAATACAATGTTATTGTGTTAACACTAAAGCCGGATTAGGGTACTGCACTGATAGCTACAACATCGGAGCCGGAGAAACTACCACTGATACCGTGGTGAAATAATAAAAACTCTTTAACATTCCTGAGAAAATGATTGCGATCATACATCCGTTGACAAATTACTAGCGGTATTTTAGAAATATATCCATTTCTCTGCTTTATCATACTGCATTATCTCTAAAGCGTACCCTTAACGAATGTACTCGTTAATATGGCAGTTCTTGGATAAACTTACGAGATCTCTTCATCTTATTTCAAATCTGTCGCAAGAACAATCCTCTCTCCTGGGATTAAGATACCAAATCAAAACCATAGTATAGTGTGTGCCAATTATAACTGATCACTCCTTTCAACACTTTTAGGTATCTTCAGAAACTATTAGATATTTAATGGAGATAAAGTTAGCGATGTTTATAGATGAAAAATACGGAGAATGTTTATTGAATACTTCACAGTAGGGTTACACTTGACAGTTATATCCGAAAAAACTCGCAGTCGACAATTTACCATAGACTATACAATATTCACTATCTATCTTATATTATATTTACCATCTAACGACTATAGATATAAAATCTATGTGTAGCGAGCGGGCCTACGGTGTAGCGAGCGGGCCTACGGCCGCGAGAGTGACGTACAGGTCGGTTTGCTATAATAGTTAATTACCTTTTACATGACTAAAGTGTTTAAAAAGTGGCAATCTCACAATGACTGTAGAGACTTCTATTTAATTTATACTGTAAACAAAGAAATATTGTCGCCATAATGTTTATTATGGCGACAATATTTCTTTCTCTTATCAAGGCGTCGCGTTAAGAAAACAAAATTAGCAGGAAATATGTTATCATATACGCTTCTAACTTGCAACACCAATCTAACAAAATTGCACATTTATATTCCTACAGCTGGGACTCGGAGCTTTCACTCACAAGGAGTGAAGACATAATACTAGTTAACAAAGTACAATATATAATGCATCATAAAACATCTCTACCAGGTGGTAGGTCTCTTTTGCCGGAGACCGTCTGGGTGGGTACCACCGCAGCTCCTATTGCAACCGCCAAATAGTAGTGTGCGAACATTACTGTGTTCCGGTTTGAAGGGCGCTGTAGCTAGTGTAATTACTGGGGTAACGAGACTTAACACCTTATGTCTCAAGGCGACGAGCGCAATGTGGTGCAGTGTGTACCATCTTAACTAGCACCACGTTGTCATGGGCAAGCGTATCACTTACCATCAGGTGAACGTCTTGCTCGTCTCGTCGCATAGTAGCATAAAAAATAAAAATAAAAAAAATCTACCTTCTTGTGAACTGTTGGTAGGGTATAGTTTGTAAACGGATTCGATCTCGCTTCTCTCTGTCGCAGCTAACAAACACGTCAACTGATCATGATATACATTAGCTTTTTTGTCCAGGAGATTTATATAGCTAAAATGATCTGAAATATTACTTAAACAGTGTAAAAACGTTCAGTTTGACTTTTTAGAGATGTTTCTGGAAGACCTCATTGCAATGTACCGTAGGTGCGACAGCAGACCCCGGCGTCGAGCAACACGACAGCCGATAGTATAGTTTGATTGATTGTTTGATAATGCGTATTAACAACACTAATCCTCACAATAATATTTTTTAAGATAACGTAGCTACCATACCTGTTTACCGAACCAACTGAAAACAGTATCAGGAAATGGTATTAGACAATAAAGTTTCAGCGCGAAAACACCATGAGCAGCGAACATAACGCAATTTAGAAAAGTTACAATTACAGCACATGGAGGTAAAGTTAAGTTTGTGTAATTTTTAAATCTAACGGACCTCCCGGGTACTTGCGGAAACACTAAAAAAATTAATTTTAACAGATATACAGACCTACCAGCTGGAGACCATCTGGATGGGTACCACCGCAGCTCCTATTTCAACCGCCAAATAGTAGTGTGCAAACATTACTGTGTTCCGGTTTGAAGGGCGCTGTAGCTAGTGTAATTACTGGGGTAACGAGACTTAACACCTTACGTCTCAAGGCGACGAGCGCAATGTGGTGCAGTGTGTACCATCTTAACTAGCACCGCGTTGTCATGGGCAAGCGTATCACTTACCATCAGGTGAACGTCTTGCTCGTCTCGTCGCAAAGTAGTATAAAAAAAAAATATACTTAAGTTGGACAATCTGGCATGTCGGTTGACTATTAAAGATATCATGAATGAAGTGTTTAAATTAAATGAAGTTTTTAGTAATTTTAAGAGTAGTTAGAGTGCAGGTAATGGCGACTGCATGAAAATTTCCGCTTAACTGCATTACTATATTTTATGCATAAAGTAACGTTAGTGCGAAACAGAGGCAGAATCATTGAGAAAATTAAATTTGTGAACGTTAAAGTGTAAATGCTTGTAGTGTATTTACAGTACACAACACGCTATCTACTGGCTTTTCATATCTACATGTCAGTGACAAGTTTTCTATTTTAAAGTCCACCTAGTTTAGTACAGTGGCAGCAAGAACTTAGCAATTTTAAGGGTGTTTGTAGCGAGTATCATTAATGATATTTATGTGATGCTGTACGTATCCTAACAAGCATCGCCATATTACAAGACAATCACACATTCATTTCCATAACTCTAACAAGCAATTGCAGACTTATCAGTCAATGATAATATATAAAAGTAATTTTCGATCATAATTTTTTATCAATCGATTAGTTGATAAGGCATATTAAGTGTAATATACAATTAGGACAGTCCGATGCTCTGATAGCGATAAACCTGCCGTCGCGATTCCGTTGGTACTTACCAGCCATTAACTTACAAAAAAATCTTTTACGACTGTGAACTACAATTGAATATAACCACAACGACCAGGCATAAAAACGATAAATTTGTCAAGATCGATCGATATTTTACCAGCGATAGTAGTAGGTCTCTTACCGAAAATCGTCTAGGCATATTTCACCGCAGCGGCTATTTCTGCCAAAGTGCAATGTGCAGTCATATAAAAAGTACATCTTAACTTACAGAAACACTAAATAAATTTCTCATCGAAATCTTACTTGCGTATGCTGTCATTAAGGGAAGAAAAGGTTGTACAGGACTTTTACTGGTTAAAAGTTCACGGTTTGTCTCTTTGTCTGCAGGAGCAGATACCACTGCCTCTCTTTTACGTAACAATATGAAAGAACTGAATTTAAAAATAACTTACATGAAACATATTAAAGGAAATGTAATAATTGAATTTCGTATTTATTTTTCAGTTGCGCCGAGTTGTTGCAGCCCCTGGTGGGGCGTGGGGGGCCGCAGGAAGGGCGGTCAGGTGCGGTTCAGCGCCGCACAGACCGGAGCCCTAGAGCGCAGGTTCAGCGCCAGCAAATACCTCAGCCCGGACGAGCGGCGCGCGCTGGCGGCCTCGCTCCGCCTCAGCGACAGGCAGGTGAGGCGCCGACTGTACACTTGACTATCATCTATTACAAAATAGCAAACATTTCTGGATTCACCGTCATGTCACCGTCGGCCTAATATGTATATGTTAATTATGTATGTATTTATTTATATTTATGTATATATTAGTATATATCTTCTTTTTTTTATAAAATTTTCTTTTTTAAAAACAAAACTCTTTTACTCACACCTACCACTGCATTTCCTCACTGCCGAGGTTGACTGGGAGAGAATGCCCTATGGCATTAAGCCCGCCTTTTTGTACAATATTTGTGTGCAAACAAAGTTTTAAATAAATAAATAAATATGAGTATTACAAAGTTTACAAATTGATCAAAATATCGCGCGTTCTCGGAATGTGTACTCTCCAAGTTTTTAAGAGCAAATCTAAATTAAGTTATAAGTAAACATTGTGCACGCGCAGGGATTTATGGACACCACTTTTCCCCCCCATTTTTTTAATTGTATTCTCCTGAACAGGTGAAAACTTGGTTCCAAAACCGGCGTGCGAAATGGCGCCGCTCGGCACCGGACGCCGCGGACGGGGGCAGCCCGCCCTCCGCCGAGGAGCCGTCCGACGATGACGTCACCGTCACTGAACAAGACTGAAACACTCACCCGACACACACTTCGAACCTAAACTCGTATAGATCCAAGAGATCTGGACATAGAAACATTTATATTGGCCGATATCTTCACATTACATTCACGAAGAGATGTAAGCAACACTCAAATATCATATAAAAAAATCAATAAATAAACTTTTACATTGATAAATTAATATCGTTTAACGTTTACTTAATCCGAATTTGTACAAGTTTGCATAGGTTTTATATATACTTTATGGACTGTCAATCAGCAAGGATGTCAGCAAAATTATACGCTGTGTTATGTTTAAGGTTTAACGTTTCTCACGTGATTCAAGCTGGAGTGATAACGATATAATAATAATTATTTAGGGCTTAACTGCATGGAAAAATAATTAAATTGTGTGTATTAAGTTATTATATTATCGCAGATTAATTGTGTTGTAATCGATGATCGATTTGCATGAAACACGTCACCGGAGGTCGTATCTCGGCAATCCGAATTAACGAATCGGGACAGATAAACTGTTTTGTTGGTCACAAAGATTTGGGGATGTACTCGGTTATCTGGTGATAGCAACGCGTATCAAGCCGAGGCATTGTTTAAATCCTTTGATAAACTTTTATAAGTTTGCCGGGAACACGCTATAATTGAGATAGTATCGATATTTATTGTTGTTATCGAAGCAATTTCAAAGTACGTAATCGTACACTATTATTAGTAGAATATGTAAGCAAACGAACCGATATTTTTCATGCATTTCAGTCATAACATGTCGTTTAGTTGGTGTTAGGATTCTTTCGACTCCACCAGGGCAGCTATCTCTCGCCGAATTCGTCGTCAACATTTAAAGAGTTGCGGTATTCTCCACGGACACGCTTCACCATTCACTGCCTCATTATCATTTAACACCTAGTAAAATTGAAGTTGTGTTAGCCCATTACAGATTAAAATAATTAAACATACTGACAAATTAAAAATATATTTATTAATTACAATCAAAAACAATCACTAGAGCCAAAACTCCGAAAACAAGACAAACCGTCGAGATCCCATCTCGGACAAGTCGCATGTGTATTATTTACATAACCGAGAAAATCAAAGTTATAACTTACGCCGTTGCATAAACATACCTACAATATTCTGATGAAGTCAACGGAATAGACTTACGATAAACTAACTTTGCTTTTCCAGTTACAATTAAAATGTAGTCTAGACTAGATGTTTGCATTGCATCCATGCGGGTGAAACACAAGAATGTACGTAAGGAATTAATATACACATCCGCTTTCTTTGATCACAACGCAGCTATTAATAAATAGAGCCATCGGGAATAAAATTTCATCGCTAAAATGGAAGCGGTTAAGCAAATTTATGCGTTCAAATCTGATATTTTACAATTAGGATAAAAATCAATGTACGAATCCATTGAATATAAACAATTAAAATTAACTATAAAATGTAGACTTGTTTATATTTTATTGTGAATATATAAAAACATTTTGTCCTCGTACGAGAAGTTACCGAAGTAAAACATGACGAATTGAAATATTGTTTCAAAATATCTGCATTAAATTCTATGAATAGAAACACAACATTGAGTCTTTTATTAAATTCATTTCTATACAGTAACTATAAATACTGTTTTGATGACATTAAAAAATATATAAGCCTATCTAAATCCCGCAGGCATCATCGTTATAACTGAATTTATACAAAAAAGAGGTTGCAGTGATACGAATGTTTGAACCACCCGCTTACATACATTTTCATGAAGGTGGTATAAATGGTATAGAAGTTCATATCCTACACAGTTATATGATGGTGATTCACATGGAAGAGGAAATATTAAAATGTTCACGAAAAAATCTGCCAAATGCTGTTCTTAAGTTTTTACATACAGATAGAATAGATCCACCAGCTCATACAAGTGGAAGTCGTAAATAACGAGAGAGCACTTTGCATGTAGGATAATGCACTGTTTTAGCATTACCTCTATAACAATAAAATTAAGTTGAAGTAATATTAGTGTCGAAGTTGATCTCAATCCATTTGATGCTTCGAACAACTTTTAAATCAACCCACACAACTACACGACAGGCTTTAGTATTTACACACAAAAGAGTGGTGCCACCGTGTGTTCAATTACCTGTCACACCGGAGCTCCAAAACATCTGTACTTGCATTTGAATAATTTTTATATTCATGAAAACAGTAAAACGAGCAACATCACATGATATTAAGTGATATAACCGCCTATAACAATGTGTCTATAGTTCACTACACTACACCAAACTGTCGCTTTAAGACAAAAGATGTTCTTGACAATTAATAAAAAGAATCAGTACAGCGATTTGAAATCCTTGAAAGTTTAATTTTATAAACCCTAATACACTCTAAATAAGTATAACTTGAAAATATTTTACCAACATGTATAACCTTTACAAGAGAACCACTTAATATACTAATTCTCAGCAGACAATATGTATTCCACACAAACATTGTTGCTACAACCCGGCAATACTTAATTTATACATTGAACATTCACAAGTGAAGAGATTGGTTAATGACCATGCAATTTATCGAAGAAACTCTAACACATTACACATTTAGTCAGATTTCCTTAGTGCCCCCCGAGCCCGCCACGCTTTTAGCAGGTTAAATGAAAAGTAGAGTTGGAAGAAGTGCACTTGAGATGCAAGCAGAACGAATGCATACCAGAGCAGGCCGTAAGGATACCCCTGAAACAATTATTATTTTTTATGAAATAAATGATATTCACCTGCAAATAAATAAAACTATGACATTGCTGGATGACAACAGCACTGCAGCACTAACACATCCTGCTTATCCTAATATCACACTATATTTGTGTTTGAAACTGAAATTAATTTTTTTCTAACATAGTATACATCGCTGTTTCAGTTGCTACAGCACACATATGATAGGAACACAGCAACATCACCACACTTTTCTATGCAAATAACATTACCTACATAGAGACTGAAAAAAAGGGATCAACAATAATAAAAAAACTAATTCTTATAATTTAAGTTACGTAACTGTCACCAACCTGCCACAAATCAATTTCAATCTCTGAGCTGTCTTCATCCTCGTCCATCGTTAAGTAACCCAATACATCACCACAATAATATATCAAGCAGTAAAGAAGTGGGCCAAAGCCTAAAACCCCAATCCCATACATGTATCTTCTTAACTGTGTGATATTGTTCCGCTTTATGGCTGCGAGTCCGAGGAAGGAAAGCAATAGAGATAGACACCATATGTACTCCCACCATAAGGGCTGTAAAGCAATAAAGAAATTTTAACAATCTGTGTTCTAGTCCAGAAGGTGTTATAGCTAAGAAAATTACTAGAATAAAACATGTCTCAAGCAGTGTATATTATTTTAACAACTGGTAGAGAAGTATGTATTTTTTATTCCACAAATATTTCACAGTAAATATAGATATGTACTAGTCATCCATTGTCAGAAATATAGTAAAAAAATAAATGTATTAATAAGTACAACATACAAAAAAAAATGTTTTTTTGGATGCAGTTTAGTTTTTAGGTAAAACCTAAAAGTAGCTACATTAATAATGAACATAATGTTAATTACCTGTGGTATCTGCAGCTCCTCAATTTCCAATATGAATACATCTAGTTTGTCAAGGATATCAGCAGAGAGCTTTGCAAGCATCACCAGAAACAAGACGTGATGGTAGAAAACGCAATACTTAAGTCGGGACTTGTTCAGTGCACTGGAAATTTATTGATTATTTTGTAATGTGTATATAAACTGTTAAAAATTAATTAATGGATAATTATCAATAAAAATAACTAAACTAAACTGATAATGTGGATAAATCAATGTAAGTAATATACAATTTCATTGCAACGGGTAATACTGACACATGGCCCATATTCCTATTTAATTAAAGCTTGTGTAATCTAGAAAATTATATATATATGGCTAAAAGGTTGCTCTATTTGTTAATCACAAAAAAAAACAAAATATTTGAATTAAAAACAAGCCATTTTATAAAAAATATATAAATATGATTGATAATGCATTTTTAAATTGGAATACGAAACAAATATACAATTATTTCATTTTGTGGCGCGAAATGTCCACCTTTTGCTTAAGTCTAAAAATACTTTGGCGGAACACTGTATGTGATGCCGCTGTCACATCACCAGAGCGTCGAGTATTTCTATAACAGTTCTGTGTACGTATAAATAATTCAAAAGCTCACCTTAGTTGATACTGGGTCGCTATTTTTTCTCGATGTTCAAAATCTGCCCCATTCGTCCCTGTCACCATAATTCCACCGCGAGATGCCATTTCTATAAGTTATTGTATATTTAAAATATACAATAAAATTATCACAAAGCTGTTTCCCAAATATCTAGAACTTCATTCATACAGCTCTGTTTTTAATTAAAAATGAGATCAATCCATGATTATATTACATCTGCCAAACGAAATCGAACCGAGCTGGCAAAATATGACAGTGTTGACACATTGAAAAATGTTACTTCCCAGGACGAAAATTTACGTAATACATAATTATAAGGAATTTAAATAAAAAAATTAATGGAAATGGTTTTTGAATATAATTCAATCAGAAGATCCGCTTCTAAATTGTTTTATTATAAAAATATATCAGATTTATTTATATATCAACATGAATTACCCCAAACATTTTCCCTTTAATTTGGGAATTATTGATATTTTTTTGTCAATTTTAATGACAAACTGCCAACGTCTCCCATTTGACGTATTCGAAAATGTGTTTCGTTTAGAAATAAACTGTTCTGCTTTCATCATCATAAGGTGCCTTCTTCAAACTAAAGTTTAGCGGTCAGATCGAGAAAACTTTTCCAACAAAACTTTTGTTCTACTTTACCTTACATTTAAAGTCCATTTTAAACAAACATATTTACACAGCTTTTAATTGTAACGGTAACTTTTCACCCTTATAGAAAAAGTTAGTATGAATTCATAAGCACAAGATTTATTATAATTTTTCAGAATATATCCGAGACATGTTTCATACATACTACATCCAACAGAAGTAATTTCATTTACAAAACGTTTTCGTTTTCGTCCACTACGTCACAAGTTCCATGCGTTCCTTGATTTTTATAGTCATATCAATAACACATAAATCACAGGTGAAAATTAAAACGAAACGTTACTTCTCTATTTGCAAATGAATTTGCTCCGGAATAAAGGTTTTATTTGTTTTTTTTTTTTTCAATCGCTTAATTAGCCGTTTTCCGCACGATATAATTTAATGGCTTATAGAGCGATTTTTTCAGAAACAGTATTTGTTTAAGGAGATATAACCTAAAATGTTTTTAATTTAATGTCCATTACGACCAATTTAAATTAAATTATTATTTTGAATACAAATACCAGCTGAGCAGCATTAAAACAAAAAGTTATTATAAGACAAAAGCGTGTTATTGTATTTATACTAAAAGTTTGAGCTTTAATTCTCTCAAAAGATCCTCTAATTAACTTTTATGCCTCTTCTGCGTCATATCGAAGTGTCGACCAACTATGTCTTTTGATTAACGAGTGTTGAGGGCAGGAGTTTCTTCTCATTGTCCACAAAGCAAGCCTGGAGAGGATAGAAAACACGGAATGATGGCAGATACTCGCCGACCTGTTCTGTCGAAAATTCCAGAGAAACAGTGAAGAGGACGGAATTCTCCCTTTTATCCGATGCTAAGAGAAAGTTTTTGCTCTTAGCAATCACCTCATGTAACAATATATAAAATATTTCATCTACAATGTTCAAGGAATGTTAATATACATAAAATAGCGTAAACAATCAATTTGAAAAATGACAGTTATACTATTATAATAGTTTTTTTTTTATTTATTTATTATACTATAAGTTATTGAATATTGTTCGGCTTTAGACGAATTAAAAAATTTACTTTAATTGAACACAAATAGTACTGTGATAAGGTTTAAAGTAGTCTTTTAACATAGCCTGGAGACTGAATGTTTAATATAAAAGACAAATTGTGTCTGTCTACTCTATCACAAAACTATTATTTTAACTTTAACTTACATAGAATAACGCACTCCAATCATTACAATAGTTTTGTGTTTTAAATATATTAAACATTTTTTTTGGAAAATGGTGAATTATGATTATTTAGACACTATAGCTCGTATGCAAGATCGTTACATTTATGTATGTATACAGGTTTCTGCTATTTCATTTTATTTCCTGCACTTAACTGTTCCATCTTATTTACCACTGCATCTCCCAATGCCCTAGGTTGACTGGAACAAAATAGCTATAGGCATTCTGCATGTTGTAACCCTATTTTGGGCTGTACGGCTAAAGTTTTTAAATAACTAATTACTCTTATTCGTCCATAAGAGGTATCAGTTGTCTGAAGGTGTGGCCACCTCCATTCCTCACTTTTGTCCTTATTAAAATATGTCATCTCATCCTATCTCCCGGCGCTCGGTGAGCGTCATAGACAGATTTAGTGTGTTGCGGATCCGATCAGATCATCGAGCGTCGAATTCGGGTTTGTTATATATAAGAGTTTAGACAGCTCTATGCAGTGTACTAACTGACTTTACAATTAATAATTTGTACTGTCACGTGACCGCAGCAAATCTGAAACAAGCCGACGGAACGATAACGATTTTAATTGTTACAGTCGCGGTATTGTTTATAAACAGCCGCCATTATTGATACGAGGCGCAGAGTTTATTTTGATTCTTACGGAGCGGCCATTTCCGGAGCTCGGTTATAAAAAGAGTACGTCCGCCGCGACATCTTATTGTTCATTAATTTGTACTGCAAGCTATAAGAAAATGAAGTTATTTGTATTCATCGCGTTATTTGCCTTCGTTGCTGTACAGGTAATTTATTAATTTATTTCTAGATGATTTAATGTATCACATAATTTTTTCCGGATTTGCCGACGGCGGATAATATTCACGATTCAAAATTTAATTTAAATATGCGACATACATTACTTTAGTTGTATGAAATGGATCATACAATTCAATGTAGATATTTCAATATCAAAATGCGCATTGTTGTTACTTGCATCTGTGCTTTTGTGTTGTGAATAGTCACATAAAATATTTAACATGCAAGAGAACTGCAATTACGAAGGAAAAATATTACTCATGGTTTTATTAATTTGCATTTGTGCCCGTGTTACATATCCGAACAGACCTACTGTTAACTGAATAGATTTTATTTGAATTTTATTGTATATCAATTGCTGTACATTATCGGTTAAAGCGTTGTCATTAAAAATAATAAGAAATAGGTAACAGTGAAATATAAATCATCCCATCCCTGCATAGCTTTAAATGGTATCGATACATCATTTTACTTGTACATAATATTTGACTTATAAATAAATAAAAAAAATTCCAGTTGTGCAGTTCAGCACCACTACCAGATGAGGACAAGAAAGACAATGCTCCAGTGCCAGTAGTCGCGGCTGAGCCTTCCCCGCCTGTTGCAGTCGCCGAGGTATATTTTTTTACTCATCCAAGATATAAGATAGCGAAAATGTTCTCCTGGTGGAACCGAACTCTTATTAGTAGATGTATCACTTTCCACTAAGACATTTCATTATGTTCCCTGCTGCAATTCCTTTCAAATCGTATCACAGTAATGTTTGCTTGCTTAGACTTACCTTACTTATGACTAGAAATAGGCAAGTCTTAGGCAAAACATTAAATATTCTTAATGTATATATAAAACAATTAAAACTTTCGTGTCAAGGCCAAGTCTGTCGCGCTGGAACCAGCACCATCGCCCAGCCCGGAAGCGGCGCCGGTGGAAGAGAAGAAGACGTAAACGGTCTACGATTCGATGCCAACTCGTAACGATCATCGGTCGGTCGCGTCCACCTCGGCAAGCGTCTCACATATTTAATATAGTATTTATACATTAAAAACATCAATTACTTTTTGTTTATTAAAATAATCGGATAATATTAAATAACCTTTTAATGTTTTAAAAAAAAATTGTGAAGCTATACACTAACCCGTTTTTAATGCTTAATAAGATTCTAATTGCGGATATCTTTGCACGAAAGATGCAAGTGTCATTACTCTAGTAACCACTGGCTACACAATAATACTTGGCGACCGAACAGGCGTTGCGTTGGTACAAACCCAGGCCTCCTCTGGCAACAGAAACGTGTCATCATCCAAGGATACTTCCACTTTTACGAGCCATTATCCAATGTCTCAATTACATACAGCACAAACTCTCTTCTTAATCTACCCTTTACTATTTATCATTAGCAGTCGATGTGAAATCATCAAATTTAAGCGATTTTTTTTATATTCAATGGCCTAACGCTTAACCTCAATTTCGTGTTAACTGACAATTACGGCTCGGATATATTCACAGCCGGACATAGCAATACTGTTATGGTGGTACATTTATAATATGAAAAGAGTAGCTAGCCAGCCAGGCGGGTCTGTAAAACTCTGCCACCAAAATAAGTCCACAACACGTAGCCTGGAAACGACCCAGCGACCTCCGTGTTGATAAACAAGTCGTTAGCTACGGCTACAGGGAGGTAGTTAAAAAAGCAGGTCGTTAAGAATTTTTTTAGAATACAGCTTACAATACACGAGAGGGGTTAGAGCAGGAATACATCAATCTCATAAAAACTACATGAACACTTGTTTAACCGGTTAATATTTATTGCGTACAGTTGTTTTGACAGTTACTCAAAGCAGGCTAGTTGCTGGTAAAGAATAAAATGTCCCGGACGCTGGCAGGAGTTGCCAGCTCCAATGTCGGTTGTCCCACCGTCACCTATGCCAAATATTTTGTCATTAATAGAGGTTTTAAAATTCGGCTGCGCATAAGCAGCCCTCGATACTAAATGAGCGATGGTGATAACTTACCATCACGTGCACCGAAGTAGAATCACTGTTCAAAAACCATGAAAGAGGATGAAAAGTGGTTCAGCCGTTTGCGATTTGTGGAGCCACACAAATTTAGCATTAAGGGTTCATAATTATATAACAAATCATTAAATGTTTGGGTCAAATGGTGAATAACTTAAGACACGTTTACCTGCACTGTGGTGCCGTGCCGGCTCGACTCGCCAGAGAGCGGGACGGAGCGCGGCTCCCTCGCTGCGTCCCGCTTCCTCCGCTTGTGCGCCGCGCGCCGGCTGATCTCGTGTCTCTTTCGCAACGACCCCGTAGTAGTCGATTCTGTGATAGTGGTCACATTTCATAAAGATATTCAAGTATCGTCACACAAACATAGTTTAGCACGCAGTGCACTAGATGTTTAGTAATATTGAAGACCACACAGGCAGACAAATTAAATAGAACTTTTAAAAAACACAAATAAACTACTAAAAAAGGCATCGTTTTTTCCAAAAACAGATATTAACGAAATGTATTTTTGTGTATGTAAATATTACACAGTTTGAGATCTACGATAAAATTAAGTCGTGGGTTTTTAAAATCATAAATACGAGTTAGATTACCGTCGTCGTCGCGGGGTGGCGCTGGCAGCGGGTGCGGGGTGAGAGCCGCGCGCGAGATGGTGCAGCGCCGGTTGGTGATCAGACGCACCAAGCACTCTAGAGCAGTCTGCTTACTCTGCCGATACAACAAAACGATTAAAAATGTAGATAGTTCAGTTGGTGGTAAACAGATGTTAATACCCGTTATCTCCGAATTTAAAGTAGCTACAGCGTCAATCACATTGTCCACATTACTGCTTGACATTAGAAGTACCTCTTTGTAGCGGTGGCACCTAGATCGTCTCCGATTAGAGACCTGCTTGTTTATCTGCCGTGGACGTCTCACCTTGATTTCTTCTAGCAGCGGCTCGAAAGCATTCGGGTCCGTGGAATCTTTGAGCGCCTCCCAACTCTTGTACAGTTTGCGGTCCGACACGCGCACCAAGCTCTCTAATTCGCGAATTTCTATTCGGATAATAGTAATACGAAATTATTGTGATGAAGTATTTCAATTTTGAAAAATAGTGACACTATGTCCAACAACTATAGGTTGATGATGATGATCTAACGTGGGACCATTTGTTTTTGAATTACTAAGCCACAGAGACGGTAGTGCGTGTGTTCTAATTTATCTTGTTTGTTTACTTTGCTGTACTGTCTCACAGAGATTTAGGAAGCTTAACCCACAAAGTAGATCTTATAATAACAAAAAAGGTTAAATTCGATTAATATGAACAGTGTTTTTGTTTTCAGATTCACAACGTTATATTTTTTATTGCTGCAGTATTATTTAACACATAATTTTGTTTTAGTTTTGCCTTTTTCCTTTTACGTATGAATTCGAAACCATTCAATTACTTTCACAACTCTATCACCTTTTTCCCATCGCTATGATACTAGACGATATTTAGATAGAAATGGTGAAGCGCACACGCTCTTATGTCAAGCAGATTCACCAGGAATTCTTATAACAAGACAACCAGCCAGCAGGCAGATGCAACTAAGCTAGTGATACAACAGCGTTACCCGTGTGCCTGAGCGTGGCGAGGTGGGCCGCGAGCTGCTTTTTGAGCGCGTGCAGGGCGCGGCGCTGCGTGCGCGTGCGCGACACCACCTCGCGCGCCTGCCGCGCCTCGCACGCCAGCGACGCGACCTCGCGCGCCTCCTGCTCCAGCCGCTTCTCGAGCTCGCTGTAAACATTAGCGGATATCGTTTTAATTTTTGCCCAAATTATTTTTTTTTTTTATACTACTTTGCATCGAGACGAGGAAGACGTTCACCTGATGGTAAGTGATACGCTTGCCCATGACAACGTGGTGCTAGTTAAGATGGTATACACTGCACCACATTGCGCTCGTCGCTGCAGACATAAGGTGTTAAGTCTCGTTACCCCAGTAATTACACTAGCTACAGCGCCCTTCAAACCGGAACACAGTAATGTTCGCACACTACTATTTGGCGGTTGAAATAAGAGCTGCGGTGGTACCCATCCTCCAGACAGTCTCCGGCAACAGAGACCTACCACTTGGTAAAGAGACCTTCCACCTGGTCTGGTACTTACTGGTGGTCTCTCTAACAGAAGACTATAGTTATCAACAGCCGAACATAGGATCCTTGAGTCGACGCCACCTGTATCCAATAATTCCCTACGACCTTAACCAAATCTTCGGTCCTCCTATTTGCTGACGATGGAACGATTTGATGCAAAAAAACTTTTAGCAAACTTATACCATCTGTCTCTTGTCTAAAATGTATATTCTACTACGTATAATATACTCGTGTTATAATGTTTTGTGTAAGTATTAAAAAATTATTATACCTCGGGTATTCCCCCGTCACCTTGGCATATGACTGTATATTCCTTATCACTTCCACCAGATGGTGGAGCTGGTTGCAGAACTCCGGCAGCTGCTCCGGTGTTAAATATTGTCCGCCATATCTGTCGTAAAAAAACGTATCAGATAATTTTATGTAAATTAATGTGTCTTTTTTATATTTGCGTCTTTGTTTTAGTAGCTAAATATTACGTAAAATTGCAAAACTCATTTTGATCTAGTTTTTTTTTCTCTAGTTGCTACTTTTAGATGATTACCAATGGTTTAACATTTTTACTTTTAAGACAATTTAGTTGCTACAAGTAATTTAATAATATAAAAGGCTTTGCACAGTTAAAAGTAAATTATAAACGATTATTGTACCTTAGGTCGATGTTAGCAGCAAACTGTTCGTCGCCAGGGGATGAGGTGGAAGCTGTTGTGATTGGATTCATAGGAGAAGTTTCAACTTCCTCTTCATCATTGGCGCTGGCGAAACCTGCGCTATCTGTACTGCATCTGTTGTATAGAAAAAACTGTAAAGTTGTATTTTCCATCATATTAAAATGATGACTGTGTTCTTAGATTATTATCGAAAAAAACCTATTTTATTATTTATGCCTTGTAAATATAAATTTATTTATTTATATATATATATATATAAATAAATAAAAAAGCCTTTATTTCAACCACAACTTAATCTTAACACATTCTAAAAAAATTTTGTTGTGGATATTGCCTCTGCGGCGTAGACCTCCCCACCTCTCTCCGTTGGTCTCTGTCTCTAGCCTTCCTCATCCAATCCGGTCCATATACTTCTGTAAATAAGTCTCTCCACCTGTTTTTCTGTCTTCCTTGCTTTATATATAACCATAAGTTAACTTACGCTGTAGAAGTTATCGAGTAATTTTGATCTAAGCGATGATGGTCGCCGCGCAGCCTGCCAAGTAGACGGCTTAGTAAACGCGACTGCCTCCCGCCCTCCATGTAGCAGATGTAAGTTCCAATGAATCAAGAAAATACAATCTACAAAATTAAATTGTTTAACGCACATCACTCTAAACTAATAAAACTCTATAACAATATTGGAAGAGTATAATAAATTTGCGCGTTATAGTATTCTGCCACTCCCACATAGGGTCGTGTGGTGAAACGAATTCTTTTGTCCGAATATGGTTACGTAGCTTGTTTCTTTTGTAATTCATAAAAGATAAATGGTAGGCTTCTAACTTTAATTTCTGGGAATATTGGCGGTATGGTAAGTATAAACTAAAACCCACGTGAATAGTTTAAGGTTATAATGATTGGCATTAGCTTTATATGGTTAGTGTCCCCAACGATCCTTCCCGAAAAAGTTAATTGAATTTTTGTGTTGTTGTAAATATATTCGTATGCACGTCGCTAGAAATTTCCATTACTGTCGTTATGGCGGTTAAACGGTAAGCGTTGCAGTTATTCCATTTAGTTACATACTTACGGATTAATTATGTGGCAGAGTAACTATGCGATTATTGTGCGTTAATGTATCATTTGTGTGCATTTTATTCATTTTCGTCTAACCGGAACGTTTGTTTTTGTCGGTGACATCTTGGCAACTGTCAAACTTAGTTTGACAGAGCCGTCAATTGAATTTAATTTTTTTTTAAATACCTACCATCATTACAATTTCTGCGTATTGTTGTAAAAAGCTGAATATATGCCTCTTCATCGCCGTCAACGGGAGTCATCATCCTCTTCATCCAACGATGTAGAAAAAAATGCAATGCTGTAAACTCGCCCACACTGAATGTGTTAAATTATGTATTTTACATTTACACAATAATTTTGAACATAATATACTATTAGAAACATCTATTCAAATATAAATTAAATCTGCCATAGTTTTCACATTCACACATCACCAGTCACATAACTCATACTACGTACACTGCCTAAACACGAATGTCTTATGTAGTCATCTGTCTTTTACAGCGAAACGATTTTGTCATACCCTTCCTTTTTTCCATTTTATCTTTTAAAAAGTCAATACAACTACTATTTTATTAAGAAAAAGTTTGTAATCACAATTACTTTTCGTCAATTTCTAACAACACCACGCGTTTTGGAAACAATAATGTTAAATACATTGAACTGGTAACACGATGGTTCCTGATCCGATACCGGGACACGTTATGGTGGGTTATTCCTAACCACCCAAACAAAATTAATTACCACCACCTCATATAGAAAATTGCTGCCATAATAGACATTGTAGCGGGTCTCCTTATAAGAAACAGAATATTCTCTGCGAGTACGCATCAAATGACTCTGTAGAGTACTATTATGATTACGATAATCTCAGCACACTAGTAGAATATGAGAACTTTTGTCATGTTTTGTTTAAAAATTTTGTCTGTCATATTACCAAAAAAGCTTTTAATGCTTATAAACGTCGGGGTAATAAGATAATTAAAATCCGTAAACATTTAATTTTCTTATATTACTTATAGCAGGTTCAAAATTAAACACAAATTAATTTTATTCTGTTGTAATTCATATAAAAATACAATTATCATCATTATCAATAAACATAAACGTATAATTCGCCGGCTTAGGCGTACCAAATATCATTTCGTTAAAAAAATCAGAATGCTGGACACAAAAGGATTTTAAGTACTTAGTTCAATCTGGGACACATTTGTGTCTAAGACAGTGCTATTCAATATTTATGCCACTAATAGTAAATTTTTCTCCAATTTAATGATGGGAAAGGATCTAATACTTATAGCCCAAATTTAATTACACGGAGGTTGTCGATTAGTTATCACGAAATATCCTTTACAAGTGATCAAATACTTTTTGCCTTGAGAACCAATGCTGATGAATTGATCCAATCTTGATGGAGATAACCTCTAACTGTTCCATGAACTGGTCTATTAAAATAGTAAATTCCTGTTTGTAATTTATTTATGTACAAAACAACCTAATTCTTTGTACAATGATGATATTCATACAAGTTCCTTGAATCTGTGTTGTCATAGCACATAATAAAAAAATCAGAACAATCTCAGCAAAACTTCTAGAGCATTTGGAAAGATAAGATAAAAACTTCAAATATCACACACTGCATACCGTGTTCGGGTTTACCATAAAGTGAAATTTTGGCCATAATTGTATTTTATTAAAAACATCGCGATATTCAGTCTAATATCGGTCGGCTTAGCCATTTTATAAAAGCTGTGACCACTTAATTTATAATATAAAATAAAACCCATAGTACCTGAAAGCACTATAGATGTAGACGAGTAAATATTCAAAATTGCCATTGCGAGGAATAAAAATGTAACCGACTTTATATACTGGGGCCAAAGCGGAACAATGCTAAGAATACTGGCATGGGACCAGTGTGACTAACCACCAAACATAATTCAACCAGCCAAGTTCCCTTCAAACTAGCACTCAGCAATGTAGCTCCAAATCCTCAGTAATATTAAGTTACAGTTATATTAAAACCATTTATCACCGAGTTGCAGATTCTCACACCCTACCCCAACTTGTAATCAATTTCAACAACAAGTGCTTTAAGAACTCAACCAATTGCAACAATACAACATCTAGCGAAGGCACAACATACAAATTAACCTAATGTACAAACTGGTCCCAGCGAGAATCTTAAGTATGCAATAATTCCATCAGTCCTACCAGAGCCCTGAGGAGAACCCGCCGGGGGGCACGCGGACGCGCCTCGTCGGGGCCTCAGTCTTCAGTGGCTCGGGCTTAGGTGCCGCCTCAGTCTTTGTAGGCACAACGGGAGCCACAGGGTTCACGGGTGTCACTGGTGTCACGGGGGTGACAGCCGGGGTCTCCGGTGGAGGCGCCTCCTTAGCTGTGACTTGACAGTTTCCGTTCTGGCTCGGTTCACTCGCACCGTTGGTCGGCTTGGTCAGTTCCTCAGCTTTCGGAGGCGCTGGTGGAGCTGGAATAAACAAAGTATTTAAGCGGCCGAATCTGATAAGTACTTCTATTCTGTTCGAGACAGTAGGAAGCTGTGGCAAGTGAAGCACAATCACATATCATTAACCGATAAGTGCAATGCTTGCCGTGTAATCTAGCGGCCTTATTTTTCATATCATTTACCACCAGGCGGATATCATACTCGTCTCTAAAATTTTATTGAACAGTGTAAACATATCATAATCAGCCGATAACTGTCCACAGCTGGACATAGGCCTCCCCCAAATATCTTTACACCGGAGGGCCTTGCTCTGCTCGCATCCAGCGTTTTCCCGCGACCTTCACCACACTGGTAGGTATATAACTGTGGTTTCGTGGTGAACTAAATAAAATATTTCTTGCCGACTCAACTTATTTATTCACTTTTTAATTTTTTGATCCACTCGCACACGTCTTTACTCGCCGTCCTCCTTGCGTTCTACCTCTCGCATCCATCCCTTTCGCCCTCATGCATCCATCCCTTTCTATCAAATCAATCATTCATGCATCTCAATCTTATTCGTCTAACATTCATCTTCATTCACAAACCACAGACCTACATAACTTAATAAATAACAATAATGGATATTTCAATTATAGTCCCCCACTGATTCTCTTACAAGTAGAAAGTTAAAATTTATTCACTACGGCAAAGTGACTTATGGTGGATAGTCGTCATATATTCACGATACCTGTTCTTAAAATATCGGTTATTCTCTTCACCGGAAACAGGAGCTCAGTAGGGATAGAACCCGCGCCTCGTTGACGTTCGACTGAGATATTTATTTAGGTATTCTAACAGCGAGACATTTTTTATATTTTAAAGGTAGAGCATGTTATTTATGTTTTTAGTTGATTCAGTTTCCGCTTAAACAGGATTGGACGGTTAGATTGTATACCAGCAGCGTTAGGTCCAGGGCGCCTGCCGAGACGCTGCGGTTCCGGTTCAGACCCAAAGATGTCAGTGTGGCCGCCGCCCGGAGGTTGGAGCACTCTGCTCGACAGACGAGGCGCGTCCGACAGGCCGACGCTGAACGGTGTCGAAGTCATTGTAATCTGAAATGTAATGAATAAAGTTAAGCAAATGCAAACTTGATTTAAGTGTAGTAAGTCAACAAAACAACGCTCGTGTTGCACATGTAGATATGTTGCGTACAATAAGCTGAAAACATACACAAAGAGCATCGATAACCTATTTTTACATCCTGTGTAAGTACGTATCGTGGATCGTGACCGTTTTAGCAATGTTTGTCGAAAAATTTACACAAACATAAGTATCGATTTAGCGTTTTTAATCTAATCGTGTTATCTAACTGTATCGGGGCGCTAGGGCGGAGACCCCGTGCGTATGAGTCAGGTCATCCTTTATAATCGCTTCGAATACAAACGTTAGCTTTCACATTCAACTCACAATCAGCTTATCTCTAAATACAACACACCTTTATTAACTAGTATACAATGAATATATATATTTTTTTTATCTTTATTTTTTTTTTAAGGGGTTTTGTCACATAGTGACGATGCCACCCCCATAGTGGTATATACAATTATGCTCTTCTTCTTAAATATTTAATTACAATTTTGTACAGTGTTCTGGCCTAGTCCGATTTGGGATAGGCCAGAACACTTAAAAATTCCGATGTCCATTACATTATGTGGAAATTTAATAAAAAAATTGCAATCTCTCATGATTTGTTCTAACGCACCTCCTCTAAGATATGGTACACGTCTTCTATCGTCCCATACTCTGTGCAATTTGGAGAATCCTTTTTTTTTGACAATGAATATATAATAAAATAACTCAAGTCCAATTAAACCGGGGGTCGGCAATACGCTTGTAACGCCGCTAGTAATCACAGGCTATAGTAACTTCTTACCATCAGACGAGACATTGAGTTGAGTTGTAAAAACTAGACATGTCTTTTGGGCACAAAATAAAAAAAAAACCTAAAGTATTTTCAGTTGCCATCTGAAAGTGGTGATTTACAATGTGACGGTACAAGAGCGTATTAACGAGTTTGATTAAAATTAAACAAACGTTTAATTACAATTGACACGCTAACCTCTCCTTACTGCCAAGCACTTCACACTTATTTACTTATTCCATTATTTATTTAATGCATCAATTTTATTGGAATTGGTATGAAAATTAATATATCGTATCTAATACCATTAGCAACTAGAAGAGTCCAGCCGGTAGAATCATACCAGCAACTGCTGTGATCTTTTAGCTGGTTGTTAATGCACTAGAGCACAGAAACTATGTGTTAAGTTACTTTACACTTCTTTTTTCTTTAAAATTGTCAAGACCTGTTAACAGTACATCATTCTTTGTGAATTAACTGCTCTGAACTCTGATCACTTACACTTGAAACTAGACTTAATTTAACGTAAACTTCAGTTTGAAGAAGGCATCTCATGATGATGAACTCTAATTGTTCACTTTGACCAAATGATAAGCTTTGCATCCATCTATAAGCTACAACATTACTACAAACTGTAGTCAAATAGTTCAATGATTCGTAGTCACTTCCACAAGCAATTTTATTAGTTACTGCTCGTCAGACTTACAACGGTAACGGTAACTTTAATTAAAGTTTGCGTTAAAAAATATAACATTACCTTAGGTTTATTACTGATTGCTGATTGTTAAATGACTGCTGAACTGCAGTTTCCGGTTAAATGCTCCGAACGTTTGACACTGAACTTCTTATGCAGATACGTGTTTCCTGATCTACAAACAACAATACAATATTAAAATAAACTGTTTCAATAAAAAAAAATATTTTGCGTAGACAATTTTTGATTTAATTTTACGATAATGTCTACTGCCTCCTCACCACTACCAGCTATAGCTAAGATATCACCTATTACCATGTAGGGCTGATACTTTGGCTAAGTTACCCAGCGGTTAAGTTACCAACCAGTTTTGCTGTAGCTAGTGTAATTCCTGGGGTAAAGAGACTTAACACCTTATGTCTCAGGCGACGAGCGCAATGTGGTGCAGTGTGTACCATCTTAACTAGCGCCCCATTGTCATGGGCAAGCGTATCACTTACCATCAGGTGAACGTCTTGCTCGTCTCGTCGCATAATAGTATAAAAAAAACACCAATAGTTTTAGAAAATTTCAAGGTGGCAGTGGGCTCAACAGATCAATAGCGCTAGTAACACCAGTTAGGAGAGGAGTCTTGAGAATGGAAGCCGCAACTTGACATAGGAGTATGGGAAGACTTCTTAGCAATTGGATATCTGAAGCTCTTGTCCCGCAGTGGATAGAAAAAGGTTGATGAGTATCTTTTGATTTTGATAGCGCGTAATTAGATATTGTAAAAAAAACGTCCTCTCAGTCAGTAATCACTTGAGGCCCCGACTTGTGTAGAAAAGATTAAATACAATATTTAGTGCAACGAAAAAAAATATTGTATAATCTTTTATCTGATCCAGCTATAAGCGCACAAACATCGTTTCAGCGATCTTGATACGCCTCCGTGCCCAGTATGAGCAAACAATTACATAGTACATGGCCATAATCGATTACAACAGTAAAACAGGCGTTCAGACATTCCCCCACCGCCCACAAGCAGCTTAATTGCCCGTTACCTACCCAAGGGGGGTAGACAACAAATTATTTAAGTATTAGTCATGTCTGCGTGAAATTCAGACAATAAGCGGCTAGGTGAAAAAAAAATCAAATTTTTTATCAAAAACGTATATACGTATATATAGTTATAATGATTTTTTTGATTGTTAACTTGAGACTGGTTCTCCATACAAACATTACTAAAGTTATTTCTTTGTTCCGAGGTGCGTCTAATTATATAATTTGGTTCAACGATTAACACGAAGACGTAGACACGATTCGTATTGATTGTGTTAGTGATGGATACAGTATACTTATGTAATAGTATTTATGATGAAAAATTCACTTAAAACACATTTTAAAATTTTAAATTTACAGTGAAATAATACAAATAAGCAATAAATTTAATAAATACATAACATAACGCGGTACATAAAACTGTAATGGACTAATTTGATTTTAATTTCAACACATATCCAATAATAACACTGCCTCCCCCAAGACCTTATCTCTCCCCCCCAACACAAACCCTAATTCCATGTACGCTACATTAATCTAGATAATAAAGTGGATCGATTGTATTAGTTACAAAGTTTTATCAAAACTATATATTACATACAGATAGTTTCAACACAGCGCTCCAAGCGGTCAAGTGTTATGTAAACTGTAACTGAAAACAAACTCTTACAAAGAAAAGGTATTTTTCAGTTTTAACTAATAACAGTATGTTTGTATATAACGTGCTGAGGATCAAAACAGGACTTTCATCTATTTATAAGGACAAGTCATACATGGGTTACACTTTCTCTACAATAGGAGTTAAGCCGGACTCTTACCAGCGTAAACCTTCACCATATTTTTATCCATAACTATGAGAACGCATTCAGGTTTTTCAGTAGGATATTCACATTACGCCTGCTTATAGCAATGATGCGTTAGTTCGGATACACATTCTCATCTGGAACCTACACGTTTCACAAACAAATCGACACAGTAAGTAATTAGTTATACAGCAGGACGTTGTTGCCAATATCATGCCAAGTAACATGTATTTACATAAACAGCTCGCCTGCGTCATGCCAATGATTAATAGAATGTATAATAAGACGTCGCAATATCGCGCCGACATTTGCATCACAATCGGGCACCAGACAAATCATTCAAGCAGCCCGATTGCAACTTAAACATTGGAACTGAACGCAAGGACAACTTGGATTCGGAAAATATCTCGCATTATAATATTACGTTAAACAGAAGTTTATTATACTTGCATTTCATATTGTCGGTGAAAAAAAGGGATACTTGTTAATGACTCAGTTCCGGCGCGTCGAGTACCATTCTTTTTTTTTATACTACTATGCGACGAGACGAGCAAGACGTTCACCTGATGGTAAGTGATACGCTTGCCCATGACAACGCGGCGCTAGTTAAGATGGTACACACTGCACCACATTGCGCTCGACGCTTTGAGACATAAGTTGTTAAGTCTCGTTTACCCAGTAATTACACTAGCTACAGCGCCCTTCAAACCTGAACACAGTAATGTTTGCACACTACTATTTGGCGGTTGAAATAGGAGCTGCGGTGGTACCCATCCAGACGGTCTCCGGCAACAGAGACCACCTGGTGAACATTCCTAGATCTCGCCTTATCACAAACAACTCAAAGCATCGAAGTTACATAACAACGACGCTAGAAGTATGTTATGAGAGTCTTCGAGATAATCTTCATATATTCATCTTAAGATTTTCTACCGGAGGTCAACTACCACGAGGACCATATTTATTTTTGACGAAGCCGCGACTAAGTGTTAAGATTGATAAAATCATGAGGTTTCTTTCTTGATCTCCTACCGTTTTACTTCCTGTTATTATATGGAGGACCTCGCATTTATGATTTCGCCTAAGACGAACCGATATACCGAAATTAAAGCTTTTTCACTGTTCTTAAACCTTTTTATGGAGCATCTGCAATACATTTCAAATTCTAGTGTACCATCCTTATTCCAAATGCATTAGATGGTTACTCATGTATTGGTTAAAGTTTAAATTCAACGGAGTGACGCCCGGCTCCGTACATAGCTTCACAATAATATGAAGACATGTCGACAAATTATTGTCGGATCAGACAAAAATTTATCAAGCGACAGCCGCACAGAAAAATAACGAATGAGGTACACATTTCGTTTACACTTTCTACTGATACATAATTAGTTTTCGCAAATGAAACCCGCTGCTGGTATCACAATGCGGGTGTTTATATATATTTCGGCACGGTGTGTACGAGTTCATTATATTCGATAGCAGGACGCAGACGAAGTAGAGGCAAAATAACACGCTTATTAAAGTGCTAACTTGGTGACCACTTTTCCTCGTTGACGTATTGTCAGAGCGTCGTGTTTGCTGACAAAATTATAATAACAATACACCTTTGTTCCGCGGTATGGTAGTAGGTCTACGTACAAGTAACAAAAAGGTTTTCATCATTCTATCTAATTATCTATACATTTGCTGGCTTTACACAAATGTAAACATAAAACTGAATAACCGTGCGGAGCAGTTCACCCGATGTTAAGTGTTACGATTGCCAATAACAATGAGACGCCTGAAACAACATTCCCACACCGTTTACGCGGTGCAATCAAGTCTCGTTACTCCAGTAAATTAACGAGCCACAACCAACGAGACCACAGTAAAGCTTGCATATTACTGCTCGGAGGCTGTATATATATTTGAGACATACGAGTTCCCATTGCACAGTGACTAGCATTGCTTTCGACACTTATAATTCAACGAAGACTTCATATCACTGACTTTAACCACAATTTAAAAATGAGCTGTTTATAATCTCTGTATAGAATAAATTTCATTTGAGTTATTTCCGATAACAGGATATAAACGATTTACTATCAATCGGATAACACATTGGAAACAAGTTGAATGAGTACAGGTAAAAGAATTCTTTAAGCAATTGCTTCTCTCCACAAATGAATCTCGATCTCTCTCGACGCATCTCGTTTCCCATAAACTGATTCTCACAGCCTTAATTGAAAATGATGCAGTAAACTGGAATATGATGTCAAGAAGATTTCCGTGACCGGATATAATCGCGGGGCGCCATCTTGTTCGCGGATGTTAAGTGAAATGTATCGGAAGAAAAGTTCGTCGTTTAGCTGCGCCAAGATTCATTAGCTTTGGCGAGCTGCCGAGTTGACGAAGTCGTCTCCAGGTCACATGTGCACTTCTATACTTATTCGACTTAATATTGTATATACAACTAGTTTTACAAGTTCTATCGTCCAAATTGTGAAGTTGTTTCCACAATCCAAGTTCTCAATGTTTCTGTTTATTATTCTCAGCTGTAAAAAGAAACTCGTGCGAGGCATCAGTCGTTCATTTTCAATGTTTTGACAAAACTCGTTCAACAATTTCAAAGTACCAATGTATACACACAACATACGGTTCGTGACACAAATGTGATAAGAAAATTCAATTGAAATTTGTTGCATCGCTTAGATATTTTAAAACAGACAAACATAGAAAGGCTCAACTGCACTCATAGTCCGGTACATTGAACCGCGAGCTCCTGAACCGGTTCACAGGTATCGTTTTGTTGCCATTACTATGTATTAATAATTCCCTCCGGAGGGTAGAGGCCTCTAATTATAGTGGAATACTGTAGGTACTCCCGATTCAAAGCTGCAGGTAGCGGGGAAAAACCACATCGTATAGTGTATAAGGGTTGCTGAATTAATGTTAGCAACACCGCAACGACAAGATGTAAACAAATAGCTGAATGCAATATGTTTAAATATCTAGATATGAAACTAAGTTTTCAATTATATTTATCAGTAAACTTCACGCAACGCAAACAAAGCGTTTAACATTGCCAATATTATCAACACATGATAATTTTAAAATCTAGATTCGCCGAAAGCAAATAAAAGTACTGCTTATGATTAAACGTATAATTAAATCATTACAGTGCGGTGAATCAATCCAGTGAAGATTAATCACTAAGTCTAAATATACATCGCGATTGTTTGATAGCGTTATCTAGATTTATACAAATGATTGTCACAGTCATCATTACTCACGGAGCGGCGAACAGTGACTTGCCTTTGTATGACTCAAAGAATAATCAACTGGATTTCCGCTTCAGGACCGTTATAGTGTTTCGGTCTAGACATCCGACTTGTACTCACCGTTGATTAGTTCTTTGTTATGGTCAAAAACCACTTATACCGATTGACAAGCCGGTATACAAATTGCATTCTTTTAATTGATATTCTCGCATGGTTCGAGCAGCGGTTACTTTTAAGTTAATTTGTTTTTTATTCAAGTTCATTGACGGCAACGATAGAGAGATGCAACTTCTTTAACATATGATTTCGTTAAAGTTTGTAGAATATCAATTTGAAATCATCGAGGTATAGTATGTGATGCATTCACCTAGTTCGTTCTATTTAACGGACGAGCAAATGTCAAGACTATCTATATTGTAACCTCGGACGTCACTTACGAAGCCGGACTCCGAACAAAAGGGACGACGTCTAGGGCAAACGAATCCGGCTGGATCTAGACGGCTGGCGAGCGGAAACGCGCGACCGCATACATGGGCACAGGAATGATATTGAAGCGCGCAACGACGTCCGACCTGGCCTTGTGGCCATATGTGACCAGACTAATGCCTCTGACAACTAAATGCAGTAAGGTATCCGGAAATTATTTATGTAACTACCGGTTTAAAGCTCGTAAATACAACAATTTATTATTCCTCTTGACACCGAAGACATCTAAAGACGATAAAATTTCGTTAGATTATTTATTTTTCTCTTTTCATATAAATGATATGCAATTAACTAATCCAAAACTCGGAAACGCTTTAGACAAATATTTAATTTTTAGGCATAATGCAAAAGTTTTAAATCTAAAACATAATCTAGAGTGTAAAACTAATTAAGAAAGTCTTCTGTAATCCTCTTATACAGTATTAGGTTCGAATTGATTGCAAATCAGGCCCAAACACCGCCTACCGCCTATCAGTTTACACGTGCGACAGACACCTCGCCACTCACTCCGTTTGGCAACACCTGTAAGCTGATATCGTTAGTTTCCCCTCGTACAAGTAAAACTGATGGGTGCGATGAAATCTGACTCCCGTCGAGTGGGACAGATATAATAGATTTCTGTTCGAACCGAACAAAGACACGCCACGTGGTATTTTCTTTTTCCCTTCTCTCGTCGGTAGCAAATTACCTATTCGACGAACCTATAAACTGCGCAATACTTCAAACGTAAACCACCTGTTTTTCGTAAAATTAACTGCGACGCAGAAATCCTCGAACAGCATATTATTAGTCATCATTACACAAACATAAATTCAAACCATTTTAATATCGTATAAAACACTATCCTTATGAGAAACTTTGTAACTGTTAATTATAACGTTATCTCCGTAACGGCTGACAGTTGTAGGTATTGTGTTGTGATGGCAATGACCTGGTGGTGAATTACACGAACATCACACAAACATAATTTCGAAACGAAATTATTGCGTTAAAATTAATGTATCGAAATTATATAAACCATTTAGCAAAAAAGTAAATAGTAACGAGACAAAAAAGGAAATCTATTTTTAGTGTGCGTGTAGGAGAGCTACCGTTATATTATTGGAAAGAAAACAAGTTATGAAGGATCATTTAGAGATGTCAAATTAGTAGAACCAATTACTCTAAAAGAGCATTTAAATCAGCTAGAAGTGACGACTTTTTTTCTCAACTGTTAAATATTTTTTGAACAAAACGTTAACATAGACGAAAAAGAAAACTAATCCAGTTTTAGATCAACATGATGGCAAAATTTGATATGTTCAAAATAACTTTAGAGAAATTGGTGGGAAAAGCAGAGAACAAACAATTTTGTGTACATTTTTCTAAAAGAAAGTTATTGATGTGAAAAATAAAGTAATAGCAAGTATCACTTTTGCTTAATTATAAAAAAAAACTGTTGCCATTATAAGACAGGAAATGCACGTCATAGTAATAACAAGAACGTATTTTGCATTAATCAGATCATGGACAACAAAATGAAAGATGAACTATCTAGAACAATGAGCAAACATTATTATAAATAACTAATAATAGTTATCAATACTTTGGCTTTAAGAGTACCTAGATAAGTAATAAATATATTAAATTCACTTCAAAACAAAACTCAAGTAGCAGCTCTTAAAACGAGTACCCAAATAGTTAGAGGAAAAGACCTAACCACAATTAAATATACTTGAGTTTATAATTAGATTTATGGCTATACTTTAAGCATTGTGCATTAGTATTATTACAGTTAATATTTATTACAATGATTACAAACATACAGAATTACTACTTTTGTTAACTAATTGAACATATACAGGCGGTAAATATGACCATATTCATGTTATTATTAGTACCAAGTGAAACTGTGTTTCTTCCAAATTAAAACTCTTGCCCCTTAATCAAAATTTATACATGATCTTACAAGTTTTGATAATTCTTTAATCCGTTTTTTTTAATAAAATAACCTTGTAATATAAGATTTCAATGGAGAACCTTTTCTTAGTGCAATATATTACTTCGAGAATAGACATTTGTTCCATTTGCAATCAGTAGTAGACATTCTATTTACAGATAAGGAGTTGAGAAGGCTGTAATTATTTAAAACATACAGCGGAGGGAGCAGTGTGCTTAGAATGAATAGACAATTACCATTTGCAAATTAGGACTACTGCGTGGGTTCACTCTGAATGTTTCTAAACAAGTTTTATGGTCAATAAACCTAAACAGATACCAAATTTATTCTTACAATTTTTAGAGAATTATTGAAATAAGATAGAACTTATGTGTAAAACTATCTAAACCTTAAATATAAGATTTCTTTTTAATTAATGAGATAAACAAAAACTTCAATATTGAATTTTATTTTTAGTTTCCAAATAAATGAAGCTCTTTGAAATTTATATAATCTACTGGCATTCTCTATACCATATTTACCATAATAATTTTGTTTTAATATTTTTAAAAGGCTTTTTGAAGTCCCTTTATACTCATTAATCATTTTTTCCTCAAAGTTTTATTTGAAAATGATTAATTTTTATAAATTTATACAAATTTAATGGAGGAAATATTTGATTGTGTGAGAATTAAATAAAAGTGTAACTTCTGCACAGCTGCCTAAATCAAATATTTATATTAACAGATCACTTTTATAAACAAAAAGTTAAGATGATAATCAAAGTATGAGAAATATAAACATTCAACACAGAAAGATATAACAATCATGTATAATGTATGTATACATAACATATATTATTAATACCAATATAATTACTCGACATAAAAAAAATTCAATTATTTTTACTATTTGAAAAAGTATGAAATTATTTTCATTCAAAATATTTTCTAATGACAATTACCCAGAAGTTATTAATAAGTTTGGAAGACAGTACAAGTTGGAGAAGTTAAAAATAAAAACAGATTTCACTTAGTTTTATTAACAGAGGCGTGAAGTGTACAAAAAGTGAACTGGAAACTTAACCGAGCAATGCGTTTTATTTAGAACATAAAGAAACGCTGTGAAGTGAAAATCAACAATAATTTGCAGTGTTCTGTAACTGTACACGGGGTGTATCGGCGCATCGACGGGACGAACCCGAACCGATCATGCGGCGGCGACACAACGGCCGCTCTTTGTTTGATTTGGAAAAAACCCACTCAAATTTATAATACAACGGCTATAACGGAAATATCCAAACAATTTATATGCACTAATACGTTTAACAAGGTAAAGGAATCCAGAGCGCAATGACCGCAATAAGTTGAAAAGTAACGGCTCCTCAGCGTACGGACCATACCGGCGGAAATTGTTATTTTAAATTGCTTATAAATAGAAAGACAAGCACTAAAGATTTACATTTAACATTAATTTATCACAAACAGTTGTGTTTTAAAATATTTAATGTAATTTAGATAATTTTTATTACAAAAAATATTACTCACCACTTCGTTCGTCGCCTTCTTTTTGATGGAATGAATGCGTAAAAGGGATAGAAAACGAACAAAATGTTTTGTCTTGCAATATATAAATATTGAAAAACCTACCATAATAACAACTAATCGTAAATATTTTAACATATTTCAAATTAATTTACTTTGATTTAAGCTTCGAAATCGATGCTATTAAAAAAAAGAATGTTTTATTGAAAGATGTTTTAACATTTAGATAAATTGAAATATATTATTAAACAGATGGTCATCAACAAAATTGCAATTTATTTGAACATATTTGCAATTATACTATTTTTAAATAATTAATCAACATTTTTAAAAAACAATAAATATTAACAAAACACGTAATTTTTTTTTTCTAAATAAAATAAACAACAAAATATGTGGGCTGTAAAATAAGAAATTAAAAATACTAATATTAAATACAATACTAATATATATATATAAATGTTAACTACTATTTGGTTGAAAGTTGTCATAAATTTAAACTACAGTTTGCCTTGCATATCAAGCAAATACCTCTTCACTTTAATAATTAAAAAACTACCAATGCACAAGAGAATTTAAAAACAGGCAACACTTAACCTTTATCTGCTGAAAACTAGTTTAGACTAGATTTTTCGTCGGAAAACGTTCAACGTTGAGAGTTAATATCAGTTAAACCCATAAAATACTCTTAACATACATTTTCTTAATCCTTCCTTTAATTTAAATAAATAATAGTTGTTATTACTTTTAAATAAAGCTTTTCAAAATAGTAACAAACTATCGATATTACCTAATTCGATAAAACGAAATAGCAGCATCGGGAAAAAAAATATCGATTTCAAAGTCGAAACATTTCAAATCAAATTTATGTATTATGATTGTTTAAATATAATAAGCTATGAGTTAGTATTTTCAGTAAATATTATCGGCTTAATCTCAATTCCCGTTTAATACTTTTTTAAGTCACGAGTCACTAATTTCACGAAATATTAACTTTTAACGAAATCGATTTAAAAAAGCCAACTATTTAAATTGGTAAGCTCTATTCTATTTATATTTATTGTTGCTGTACTATGTCATTCATTGGTTTTCGTTTGACTATTCGTTGTTAATCGTTTTGTTTCTACTTGTTAAAAATTCAAATATTTGTAAAATGGAAGCCGCGACAGAGGAAATTCCAAAAGAAAATTCAGTAATCACAGTAACAGAAAATAATGTAGTGGAGAATGTAAGATATTCACCTGTGTTTTATAAATAGATTGTATCAGATGTCGTTGAAAGTTTATTAAATGCTTTTTGTATAAAACTTATTGCAGTTATCTAAGAATAAGAAAATGAGTTTGTGTATTTAATATTCCTTGAAGTGAGCGGTTTCAAAACCATTGTTTAGTTTTAGTTTTAACTTTAGGAAACAGGTACAATTGCTAACCTAAAACAGTTTTGGCCTTTTGCCAATTTTCAAACTGTTTATGATATTTCTGTTCCAGAGCACGTTTCAATCGTTTTGGTCTTTTATGGTTAACTACAATAAATGATTACATAGTCAGAATACTCCACATTTAATACATAACTTTGCTATTGTTTCCATAGTAATAACAAACAAACATGTATTAATCATCTTATTTAAAATGAATAAAATGTAATTAAATTGGTTATCTTCATATCACAAATGCATTCATGCATATTGGATACTTTTTACTAAAAGAGTACCATTCAGTATGCAGTTGCTTATCTGATATATACTTATTTCGTCTTATAAAATATGGAAAAAATATGTAGGTTAGGCAGAGGTTTGTAAAAAGTAAGTTGCATAAAAACTATTACATAGCATAGAGGCAACCAATTTGTTATTTTCTAAAACATGGCATGGACACATAAATAATTGCCAACATACACTTAAGTGATGAATAAAAATGACAATACTTACAATATTGAAACTTCAAATTATACACTGTGAATGATGAAGCCAACTCAGCAGGTGCTGTGCACAGCTGCTGCATTGATTTCTAGTTTGCTTAGGAAAAAAATCGTTTATATAGTTGTGCATTGGAACTAGTTTGTACAAGTGTTATAAACTTGTAATATCTGAATGAATGTATGATTTTTGAACAATAATTTATCTAATACTTTTCAAAAATTTCAGGAGAAGTCTCCTCCTCCACATTCTCAAGCCCCACCAAAAAAGTCAAAGAAAGAGGATCGTTTGAAAAAAGATGACAAAAATGTAGAGCAGTTTATGAAGTCGCTCAACTCTGTGCCAACGTTAGAGGAGAAATACAATTTAGTATGTAAGAAGTACATGCAGGCAGCAGAAGATAATAAGAAGATGCAGTTCTATATCAAGCAATCAGACAAGAGGTATGCAATGTTGCTGAAAGAGAAGGAACAATTGCAGCATGAGTTCAATAAGACAATACTAGTTAAGTCCAAACTTGAAAACTTGTGCCGTGAGCTGCAGAAACAGAATAAGGCTATTAAGGTACTTGCATTTTATAGAAGTTTTGTTTGTATTTATAGCTATATTTGAATTTTTCTTTTAATTTCTGCAAATTTCATGCCTATTAACATATAAAGAGTTATAAATTAAGTCTGATCTTAAAAAAATTGTAAACATTTTATTACGCCTGTAATGGTTTAAGCATGCTATAATCCATTTAATATTTTTTTAGGAATGTTAAACCTTTTTTATAAGGTTTTACTTTGTTAAAATTAGGAAATAATATTTTGTTTATTTGTTCTTTAAATAATCCAAAAATTTGTGGACACTTAACACTGATTATTGTATCTATAGCCAAAAAGTTCTAATCTCGCCATGTATTTATCACATAATGTACTGTTGGTTCTCTTAACAATTGCCTGACTTGGTGGTTTTAATTAATTGATGGGCCTGTGACTTTTGTCTTCTACTTTCCTCCGACATTCTCAGTCCTTTATATTACTGAATATAACTGTTAACAACTTTCGTATTTTCTATTTACAAGTTGACTTGGTGGTATTACACTGAATTGGCTTTAGCTCACATTTTATTATTCAGGAAGAATCACTTCTCAAAATTCGCGAAGAAGAGGAGCGACGCAAGGAAACACAGGCAAAGTTCCAGAACACATTATCAGAAATCACCACACTGCTGCAACAGAACAATGAGAAGAACACTAAACTCCGTGATGACAACATCAGTATGACAGAGAAACTAAAGAGTGTCATGCAGCAGTATCAGCTTAGGGAACAACAGGTAAATTTTTTTTGTACAGCCCTGCGTCATTATCATTTGAAAATTTTTTATAGAACTTTTAATAGTTTTGTTGATATCGTGTGGCTGCATGGTGTCTAGCCTTTTGTCTATACTATTACAATATAGAGAAAAAAAAAGGTTTTGACGTAACCATTATTCCTTATTTGTATTTCAGTTAAAATTTAAGATTCTTTATCAATATTATAGTATTATCAGATAAGTACTGTTTTAAAATTTAGTACAACATACAGTGTAATTAGAAATTAAGTTAAGTGAAATGTCTGATTCAAGTAATCAATGCAAAGTAAGTTTGATCTAGAAAATTATGAACAATATTTTAATCCCTTAAAAACAATAAATAGTTCTATCATATTTATTCATAACACTTGTAATTCAGCAATGTCTATTATTTTCTGTGACTTACGTAATCTGTCTCCAACTACCCGCATTTGTTAAGTATATTTTCGAAAGCATTAAAAAAAATATTTTTAAGTGATATAATGTCCAGTCATCTATTCATCATAATTTTTAGACACTGGTGATAAAAAGTGATTTTAAATTTATATAGTTTATTTAATTATTACAAGCTATGTTGCCCCTATACACACGCTATTCAGAGGCAATTGTTTTTTAAATTATTATTAAGATGATGCTTTCAAACTTTTGGGTTGTTTTCTTTCAGCCGATTTTCTTTTTAAAATTTATTATTATAAATTTTAATAAACTCCATATCTAGTAAAATGTAATTAATATGGAACAACGTCGCTCAATTATTTCAGGTGGACAAAATGGCGAAACAAATGTCATTGGAATCTGAACTAGCGGATGCTAAGCTTCAAAAGGCCTCTCTGGAGCACCAAGCAGAGAAAGAACGGCTGTTTTCTGAGATGGAGCAGCTCAAAGTGACGCTCGCACAGCACAGAGCTAAAGTGATGGAGTTGCAGAACAATGAGACAGCACTGAAAGGGCAGTTAACAATTTACACAGATAAATATGACGAATTCCAGAACGCGTTAGTGAAGAGTAATCAAGTATTTGGCGGCTTCAAGGAGCAAATGGAGAAGGTTAGGATTCTTCATTTAAAATAACTTTGTACTATGCGCACTATACCAGGCAGATAACACCTCCGTAGCGCATTAGCTATTTGCTTGCTGGGCTCAATTCTGGAGCCTTTTGTTGTTGAGTGTGGCTGTTGGTAAGGTTTTATCAAACCCACCAGCCCTACCTACTACCTTCATTTTGTAAATTGGCGACTATAACAACGTCTCTGTGTTCCAATGGTCAACATATCAGAGTGAGTGTATTCTAGGTGAGCGCACTTGCCAATCTACAACATTATTGTTGTTTAACACCTTGAAATTGAGGTAAAAATTAACAGATTGTAGATAAAAAAGTACATATAATTAAGTAACATATAGTTACATAAAATAATTTGGTTACAATTTTTCAAGAGTTGCTAACTTTCTTACTCCTGAATCATATTTTGATTTGATAATTGTAGGATCAAGGAGTCGAGTAGTGTGCTTTAACAGTATATATAAAACAAAAACTGACTGTTCTTTGTAGGTTGTATAGATAACTTCTTACTTGGTGTCTAGTTGCGCTTAATATGTGTTAAAGTGTGATTTTTTCTTCTAATGTTACAGATGTCGAAGAAGATTCAGAAATTGGAAAAAGAATCGATTTCATGGAAGAAGCGATGGGAGGGTTCGCAGAGCGCGCTGCTGGAGATGTGTGGGGAGCGGCAGGCGAGTGAGGAGCGCGCCGCGGCCAGCGCAAGACAGCTGCACCACATGCAGAGCCTTTGCAGGACACTGCAGGTTAGCTAATGAGTCACTAGACCAGTAGTTTCTAGGAATGGACTTAAATTCTACATATTATATATGATTTTTTCGATTTTAATAACTTTGTGGTAGTTTGACACAATTATGATATAGTATATTCATTTTAGCTTAACTCTTATCTGCTACTGTCATAACATGTGTCACAAATTTAACTTAATAATATGTTTACTGCTGGTTTAACATTTTAATAAGCTCAACTAAATGGATAGACCTACTAAATGAGTGTAGCTGAATTCAAAAAGATATTTCTTTGACTGTTTTTCTTTATTAAATTATCTTTGTTTTACTGAGGATGAAAAAGTTAAAGGTCTGTGTAGTTATCATCATAATTTCATCATCTCATTTGGGGTCCCCGTAAAGGAAAACTTTGTAAGAAAACTGACATGATTCAAGATATAAATTTTGGCGGAGATGTGACACCCGACCCCTGCCACCGTGTTGGATAAATGATCTTGACTCTTATTAGTGAAAGCCTCATGTACTTGCCACAGGAACATTAAGCTGTTTATTATTTGTCCATTATCACAATAAATCTACCATTCGCAGGCGGAGCGCACGGTGCTGTTGAACACGTTGAAGGAGAACAACATCGAGAGGCCACCGCTGCCCGCGCCTGCACCTGCATCGCCCGCGCCACCTCCCGCTCCGACACCGGTCTCAACAGCAGCCAGCGCGCCCGCCTCTAACGCCAAGGTACGTTACCACACTCATGCTCGTCTTTGATTTATATGTTGTTAATATTATCATTGTTATAGTTACTGGAGACTAATTTATAGAACCGTCAATAATATCATAAATATTTTGCATTTGCAGGTCGAAGCAATGGCAGCAAACTGTGCACAGTTAAGACAAAGTCTCGCACACCTGCAGACCCAGCTCAATGTGCTCACAATAAAAAACGGTGCGAAGGAAGAGCCAGCCAAGCCTGAGAAACAGAAGAAATCAAAATCGAAGAAGAACAAAGCGGAAAAGCAAAAGTTAGCAGCAGGAGGGGAAAGTAAAGAGTTGGAGGGAGATGCTTCCAGTCCTAAGGAGAGTACGGACGAAATACCACAGGGAGAAGCGGTTGATGTAAAAGTAGAAGAAATTGCAGCTGATACGTTATTAGTTGTGAATAACTATAGTGATGCGGAAGTGGCAGGTAGTACAGATGTAGATAGCAGCCAAGTACTTCCAACTGATGTATCACCAGCTGATAGAGATGGTGAAGCTGGCTTAACACCAATCGAAGATGGACTTAATGATGAGTCCATTGCTACTGAACATATAGAAGCAACAGACAGAAGTATACAGGAGTTAAGCTCGAATGAGGAAGTGGGTCACCTGGCAGAGGAGAAGCCGATTCTCAGCGAGCAGGCCTAAACAGTCCATCGACCTTTGTATTATAGAGTTTTTTAAAGAATTTTATAGGTTATTTTATACAGTGAAACAAACTTTGAGAGATTCGAGTTATTTATGGTTTTTACCCAAGTGTTCTTTGTTTGTCCGCACGCGAGTGTCGCGGGGGGCGAAGCGCGAGCGGCGGGGCCTCAGAAGGAGTGCGAAGTTATTTGTGAAATAAAGAGCATTGAATCAGTCCATCACTTTTCATTATATAGTATAGTACATACAGTTTGTTATTAACCCTTAACCTATCCATAGACAAAAGGTTGTGTAATGAATTTAATGAGTCTGTCAGCCTACATTGCATTGTTAACGGCTGAACCGAATGAAGCTGAAATTTATGAATGTTTTAAATCAATTTTGGGCAAAATTAAAGCAAAATTTGCTACTAGATGTTAGTGATGGCACAAATTAGATAATATACAGAGACACCACTTAGTACAAGAAAATGGTTTTACCCTAAAACTGGCTATTTTTCTTTCCTACGATTTTTAATAAAAGGCACCGCTGCGCGTTACCATCTAGTGAGACACTAAGGATACAGTTGTCGCTTGTTGTCCCAATCTACAGCTTGATTGTAGTCTCGATCTAAAGCAGGCACACTTATTTTACATGTTGCGTGGGTAAATATATTACACTAGTTGATACCCGCGACTTCATCCGCGAGGTATTTAACAACGACGGGTCCTGGCATGTCGCTATGTGTCCCGGCATGTCCAGGCAAATATACTTAATAGCTTGAGAGGTTTTTGTTACCGTTTTATATAATTAAAATCAAAACTGCATAAAAACAAGACATTTTGTTAGATTTAAATCTTATTTGTTGCGTCGGCGCAGCAAATGCACTTTTCATTACGGCCACGAAATGCGCGTAAACAGCGATACTAACAATCGCTGACAGTTTAAGTTAATAGCGGATATTAAGTTAAGACAAACTTAGGAGAGCGTCCTGTTAACAATAACTATTAGGGTCAAAAAAAAGAAAATGTTTTATTAAAATTATCCAAAGTCTACCACCGCAGCTTCTTTTCTTACCTCCAAATATTAGTGACCGAACATTACTGTGTTTCGGTTTGAAGGGAGCTGTAAGCTAGTGAATTTACTGGGGTAAAGAAAATTAACGTTTTGTGTCGACAACGGGCACAATGTAGTGCAGTTTATACTTAGTACCGAGTTGTTATGAGCAGGGGTATAACTTACCATCAGGTGAACGTCTCGCTCGCGCTTCGTACAATAAATAAAACAAGTTGTACTATATTCATGTAGTTTTGTCGGCCCAAATCTTTTGAAATATAATCTCGTTATCTAATCTACACCGCATTGGTAACTGTCAAACATCTTTTTTTTCGCTTAGACAGTGAAAATTAGACAGGCAGGCTCGTTCAAGTTGAATAACTGTCTAAAGATTTGCCGGCAGTTGCACCTCCAATGCAATTTAGGCATTTTATATAAGAATTTTATACCGGTAGTAATTATTTTTTGAAAAACCAATTACGTAAGACATTTTACGCCTTTGTACTTAGAGCTACAACCTTTACTGCTGAAACTATTATATAGGTAAAACGATATATTATCACATAATCTATATAAAAACATATCTTTTGGACAAATGCTATTATAGTCTTTTTTTATCGACAACGGGTTGACATTTGACTTCAATTCACCACGTTTGCTCCAGCGCGCTCGTCTAGAATAGCCTACCTCTTATACGTTGACAAGCGGAAGACAGTAACGCTGGTATGGCGGCAGATTTGAAATATGAGAGTGGTAGCACCACAGGCAGTTTTATGACAAAAACCCTACCACGATTCAAACTCCACAACGTTGCCACTTGCATTGGCGACTGTTAACCGCTGCATAATGGCAGTCAAAAAGTTATTTGCAGTGTTCAGTCTTAATATATCTGTACTAGCGTTAGAAGTTTAATGGTTTTACTCCTGTTTTTTTTTAGAAACTTTATTTCTTTTGGGATAATTAAAATATTTTTGCTGGTGGTAGGTCTCTGTTGCTACAGGTACTACTATGCTATGCAGGATTGTGCTAGGTAGGTATCACCGCAGCTCCTATTTCAACCGCCAAACAGTAGTGTGCAAACATTACTGTGTTCCGGTTTGAAGAGTTGTAAGCTAGTGAAATTACTGGGGTAACGAGACTTAACCCCTTACGTCTCAAGGCGACGAGCGCAATGTGGTGCAGTGTATCTTAACTAGCGGCACGATGTTATGTGCAAGCGTATTACTTACCATTAGGAGAATGTTATGCTCGTCTCGTAGCATCGTTGAATAAAAAAAATATATTTTTTAACTTATGTCTTTTTAAAAATAACCATTAATTTAGTTGCTTTCAGTGTGCACAATTAGAAGAATTACAAAAAAATATCAGGTATATATTTATTGTCGCCATCATTTGCAATGTTATATATTTATGACAATACTTAGGAAACAGTACTGGTTGTTCATAAATCGCATAAATTCAATTATCAATTTAAACGCACGAACAGGCGATAAAACTCAATATAATGGATGTCAGAGCGTTAAATAAAGCAAAAACATCATTTCATGAATGTGGAATATTGAGTTTCTTTTTACAATTTTATCGAAAGCTTTATTGTCTATTGCAAAAACGAATTTTATTAAATTTAACGAAATCTAACGGCCTTTGTGACAACAGCTAACTGCTTGTCTTGCTCCAAGTAGTCTCTGATTCGATTACTTAAAGTTGATTCGAAATTTCTTCCCTGTGTATTTTAACCCGTTAACGAAACAATATATTATTTTCTTCTAGTGATATATGAAAAGCGCTAAACGAAATGTGGTAATACAGAAGAAGCCTGACGGATTGTATCACTGCGTTAGCATTCAAAAGGATTACCGTAATTCCCATTAAAAGCATTTTGCTATTACGAGTAAGTCACAAGCATTTCTTCCCCCGTGTATCTCAAATGTGGGATTATTCTCCTAAGTACTATTTCTTCATGACTGAGGGTCGTGGTCACCATGTGTAATGAAACACACGGTTAATCTCTTGGCGGTGATAATGGAGTGCTTGCCATTGCCTTCTCCATTTCACATACTAGTGCAACCACGGATGGTCATCACATAGATATGCAGGTTTCCTCACGATGTTTTTCTTCACCGTCAAAGCGCCTGATATTAGTTGGTGTTATACTAACCGCACATAAATTGAAAAATTCGTTGGTGCAGGCCAGATTTTAACTCGGTACCTCTGGAATTTGGATTCTTTATTGTAGGATCATACATAAAAAAAAAATTACACGAACCAAAGTAAGAGATTGAATAGTTAGAGAACAGGTCCCAGAACAACTGGTGTTGACATATCCTGAATAACATAATTGTTGCGCGCGGGTGCAGTTGCGACGAGAGAAAGTCCCGCTGGTCTTTTGGTGTTTAAATATAATAAGTATTGTTACTCGTAACGTCCGTGACGATAGTCTTCGGTATTTTTTTGTTGTTTCGCCATGCTCCTGTTAACTCTTTCAGCGGTGAGCAGGCGTCACGTGAAAAGTGATATTTCTGGCTCACGAAACGCCGCCCACGATCTGTAATTTCTTCATTCGTTCCACTTCCAGCTCTTTGGGTAAGGATTGCGACACAAAGGAGGCTTTCTTTCGGACCACTAGCGTTCTATTCGGCTTTTACGGATTTTTTACAATCTGTTACGTTCGAGACAATGAACGCTGTTTGAATGACGGCTTTATGTCATTGTCGTCATTCTGATGGTTTTTTCCTAAAAGATTATTTCGATTATCTGTGTTTATAATCAGACCTTATCAAGTAGGCCAGAGAATTAATGAGACCAGACGGACGAATGATATTCTTAAGATTGCTACTAGCAGCTGGACGCGAAAGAAATAACATGAAACGATAAGAGAAGACCTTGAAGAATATTGTGCTTTATGATTTTCTTAAAACTCTTTGCATCATTAGACTACAATATGATTGTGATCGTGATAATACACTAACAACTATTTAGAAGCTTTTCATCCAGGAATTAAATACAATCTATAACAATTAGTGAACGAAGCCAGCTTTTATTAAAGATATCTTTATAAAAAAATTGAAAGGACATAAATTAGATGGTGTCATGTTTATGTATAATAACCGTCCTATGAAGTGGAAAAGATATTTCTAATTTCTGAATAACATTGTAGTCCATGGAATGCCATGGAATTAAAAGCAAAAAAGCCTTATTTCAAGCAGATTCATTTATATTACTCTATTCTCAATATTCAATATTCTCTTGTAGATCTAAAACATTTCGTTTTCAGCTCGGTATTGAACAGCGCCACAGCTCTGTCGTGTAAGCACCTTGACACGGTGTGAGAAATTCTAACAGAACTGCACTGACACTGTTTAAACTTGACACACTTGGTTTGCTTAGGAATTCATTTTCCTTTCTCATTAGGGAAGAGAGGGTAAAAATCTCAACTCGATGTGAGTAAACTTACTAACTCCGGAAAACCTGCGGCCGAGAATACAAAAGCTATGAATAACAAAAATAACCTTTTCTATTCGAAGAAACGTTGTATTGTAAGTTAAGGTCTTTACACTACAATGATCTCATGAAGATCTGCGCAAGGCTACCGGCAGCAATTGGATGCGTATTGTCGAAGATCGGGCTATGAGGCTTTCCATGTAAGAGTTCTATGACCAGCAGTGAACTGTCGCGAGCTGATGATAATTATGAGGTCGTAACAATAGGACATGATATCTAGCGGAACTTCTTTAAAGATATCTCTCTTTTTCGGAAGAGAAAGGTTCATATTGGATTTATACTCACCTAAACTTCTTTCGTGGTCGTACTCTATGGTCCCGATCTCTTTCCAAATGCAGCAAGGTTCTCTGCACTGCGCCTAAGCATTTCTTAGGGAATCCTTGTACCCAGTAATATTAGCCACAGCGCATTTCAAACCTGAATGTTTATGCACTATTGCGCTGAAGTCGGTAGTTGAAACATTACCAAGACGGTCTGCAGAAAGAGAGACTCTCTGCCAGTAAATTATAAAGTACTAACGGTAGTGTTTCCGGTATAAATTAATCGAGTGAATAATTAAATTGCTTTAATACAGTAAATCATCAATGAATTGTATAACTAAATACAAATAGCAATCAATGGATAGATTAAAGAGTGCGTGTCTCACGGCACGCGCGGGTTACGTGTACATTAGAATAAACTATTGACTAATTCATCATCACCTCAACCGATGGAGGTCCGCTGCTGGACATGGGATGAGGAAACTTAGAACTACATACTTGATAATACTGTAATCAAAAATGACCACCAGACTAATAGAATGAAAAATTAAAACAATCAGTATCCCCAAAAACGATTATTAATAAATACTGAAAATCTGAGAATCAATTCCGGTTCCCGCTAAAATTGAGTTTGAGAATCATAAGTTTTAAATATATGGAATAACGCAAAATAGATTTTAGAAGTTAAGCTGCAAGTTGCATACAGATGTTGTGGCTTAGAAAATAATAGAAAAATCATGATTTACATATATTATGTACAGACTATCTATTTTGTGCAGTCTGTACACATTTTCATGAAAGAATGATAACAGCGACCTGTTCGCTGGTAAGTGATACGACACTCGCAACGTGTGCGCTGGTTAAGATTTTTACACAAAATTCTGTTGCGTTTTCGTTGTTTTGAGACAATCACATAAGTCTCCTTCTCAGTTAGATTACACAATTATGTTTATAAATTATAGCCTTGCGGCAGAAATAGGGTCCAGAATGGGAAAAGAGATTTCCTAACAACCCGTTCAATTAAATAAATTAAGTAATGTCGCGTGGAGCCTTTACTAATTATATAATAGTATTATTGGGAGACGCTCGATTGTTATTAAAAAAAACTTTTCGGAATGTTGTGATATTGTATCGATTAGCTAACCGTCGCCCAGTTTTGTAATGGAGCCATGTTGCTTATTATACTGACGTTTGATAACAATTAAAGCGGTTCCAGCATGAAATGTTATTTAGCTGAACTTGACCATTGCCACTAAACTTAATGAGTAATAAGAAACAGGGTAAATAAGACAGAAACTTTAATACATTCTTAGGTTGATGTATGTCGTTTAACTGGTGGTATGACTCCGTTGCTGGAGGCCGTTTAGCTGGTCACCACTGCAGCACCCATTTCAGCTTCAATCACTAACATGTGTTCTTTACCATGTTCTGGTTTGAGGAGTGCTGTAGCTTGTGATATTAGTGCGGTAACGAGATTTTGCATTTTACGTCTCGTAGCGACGTGTAGCGTTCACCATCCTAACTAGCGCCACATTGTTATAACAAGGCGTGTTGCTTACCATCAGGTTAAAATATTTAATAACAATGAGTTTCTATCATTTGTTAGTTGTTTTTAACATTGAAACTTAATTTGGACACAGTTAATAAAGACAAAACCTAAAAATTGCTCAAATGGATTCTACTGTATGTAAACGACGAACTAACCAAAGAAAAGTATTATTCTTTATTAATGACTATAATATTAGACTTGATGAGAATTAGTATACCTTTGCTCCTGCAGCGCAAGGGGTAACTGCTTTAGCAGAAACCCTGTGAGTTTCGAGGAACGCGGGTGATTTCGGGATTCGTGTGTGGTGGATTGAGATGTTCGTAGAGTGTTTTCGAACCCGCCTGGCTAAAAACTACGCTCATCTCTTGTAAATCTGTCACCACGAACTTGTTTCTGTGTTCCCACAGTCAATATGTAACTACATAACGAAACTGCCAGCTAGAGAAAGGTTATTCTGGAGCATGTGTCACTTAACGTTTTGTGAAATGTAGATGAAATATAATCTGTTGTAGGTAAAAAAATAATAAATATGCCTCATCATATAATCTATATTAGAACATGAACAGAACTTCTGATACTAGACAAACTATTTTTAATTTCCAAGTAATAAATCCTGTGCTGTGTAAAAGCTAGTAACACTATCAGCGCTGTATTTCATGTCTAGACGTAACGAAAATTCCTTTGTTTTCCGTTTCAAATCGCGGCTCCGCACAATCCCCTGGCTGCGGCGCTCGCCGGGCTTCGCTGGACATCGGCTATAAATAGTTGAGCTGCTGCTCCACTGGTACATTGCTTCACAGAGCGAGCACCGGGGCACCCAGATCCCCCGCACCTAAAACACTCCTAAACATTAGTGAAAGTATTGGCAGGTTCGGTCCATTGCGTGTTCTTTTAGAAATTTCCTCGCATCAAAAAAGTTTATAAATACTATTGATATCGTTAATCTAATACAATTTGATATTTTTTTTATAATTATAAACTATAAAGTTTTAACGCAAGTTTGTTCGTGATTTCAGTTTGACTGGCGGAAATATGAAGGCTTTCACGGCAGTTTTGTTTTGCGCGGGTGAGTATTTTAATTTAGTTATTGTGATACGTTGATATAATTAAATATATTTAATAAACAGCCCACTCGATGTTCCCAGTTCTGGGACTATTCCCACAAGTGGAGAGTCAATGTGATTTATCCATTACGCTAACCAAGTGCGGGTAGGGGGATGTTACATGTACACGGATACGTGTGCACACCATAGACCATTAAAGCCTTAAATATGTTTGATAAATTGAATATATTTAGAAAAATACTTTTATTTTGAACATATTGTAACTTTTTACAATTTTTTTACATAAAAAAAGAATATTTTTACTTAAAAATCATAAGAAAGATGATATATCATGTTTACGATATTATAACCTTGCTCATTACTAGTTTCTTCTACTACGTCATCTTCTCTCAATTATTCTCACAAATGTCTTGGTAAATAGTTTTTAAAAGCATTTTAATCTTATTTTCCCTTACCAAGATAACGTTTGCTATATTTTTTCCAATTTATGAATAATTTATGTATGATTAATACCCTCTTATTTTTTTTCTGATCAATCATATGATAGACCGGGGTAGTTTATTTAACATCAAATCCACCTTTTTTGTGTGCATGCAAAGTTTGAAATTAAATTAATGAATAGACCGTGTTATTATAAAGTAAGTTAACATGTATCATGCCACGGATTCATAATTAATTCATTAATCATTTTAGCTATTAATATGTTAATTTGTGTTTAACTAACACGTGATTTTTAACTGCCCCAACGGCTACGTTTACACGTAAACGTTACGCGTTAAAACCGGAAGTACGTCTTTGGATACGCGTAATATTTTATTTCGACTTCCTCACGCGAAATCGCGTGTGTTAGTGTAGTACGATAAAAAATATTTGTATTAAACAAATTGTAACTAGGTTGAACGTATAATTGAAACGTCATTTGAAATTACTTGTCCGATGTAATATTTTTGTGTAACATTTTTAGTTAGGCTTTGTGTGAAAGTAAATATGAACATGACACGCTCACATATCATCTTTTTAGTAAGTTTATTGAATTAGGAATAATCTTATTAACACTTAAAAACCTTTTGTTTAATTCACGGGGTGAAACAGAAAAATGGGGTTGAATTTAATTACGCGATAAATTTCAGTAAACACCCTTAAAGATAACTTATTCTACTCGAAATTTATCATTTTGTCATATATTTAACATATTAGTCATCCTCGAATGAAATCTAACTACGATATTTAATTTTAAATGTATTTAATAAACGCGCTAGTCTATGTAAATCAGTATTAATTATAACAGAGTGGCTCTGAGGAAACAGATTTATGTATCAACATTCTCTTCTCTCAGAGCCAGTTTGAATATTTGTTCTGTCCACAAAATCCTATACAGAATAGGTTTTCCTGAAAATGACAGATGATATATAAGATTAATACTTTTAATTTAAGCGGTTGTGCTAGTACTGTTTCGCATTCATACTCCGAGAGGGTATGTGTGGCGTAATCAGAGCTAACCTATTTCTGTTAGGTATTCTAACTAGTGGCATACGCTAGGTGACTCTCTAGTAATTATATTTTTTAACCTTTCAGGCGCGTTCGCGTTTGCATCATCAGCACCAGCCAACAGGGACTCGGCAGCGCAAAGTTCAGAGTACCAATACGAATACGACAACTCGGCACAACCGGCGCAGGCGCAGGAACCCGCTGAGTCGGCAAGCCATTACGATGCTTACATCTCTGATGTAAAAGCCGCAGCGTCCGGCGACAGTAAGAAGGGATACAGCAGAGGAAGTGGTTTGAGAACTATCGCCGTGGGCTCAGCGAATCAAGCGAAGACAGCTCTCGGCAATCAAGCAGCGGCTGCGTACCAAGCCGCTTACGTTGCAAAGAATACACTAGCCCAGTCGGCGGCCCAAGCTAGTGCCACTGCGCAGGCAGCTCTTGCTGGAAAGCAGGTGATCTTGTCTGGCTTGGAACAGCAAGTGAGAGACGCCAAGGTCGGACTCCAAGGTGAAGAGATGCAGCTGCAACAGGCTAAGAGGTCAGCTCAGGCCGCTGCACAGGCTGCGCAGCAAGCTATGCACCAGGTATGACCGTATTACTCATTTTATACAAACATTAAGAACGTTTTTTCAAACTGACATGGTAATTGTGATTCTACATTACAAATAACAATTAAATGTTACTGACAAAGGTCAATGAGATCCTTAGCTTATTAGTTTTACTATTTTAGATTGAATACTTTTGAATTTGTTAAATACGGGTGACTAATTTTAACATTGGGATGAATCTTTTTTGTTTTATGAACAATACTAAAGATTACAATTACTCAACTAAAATTAGGTTAAATATTGCGCGATATTGCCTGAAAAACGGACACTAAAAAGCGGCGCCAAAAAATTCGCGCCATATTTACCAATTTTACAAAGGAAAAGTTGGCAGCATTGCGTAAAACGGTGCGACGATAAAAAACGGGAAAAACAATGGCGGGATTGAAAGTGAATTATTTACGTAAGTTTCGCGAATTATTTTTTTTATTCTGTGACTGAAGTTGTATGCTTCAAAGGTTTTCTTGAATTATTTGAAATACCGATAAAATACTTTTTGAATTAAAAATAACTGAGTGGAGCCTTATTTAATATGAATATACTTCTATTTTTCAACAATTATCTAGGAAATAAATCACAGTTTTTAAGCAAATATAACGGAAAAGAAATCTCAATTAAATAATGGTAGTAATTTTATTTCCTTTGTGAATATTAGTTAGTTTACATGTAACTTTTACATAATATATAACATTGAAATTTTTTTTGCTATAAGTTACTACAGTAGTGTTAAAGTACAGACAGTAAATAAGTTTTGACAACTTTTGCGTCACAGATCAATCGCTAAAGCAGGTCAAGTTTTGTCGTGGCGAAACTGATGCAAAGATTTAATTAGTTTTTTTTGTATAAACGATCTCATTTTCGACAATGGCTAATCAATTCGCAACAATCTAGGCGGTTACTGCACGTATCAACCGGGGCGACAGGGAAACAGCTTACCTCGTACATTTGCGAAATGAACTTGGGAAAGATCGTCGACGAGACGGTACTTGTTGCTAACGGGATGATGAAATTATCGACGTTACTGTGGTCTATCTATAAACCGTTCAATGTTGCAACAACAATAATGAGAAAAAAGGGTATTACGGAACAAGCTGGCAGATTCCAAATCTGCACGCCTTATATGAAGCAATAAAAGTTAAAAGGATTATAAGCGACATTTAATCATAGAAGTTAAAATATATATATCTGTAAGACAGACAAACGACTTGTGATTGGCGTAGCGAGAACATTTTTTATCTGTGGCAGGTGTCTATTGCCTATGACCGTCTAAGTACCGCAGCGCCTCTTCCTGCCGATAAACAGTGCAAATATTACTGTGTCCCGGTACGAAGAACGCTATAACTAGTGAAATTGCTGAGGTAACGAGACATAAAATTATGTTATATCAAAGTGATGACGCGTCGCTTCGTCATATTAAAAAAATAGATGTCCGTTAGGGTTAATTATGTTTACCTTTAATACTTTTGTTTTGATTCGTGTAACTTGGAATAAATATTCACTTTCAATTTCTTTATACTATTGCCAACTTAAATTTTTTATATTGCATGTATCTCATAACTATAACGTATTCTCAATATTTTATCACATTCTAACATGTCGATGTATTTGACTTTTATTGATTTAATTGCCAAATGTTTACTTTCAACATTTCGCTTAATCGATCTACTTATTTGTTATCGGAATGTGAATTTCGTCGAGGCTTTTGTCACTGTATGCGGTAAGGTAATTGTTTTGTTAAGTTACCGTTACGCTCCAGTTACAGGTTGTGGCGCTAAGCAATCACACGATGAGGGCAAATCGTGTAATTGGCAATTGGCTTTTATATGAAGTTTAATTTTTTTTTTAGTGTGTCGAACAACTTATTAAAAACACTGAAGTCATTATAAACGAAATATTAAAGTACAATCCGTCGGATCATATATCACCCGTCATATAAATTGGTCGATTTTTTCGTATCGCTCTTTCATAATTTTGCAAGGGCTTTGAATTCAGCAATTGTTCAAAAAAGGATAATAGTATTTTCTCTAACTTTCTTATATTCTTTCTACTCTCTGACCAGAGAGCTTCTAGGTAGGCCGCAGTTCTTAATTTTTCCGAAAGGAAGTGTGTACTTTACTACGTTCTGGTTTGAAATGCGCTATATGTTATCAGCTTTTGGCATCATTCGTGAATGTAATGTGAAACGATGTCATAGGTTAACGTGATCCAAGCCGCCCTGAACGCTGCTCAAGCCACGTCGGAGAACGCCAACGAGGCCGCGTCGCAAGCCGCCGGCGAGCTGGGAGCGCAGACCGCCATGGTGGGAGCGGCGCGTCAGCGGCTCCACACCCTGCAGGAGCAGCTCCATGGTGTCAGAATCGACTTCGAGGCCACACAAGCCGCCGCCAGGAAGGCACAGGTAAGATAACCTTCAACGAGACATTATACACTAACATTTGACAAGTTGACTTGCTTCTTTATGCCAGAAAATTAAGTAAATTATAGTATAATATTATAGCATAATTATATATATATAAATTAAGTAAAAAATGGAAAAGGAACTAACGAAATTAACGGTAGTCAATATTGAGTTGAACATCTTTATTTATAACTCTGAAATACATCATCATGATCAGCCGATAATTGTGCACTGCTGAACGTATCCCTTCCCTAAAGATCTCCATCCAGCGTTTTCATATCACTTTTACCAGATCATCAGCTCATCCGTTAGTTTTTCCTTATTGATCACATTTTTATTTCATTTTAAATATTAAATGGGCTATGTTTTCCTACACAGGGAACAAGCAATGACAAGATGTATGTATTTGAAGACATAACAATTTCCTTCGTATATTAAGAGAAAGTTTAATTATGAAACGAGATTTTTTTAAACTACATGTATTATAAACAAAATTAAAAATAAATTACATTGTTATGATAATCATCCTTTTCTTTCTTTTTTTATTCATTGAGTTTAGTTAAAGTCAAAATATTTATATTATGTTTTACCGTATCTCTCCACATCTTCAACGAGCGCGTTTCCTGTTGCAGGCTGCGGCCCAACAGGCGCAAGCGAACGCAGCGGAAGCGGCCGCGAAGGCAGCGGCGGCCGGCCTCGCTTCCGGCAAGCACAGGGACACCTCCCACGAAGGTACGAGCTACGAGGAATACAAAACTGCACCCGAACAATCAAGCCAAGATTATTACGCTCAGTCGGACTACCAACACCAGTAACAATATGGTTTTAGGTAGAAACAACTCAGATTTAGGGTATTGTCTTCATTTTTTTGGTTACTGCATCCGTTTCGATAAAAACATTTTAACCATAGACCATTTAATATAGAATACAAGATGTTGTCGCAAGAGTTCAAAAATTGTAGCTGCTAATGTCGGTGTGACATCCAGAAACTCTAATTATTTATTGAATAACATTACAATTAATTTTCAAACCAACGGAACCAATCAAATTAACGCAATGCTGCTAAATATAAAGTCAGAATTACTATTGGATAGTAAAGGTACATTATCTTTTTATACTACTTTTCTTTCTCCTTTATCATGAGAGCAGACGATACTTATTTTTTCCCTCTATTAATTTGCCTTTTAAACTTTACATTCAATTGTAATACTGACAATTTTTTATAAGTTCTCTTATATAATGTAAATAAGTTTTTAAGAGTTGCTAGAATAGAGAATATTTTTTAAGTTCTTTTTTACGATACAAATTAAAATATTTATTAAATGAAGTTTTCCATTTTTATACGATATAAATATGACAATTATGTGGTAGCTCGGTGGAGAGTTAAAAGATGGAAAAGAACGAACTAAGAAAATTTCACTAACTGGCAACATTAAGTGCGATGTCACATAATCGAGTGCGTTCAGTAACAACGATAAAAAATAATGTTTGAAATAAATTGTTATTGTTTTTACTTTTATTTATTTCGTTTTGTTTAAATTTGACTGATTCATGACTGTACTTGACTTATGACTTTTGGACTAACTTGACATCCCACTTAAGAAAATTGTTACTTGACTAACCTCTAACAACACTAACGACTTGGACCAACTGGGTTTATCTTTTTCCTTTATCACACACATTTTTTTGTTACACACTTATTACAGAATTTAATGCACGATTGAATGTAATTTGCGGATACTGTGGATCTTTAGCCGGAGGCTGCATGGGTCGTCAACTTCTGCCATCAGATAATGTATTTATATAATGTGAGACGCATTATGCGCATAATAAACTGTGTAAACAATCTAGATAGAACTATAAGGTTCGGGAAGAGACATTTATCTATTAAAATAGTTAAAGTAACAGATGACTGTCTAGGTCTTACAAATTGAAGTAAACATTTTCACTTGTTTAGTCGTTAAAAGATAGTGAGAGTAAAACTCCCAATTTAATTTTAACTGTTTAGACAATGAATTTAAAATTACATAGGGAGGAGGACAAACTCTTCTAAACAAATAGTAGAATCACGTCGTTACATTTTGAGTTAAAACTCTTTCTATACTTTCGCCGGCGAAATTTGTTCGCATCTAAGCATGTATTTTGAACATTTTATGTATTTATTACGGTAAAGTAAAAATACCAGTTCGAAAGTTTATACATATGCTGAAACAGTCTGCGTAGTTGTATTCTGCGTATCTCTTGTAAAACTAAGATTGACAAAGTACAACTTTTATAAATCTATTTAAGTCCTTAGATACGATTAATACTTCCAATTTGATATTAAATATACAGAAACTTTCAAAAAATCTTTCTGGATAGTGAACTTCTTTATATTATATACGAATTTGCAAATATAAAATGATACGTTTTTGCTTATTGTCAAATATTTACAATCACACTCACATCTAGTCTTCGTCTTGATATATCTTTTATTTTTCTTATAGTACTTGCGGTGTCAGCTGTAGTGTGTCTCCTGTCTGCCTGTCTCTCGTTTATCTCGCCTACAGACGAATCAATTAGATTCGATAAGCGAGTGTTTTCTATTTCAGACTCGTCTGCAACATACCAGCCAAGCGAAGCTAACAACGCAAATCCAACTTTTCCTCGTTTCGACGAAACGTGGCTCAAAAACCAACCCTCAGCAATACCGCTAAAAGAAACACCTAAAGTTTTATCTTTTGATTTATCATCACATTTGCAACCTAAACCAGTTAAAATTAACAGCAACCTAAATATTTATCTTGTACCGAATAAGTCAATTTATAGTCGATCACCTTTAACTTCAAGGAAAACACATTTAAAACCTAAGCAAATTAAATTGCTGGATACAAATTCTTATTTGCAAAGTTTTCTTAAGTAAACTTAGTTTCAAATATAATTTAATATTGTCTTGTACATAATTAACCAAAGAATAAAATAGACAATACTATTTAAAATAATTAGCATGTATTGATTTCATTAAAAATTGTTTTGCCTAATGACGTCATAACAAATCGATTTTAATAAGTTAATAAAAATAATCAAACCTAAATTCTTAGCGTATGAATTCTTAGTAAATATTCATTATTTAATTTAGTAGCCATGCGAAAAATTTTATCTGTTCAATGTCTTTAGTGTAAATTAAACCACCATGTCTCATATTGTCAGTTTTTTTTATTATGCTATTGTAGCCGTTCCATGAACTTATTAAGTTAAACAGTTGCAACATATTACCCGTATTATTATTAACTAATTAATAGAACTTTTAAGCACATTTTTTTATTTTATTGTAACATTAACAATATTACAATTTAACTTTTAGTCTAAAACATGTATGTTACTAACTTTTTCTACATTAATAATAATAATTAAATAACACATGCAAAGTCTATGAATAAAGTTCTCTTTCCAGAGGTGGCTAAGGATGAACCTGCAGAGGCAGAAGAGGATGAAGAGGAAGAGGAAGATTGTGATGAGTAATATGAACATACCTAGCCGCCTGTTTAATGCCATTTGAATTTTGTTTTTTTAGCTTTTAATTTTGTTATGTATTTCTAAGTAAAATATTTTAAAATATGTGCTTTTATTTTCCGTGTGAAGTTAACTACAAAGTAATTGTTTCTCGAACATAGACCGTCTAGATAGATTCCTTCTCAGCGCCCTTTTTACAGCCATTAGTAGAATGTAAAATGATTATATTCTGTTTAAAGCGATTTATATATTGAAAAATTATTGAAGTAAGTAGAAAAAATAATATATCGCAATGTGACGAGCACATCGTGGTGCAGTATTTATCGTCCCAACTAGCGCCACGTTATTATAAGCGGGCATATCGCTTACCTAATGGGAGTGACACGTCGCTTCTTTGAATATTTTTTTTTAATATTCAATAGAAAATCATTTCCAAAAGTGGGAATAATAGCATGGTGGATATATTTAATACAGTAAGGTATAAAAACAATTATGATTATGCAAATAATAGTCTATTGGCAGAATTCTTATTACCATATCATTAAAAAAGTAATTTTTTGACTTTGACAACTCAACATTTGACAGTCTTTTCATCGCTGCCTTGTGTGCATCGAGCATGTTTTAAAATGAGTTTGAAAACAATTAGTAAAAATATGTCAATAAATAAGAAAAAGAAGCATGTATCGAAAAAGAATAAGAAAGCATGGCGTAAATATTGCGATATTAAGGACGTGGAAGATTTTCTCGAAGACCAGCGATTAGAGGAAAGAATCGGGTAAGGTTATAAAGACTAAAAAAGTTCAATTGTAAATATTTAAATAATACGTGAAATTACCATTATAAAATTACAAACATGTATTTACGTATATTGACTTTAATCTAGTGGAAAACATTTGAAATTTTTCATAAGGAGGACCTATCCATATGACAAAAAAGATGTATGCAGAGAGTTAATTAAAAAATAAAGATTATCATCGAAATTAAAGTATAAATGTATTTTAACAAGTTATAACAAAAATTTTTCTAAGTGCAGTTTATACTTACAGTAAATTTGAAACCAAACCTGACACAGAGCTGTTTGTTGTGGACACAGCAGGTGATGAAAAACCAGAAGTGGTTGATATCAAACCACTCACTCTAAAGCAGAAAAAAAGGGCACTTCTACTACAAACACCAAAGTGCTATGAAGTATTACTTCCTACTTCAAAGGTAGAATGTTTTCTTTATATAGTATTCTCTCCATTATTTACTTTTCTTTGGGAAATAGAAATTGGCTGTAAGAAGACATTATGTGTCCAATTGAAAGATGTAATATCTCATATACCAAGATTTTAAGTAATTAACAAATTTATTGTTAATTGTTTTAAATTCAATTATAAAATTAAGCAAAATTACAATATAGTTAAAAAATAGCTTGGATTACAATCAGACTTCTGTAATATAAATATTGTTAATAGTATATATCTTAAGTTATACCTTGTTCATACTATGTACGCAATCATGCTGTGCAAAAGCATGTTCCAAAGCATAAATACTGGCATGCAAGTGCTAGGTTACTCCCGCAGGAGATTGTCTAGGTTTGGTGGTAACCACAGCATCTGTTTCTGCTACTTATCAAGAATTGAAATGCCTATTAATTTTACTGGCATTGGAAAAATATCATGTAATATTATATATTAATTGCTTTTAATTTATGGATGTCGTTTACTGTGTTTAAGTTGTCTTGTGTGTATTTGTCATTTTTTTACCAAGTCAGTATATAACTCAACATAAATGTCGTCAGGTCAAAGACCCAAATGCCAAGCGTAATCATGTGAATCCTGTGGGATCAAAAGATACAGCTTTGAGTAAGCTTTCCCAAAAACGACGCTTTGAAAAGGGTGCTCAACAGAAGAAAATGGAACTTGTACGTAAGAACAGGAAAATAGCATTGAACAAGAGGAGAAAAATAAAAGAGATACAAAATACATTTGACAAAAATTTATGGGGCGATGATTGTGAGTATAATTTTGTAATAGATGGTATAAAATATTGTTTCACTAAATATAAACATTTATTAGAAACAAGGAAAAAAAAATACAGTGTGAGTGTCACACATGGTAAAATTGTAACTTTGTATTTTGGTTAACTATTATTTAATGTTGTAATTTATATTATCTTCTCGCAGGCTAAATTCTGTTAAAGAATCTGTTTGTCTCTTTTTACTATCACCTTTTGTTTCATAGAATTTTCAAATCACAGCAGTGCTAACAAAGTTTCACAGTAAAAAGATCTGACACGTTCAAAAAAAAAAATATGTTAAAACTTGTGCTTTTAATATACTCTTTTCAAATTTAAAATAGAATAGATGGCCTATTCTATAAAAAACACGCATACATGTATAAACATATGTACAGTGTACTTCAGAGTAAAGGTTTAAAATATAGTTTCTGTTTTCTTTTTTCTTCCTATAATATATATTCTATTCAAACTAGTCTTTAACTAAGATTTGGGCTTTTAGCTAGAAATTTAAACTAATTAAAAATTTAAAGCAGTTTTTATGTTTACTTTATTTTTTACTTACAGTGCCTGAAGTGAAAGGTGTCCCTACATCATTATGTGATGATTTCGTTTCTACGGAAGCTCAGCTTCATAATGTGCTGCCAGAGAAAAGATTACGTGCGAAACCTCCTCCTCCTAAGATTTTAGCATCAAGACCTGCTATTGACACTCCTCACCCTGGTGTCAGTTATAATCCTTCATATCAGGTAACAGTGTTTTCTTTATCACAAATATATAGAGTATCTTTTTTTAATAACTAATAATTTTACCTTTCTTTCATTAGGAACATCAAGACCTTCTGCAGGATGTGGTCCAGCATGAACAAAAGATGATAAAGAAGGAGGAACACTTAAACAGAGTGACTACTAAGATGTTTAAAAAAGTAACAGCAACAGAGAAAGAGGTTTGTACTCTAAATAAAACCACTATGCATCAACATACAATCATCCCAACTCTAGAAAATTGTGTTGTTATCATAGTGTGATTGTTCAGTATACTCATGCTACATATAACTAACCCTTAATACAGAACCAATGGCTGGAGGAGATGAGTGCTGGCCTGCCACATCCTCACAATCCTGCCACCACTCAGTCCGATGATGACACTGATAATGAATACAAAGCCATCAATCCACCAGTTAAGAACAAGAAGAAGGATCACAAGGCGAGAAGGAAACAAAAAGAGAGAATAGAAGAGCGGGAGCGGCTGAAGAGAGAAAAGATTGATAAGAAGAAGATTACTGATATTTATAAGTAAGAGTATATTAAAGTTGTAATATGTGTGAATAGTTTAAATATTTTAATAATGTTTTGTTATTCCATGAGACACTGAGATCAGGGTGTCACAGAGATTTCGTATAATGTATACAGTAGCCAAAATTGATGTGCTTATCAATAGCTAGGCTAGTTCACCAATTTCAATTCAGCATAGTTGTGTGACTTGACTGGTTTATTTCTCTATTCTATCATTTACTCGCACTAAAAGTAGAGGCACAATGTGGTTTATTATTACTTATATAACAGTTAATTCTTATGAGCAAAGACTTCATTCATTATCAAGTGAACTTCCTGTTCATCACACCATTTTGCTTTTTATAAAAATTAAATATCTTTATTGACTTTCCTTTTCAGGCTTCGTAAGCTACAGACCTCAATCAGTGCCAAAGAGAAGCGTCAAGTTGAGCTGCAAGCCAAGCGTAATTCAAAGCGTGCGCTGCTGTCTGCCACAGCTTTGCCTGCTCTCAATGCGAACAAAGTGCCAGTCAGACAACCTGATCTGGTCGAACCTTCGCAGCTCTCTGGGGACCTAAGGTCTATTACCACTAACAGTAAGTTCAGAGAAAATAATTAGAATAACCTTGTGCTTTCCATCATTTAGATTTTTGTACTTACCATGCCATGATTATTGCAGCTAACCTTCTCAGAGATCGCTTCGAGTCTCTCCAGCGCCGCGGTGCTCTTGCAGCCTCTAAACTGATGATGAAGAAGAAGAAACGCGTTAAGAGCTACTTTAAGCCGGGGCATAAGGTTACAGATAAGGATGTGGAGGATTACCTTCAAAAGATGTCAAGCATGAAAGTGGCCAAGAAGAAAGTTGTACAGAAATGATTACAGAAGATGTGTGAAGGAGTAAAGTTATTTGATTTTATATATTGTTTCATTAGTGATCTTATGCATATTCTGGCTACAATTTTGTGGAAGTGTTTGGTGGTTGTTGGAGACTGTTTAGGTGGGAATCAGCGCATCTCGCATTTTTGCCGCCAAACTACATATTGTAAACATTACTGTGTTCTGGTTTGAAAGGTGCTGTATCTGATAAAACTTCATCATCAGGATTATTATTTAATAATTAAAGAGATACTGCTATATACCGTGCTAGAAACGACGCATGGTTTGCGTCGACATTACCCATCATAATATTTTTTTGGGGAAATTAAAAAGAAATTTATTAAAAAAATTTATTATAAAAAAATCTAGAATTACATCTAAATAGTTTTTAAAGTATATTACATTACATTGTAAAATTGGCAGCGTAACAAATAATACTTATACTGAATCAAAGACTGTGTTAGGTAACTCAGATGTATTAAAGAATATTTTTCTAGAGTAAATAATAACTTAAAATCATATTAACAAGTTATAATAAATTAACTTTAGCATATACTTACACAGTTTTAAGCCAATGATACTCTACTGCTAATATTTTTATTGATTTCCTTTTACATCGTATTTATAATATGATAAACTTAATTTTAAAGAATAATCTACAAGATGTTATAATATTTAAAACCTAACTTTTTGTTCAGAGTTCAGAATACTGATTTAACTAAACAAAATCACATTTTCATCTCTATTATATGTTGCCATTTTTTTTAAATGAATAATGTTATAAATATATTTTTTTTATTAGATAACGATAAAATGAGATGTGTACTACAATAATGAGCAAGGAAGTCACAACACGGTTTAGTTTCTTCATGACCCCATAGACAAAGGATTTAAGAAATATGGTAATGTAAAAATTCAGTTTTTACATGAGCCATAAACAGTAAATTTAGAAGAAAGAATTAAAAATGTCGAGAGAGTTGGTTCATTTTTAACCCCATCTGGCGGCAATGGTGTATAGCGATTTTAATAGTTCTAACGCTCTGGTATCCGCTTTTAAATTTACGGGTTGAGGAGCAAATCTAGCTTGTGCCTGTGGCCAGTTAACCGGCAGTGTATTACTTTCAACCGGAGTTGATGTTGTCTTTGTTTTGTTCACTATATTTTTTACAGATTTTCGACTGCCGACTGTCGTAGGACTGAACGTCGTCGGGGCTTCAGTTTGTTCCGTTTTCAGACTTTCTGTAGTTGTAGAATGCGACAGAGAGTTGATAGCACTTGCATCGAAACTTAAGCTTTTGCCTCTTCTATCACTTTCTAAACTTTGTAGCCCACTGTCCATTCTTCTACTGAAGAGCGTTGTTTTAACGTAATCATACTGACGCGTGGTACCAGGAATTTCGGTTGCGCCTTGTTCTTTAGCCACTTCTTCCATATCCTTTTGTGAAACAGCCATTAATGCATCGAGCAAAGCCCTTTTTGATGCTTCGGCTGTTGAATTATGGTCGTCATCACAAGTTTGAATAAGTAATAAAATCAGCCTCTTAACAGTTTTTGACTTGGTCTTCAGCATTACGTTCATTAGTTTTTCCGCTGTCGTGGCGTTCATGCCTTCCATTATTTCTTTTGCTTGGTCAACAACTGTGTCAGTTGTTATATCTTGTGGCGGTTCCGTGAAAGATTCCTTTAAAAATCTTCCATATTTTTCACGAGTCTTCCCACTCAGCGATGTTGATTCAAGACCCACTGTAGAAGGAGGAGATTGCTCGCTCGTACCAGTATATTCGGAAACAGGTGTTGTAGAAGAGGTAAACGTCCAAGAGATAGACGGTTGCTCGTTGTCAGAATCACTCTGTTCATTACCTGTTAAGCTTAGTCCATCATTCAAAGTCAAAGGATCCAACATGATTGTGCTCTGCCAATTTTCGTACGTGGTAGGTAATTGGTACGTTGTTTTGTCATTATCAGGAGAAGTGAATAAAATGATGGGTACTGGAGGCGACGTGGTTAGTGATTCTGTCTGGTCTTGTATAATTGTCGTGGTTGGATAAGTAGTCGTCGGTGAAGTGGTTGTATCTACTTTAGAAGAAGCTGGTGCTTCTAAGTTTTCTGATGGTGTTTTGATACTAGTTTTTTTATCATCTAAATTGAGTTGTTTTCCTTCCCTAACACTGTTACCTTGCGGCGCAATGAATGATTGGCTATGGGCCCGTTGCAATTCCTCTTCGTTTTCTAATTCAAAGCTTTCAGTTTCTGTATAGTACACTGGTGTGGTTGCAGGTAATATAGCTGATTTTATTCGTTTACTTTCAAATACATTACCGTTAGTAACAGGCGTTAACGTGGCGTCAACTCCCCATGCAGATGGTAAGTTTGTTATTTCTGTGTCATCATTTAGTTTTATATCTTTACTATGCTGAGGTGTATTAGTAACGTGCGCGTTATTTTGAAATCCACCATATTTTTGAAAGCGGTTGCTGTTTTCTGTCGTAGTAATAACATTTTCGTCGTATTTATTCGAATAGGTCTTTATTTGAACTGCTGCAGTATAAGGAATTGATGTGGTAAGCGGTTCTTTCGGCGGGGCGGCAGAAGTATATGATGCCGATATTCTTCCACAACACTTAAAGGGTGTTCGAGGTGTAGTAGTTGTTGTTGATGTCACAATTTCTGTAGTTGTTGAAGTAGAAGTGGTTGTTGAGTCGCTTATGGTATTCTGTTCAGCTTTAGTTTTAACAGACTTTCCTTCTCTTAATGAAACCACAGGGACCCTCTCTTTGTGGTCATCAGAGAAGCCAAGTATTTCATGATCTTCTTCATTAATAGTAGTTGTAGGTTCTGTATTAAATATTAGTTCATCTGTTGTTAACATGTCTCTAAAACTGGGCGGTGTAGGTCTTATATCTGAAAGTACTTTTCTAAATTGAACAGGATCTTGGAGGTAAGCGGATAAAGCATGAGTGAATACTTGGGCTAATTCTCTGATTTGTGGAGATGTGGCCAGGGGGTTTTGACTCATTTGAGTAGATAGGTCATCAGCCAAGTCATTGTATGTTCCGTTAGGATCGAGTTTAATGTTTTCTAGAAGCTCCTCGTTACGGTTACCATATTTAAATAAATTGCTATACTTGTTAACTGTTTTTTGACTGAAAAGTGCAGGCAATCCTTCTTCCATTGCTTCGTAATCTTCAAATGATGAAGTAGTACTTTCTATATCTTCAGGTGTTGATGTCGTTGCAAAATTGTCCAATCCGGTTGCATAGTAAATTGCAAGGGAATGTAGAGTTTTAGGAGTAAGCGATGGTGGTACTATTAGACCTGGACGGTTTGGCAAATTACCATAATATTTTTCTGTCAGCGTTGCTGTATATGTTGGTTCTGTTGCCCCAAAAGCTCCGAAATTGAGCTTAGTTCTCAACCTTTCTCGAAGTTGCTGATAAGACGGTTCTGTTGTTTCACGAACATAATTTGTTGTATATGAGTTTATTTTATCTGACGGTGATGAATCAAAGTAATCATTATCATCTAGTGTTACATCAGGGATCTTACTGACAGACTCAAAACTACTTTTAGTTTCAATTGTAAGCGGCTTTTCTTCGGATTTTAAGTTCAGTTTGTTTACTTTAGGGGACGCATCAGCAACATCGGTATGTTCAGATGTTACAAAGACAGTTTGATTTTTTTCCTTCTCCAAAAAATTTTTAAGAGAGGAGACACCCGGTCTTGTGTAAGGTTCTTGCTTGTCGTTTAGCTCTGTATTACTTTTGCTATAAGGAACTAAAGTTGTTCGTTTAGTTGTTGTCTCTTCAGTTTTTTCAGGCAAATATTTATCTCTTATATCATACAATGTTGTTAAAGTTGGATTAGGTTTAGTTTTATCGGACGCGGGTGTAAGGTTGGGCGTATATACAGGATAACGGCGGTAATTTTTGTTGTATTCTTGTAAGAACTGGCGGTTTTGATTGTGCGCGAATGACGCGGTTTCCGCTGCTACTTGCATTTCCTTTAAACCGATAAAATTCCTCGCAGTCGTGGATCGTCTAGTGGGTAAATCTAAAACCGGTAAAGTAGTCCTTCGAGGGAAATTGCCGAAGTTATTTGCTATCAATTGCACTAAATTGTTTTGTCTCTTTTCAAGCGGCGTAGTTGATTGAGTTTTTTGCGTAGGGTTAGTATTTATATCTGGATATAGAGCTTGGAAATTTCTTGATGTCTTAACACTACTGGTAGAGCCTTCGGTTTGTAGTCTTTGATATTGCTTGACCAATCTTTCTGTGGTGCTCGGAATATTGATTGTTGCACGATTAGCTCTGTCATTTAACTCGCTGATGTCCTGTAAATTAGGGCTTTTAGAAGGGGCTTTAGTCACCCTCTGAGTCTTTTTTTGCTCGTTTGAGTAGTATTCAGCGCTGGACTCGTAGAGGGCGGGAGCGGAAGCGCAGTCCACCTTGAACCACCAGTCACAGATTAGGTGCGACTGGCTGAAGATGGTGCCATTTGGACACAGGAAAGAGATCTTGCGGGACGTGTCGCAGATGTGGAAAACCTGAAAAATAATTATTTATTATTAACAATTGATTAATATTTTAAATATCTGAAAAAAATTTGCATGCTCTAAATTTTTTATGTACAAAATTATGTGGTTACCGAAACATTGATGTGATTTAAACATTATTTTATTGCATGCCTAAAAATATTAAAACCGTATTCCTGTTTCAGCTTCTTCGTAAAAAAAGTATATTTTTTATCTGAATAAATACTTTAGGTCGAACACTTTTAACTAACGCTAGACATGACGTGTTGAGTACAAATATCGAAGAGTTAATGAGATTTAAAAACTTCGTAGTATGCACTCACCTGGCAATCAGTCTCCAGGTCGGCGTAGTATCCGGTTGGCACGTTCTTGCAGTTGAACCCCGTGTTAGGTATGGTCGGGTACGCGGGGAAATCAATGCCCGCCCTGCCAATGATGCCTGCACGAATTCAAAACAAACTCATAACATATGTACTAACATTATGGAATAAAAGAAATATTAGTCGCCAAGTTTTTTACAGTTTTGCTGATGTTTTCATCATTTTAGAGCGCAGATCAACAGAGTTTATATTAAGCGGTTGATGCCTTGTTGCAAATTCCCTTGAATACGATCGACGCAATAAGGGCTGTGTTGTTTAACAGTTCACAGCGCAAGCATCAATGAATCGAAAGCTTTAGTAAAAGAAAGCTGATTTAAAAAAGCAGTCGGCTGTACCTTGATGCTCAACCACGTCCAAGTCCGGTTGGCTGTTGGCCGGTATGAGCCGCTTTACCAGGGCCTTGCCCTCGGTGTACGTCTCGAACCCCGCAGCTCCTACCACTTGGGCGATCGCTTGCAAGCTCTCCGCGCTCGGAACGGGCGCGTTAGGTTCAAGGTTCGAATCCTGGAAAGAAAGAAGAAATTGTAGAATTTTGGAAGTGTTTACCGTTGGCAGTCTTCTGCAGAATGCGGACTAGTCTTGTGTTTACTATAGCGGAGCACAGGTTTAGTAAAGCCGGGTGTATATATTTTTCCGAAAGAAATTTATGCGACGTGGCGAGGGCATTGAAGCTTTCCATGAAAGATTCCAAGAGCCATAGTTCATTTCAAATTTAGTACGAATTCAGTAATATAAAACGAATCAAAGTTTAACACAAAGGTTATATCGATTTTATAAATTTACTATACTTCAATAATTCTTTACTAGTTTACTCTTTGCGTAAGTATTACCTAAGCTCTCACTTACCTTTCTCCGCTGAGCTGACCGTCGCGCGCCTTCGCATAATTGTATTGTACCTGTAAATGTAAACAAATGTATTTATTACATACATACAATTGGACCAGAATTAAAAATCTTTATTACAAACATTGCAGTATTACTCGATCGGCGATATTTACTCAAAAGGCGAAAGTAAAACAGAAATTTTCTTTAATAAATCTTCTATAACTATGAAATCAGATATTTAATAATGTATTGTATATGGAAAACAATTTAATATCATTCTTAGTATCAAAACAATCATGAAATTGGTCACTTGCGTAGCCGGTAAACAAGTCATTGATGTTTGGTCCACTGAAACAATGAGGATTTTTTTTAAAACATTTTCTCCCACGACTTGCACATTTCGGAGTGCAATCTGCCACAAAATTACTAAAGTGTATTTGAGCAACGTTAATTTCACCGCGAGCGCTGGATTTCAACAGAATGGTGGCGGTGGAGTGCGCGTGCGCCGACTTTTGTGCGTTCTATTCGTATCACAATCATAATATCACTAAACAATTACAATAGTTTACAACATGAGACACTATGCATTCATTGAGTGGTACATTTTAGCAGTAACCATGGCAATGTAAACCATAAAATTTTTAATTTCACACACCCACTCTCACGCACAGACACACACACGCATATTGTTTAATAAACACACAATACACACACATTCACCACAAATGATTTACTTTCACTTATTTAAGTTATCTATTACTGTTAATTGCACGACAGTTGGACACCTGGGGACCTCTAACACGGGTTTATTACCTATCACAGGCACCAGCGATCCACAACCATATATCTAAATATATGCATAGCTTAAGATTTTTACCTATTTCTAGACAAATAAAAATCTATATTATTATAAAATTGTAATACTTTAACTTGACAGAGTTTGCGATTTACTTTATGATATATTTGTTATCGACCCAAAATAAGTTATATTTTTAACGGTTTTTTTTTTTTTTTTTTTTTTTTTTTTTTTTTTTTTTATTGGGCGCGCGGGGCAGTGTGTTATGAGGTTATCTCTGTTACCTAGCGTGCGGTCCGCAGTTCGATTGCTAGAATATCGCTAAATTCTACGCTTTCCTACGGGCACTGACTTATACTGCAACTATACGTTGTTGCATTTTGATTGTAAAGTGGACTTTAACCGACTGGCTTGAAGTAGACGTTGACGAGTTGAAGATATCCCCGAAGCGGCGCTACAGACAGTAGGTAGCAATATGTAATTTTAGTAAACATATTGCATAACCATATTGTTCGGTACATAAACATTTGTTGTTCATTTTGTTCGAATTAAACTTAAAAACAACTCACAAAGCATCTCATTCTTATTTTGCGCTAAATAGAATAATCAGCGGAGGAAATAAACTCTAAGTTGAGCACTCTTCAGCACTTTTACTTACGAGAACTTGTATGTCCTAATATGAAATAATCTCATAAACATTGCGTTGTATTATTATCAAACAAATAGGTTATTAGAAATATCTTAGTGCGTTATGTAGGGGTTAGAATGTTCCCACCACCTATTTACTTTGGGTGTTTGGTAAAAGATGATTAATTATGAAATAAATCCAGGGAGAGGGCAAAAGTGTTCCCTGTGACCATTACCCGCACACCGCGCGTACTGTAAATAGTTCTTTTAGGGAAACCTAGGATAAATAGTGGATATTAATAAGTTGAAATGATGATTTAGCTAGTAAATGTTTAGGGCTGTAATTTCTTTCTTTATTTTTTAACCAATCTTTAATAGTAGGCATCATTTAAAAGTTTAATTTTTCACTTTACTGATTATATATGCTCGTATACGATGTGTTAAACATCGCACAAGTTAACTGTTGTAAAATTGATTTGTTAATACTACAACGCGTTTGTTGAAGTCTATAATTTATATTCGCATAACACTGGTGATGGAAGAGACTTCTCGGTCTGCGGTAATAACTTTTCGTTACAACTGCAGTAACCATTTGTTCTGTTACCACGGTGTGAGCGGTAATAAAACAAAATGGTGGGTTATGTAAAACCGTTAACGGTTTGCAGAATCGTTGACGCGCTGTAAGCATAACTGCGCAGATTAAGTAAGCTAGTCCAAACCAATTGTGTTATTCCTTGGCTTTAATCTCGGCATTATTAATTTCCTACTACATTTATACAAGCTCGTTTTGGGATACGGGAAAGAATATATATTATCACGTCGTAAAAGGCGACTAAGAAGCACTAAGTTTAGGTACTATCCGTATACTAAACGATGCGAGTTCGGCAATTACTTTCAACACTATATGAATATTTAGTTCTCAGTTTTGGCTTACAATGTGAGGTGCTATTGCATCCCAGTAACTCCACTAGCTACGGCGTATTTAAGTTGGAATTCAGTTACACTTTATGTGTAGGTTTAACTTTGAATTGCCGTTTGTATTTATAAATGAATAAATAGCATTTTAATTGGATATTGTAAACTAAGTTTATATTTAAGTTATATATGGTGTTATTTAGTTTCTGTAATTTTAATAAATAAATAAATACTTGTCCGTTACTGTTTGGCGGTAGAAATTGGCACTGCGTAGTTATTGTACATTAGGTGGCTTGTAGTGACTACTTACACGGTGTTCGTCATAAGCAGTCTACTTATCGCTGCGTACAATTATAATACTAATAATATTAATAGCAGTGAAAGAAAAACTACTCACTTAAAGCTAAAAGAGCTAAGTATACCGCGGTCCGGGTGTCCATCCGCCTCGCGCTTTGCAACCGCCGCCGCATCGCCGTTTCTCTGAAAATAGATACGAATTCATTAAAACTGTGAAAACATACACAATAATATCAAATAATAGAAGCGTTGCTTAATTTTTAACAAGAGAAGGAGAGGTAATATTATGTGTATGACCGTGATCTAAATTACTTGTAATTGTAAATCACTCCGAGGTTAAGACCGCGCTCTGAATCGATTGAGGAGATCTAAGTCCAGCATTGTGCGGTAATAAGCAGAAATGATAATGATGATTCCAAAACTCATTTCTCGTGCGGTTAGATTTACTTTACTACAATTCTTGTTTGTAGGTTATTAATCCTGCTGAATTTCATATAATGTTAATTAACAATGGTGCTGATGATGATTAAGCGTGTACAAGAGTAGTAACAAGTTTTTTTTTTTATATTACTAACCGACGAGACGAGCAAGACGTTCACCTGATGGTAAGTGATACGCTTGTCCATGACAACGTGGTGCTAGTTAAGATGGTACACACTGCACCACATTACGCTCGTCGCCTTGAGACATAAGGTATTAAGTCTCGTTACCCCAGTAATTACACTAGCTACAGCAACTTAATGATGAACAAACGAGATCCGTACCCCACGGCGCGCTGGGAGTGGCGGATCTTCATATCTTCGTCACGCGTCCCCGTTCGTTCGCGTACTATATATATACACGCGGACACGTCTACACTTTCGTTGTGATAATAATCAGTACCACATTTAACAGTTAAAGAAGTGAAATTAAAAGGATCATCAGAATTCGTGATTTGCGACAATCTATTTGGTGCTAATTAGAATGCTGCTTGTCCAGAATAATTTTACCATCATAATAACCATATAACCAGGTGGCAGGTCTCTGTTGCCGGAGAGCGTCTGGATGGGTACCACCGCAGCTCCTATTGCAACCGCCAAATAGTAGTGTGCAAACATTACTGTGTTCCGGTTTGAAGCGCGCTGTAGCTAGTGTAATTACTGGGGTAACGAGACTTAACACCTTATGTCTCAAGGCGATGAGCGCAATGTAGTGCAGTGTGTACCATCTTAACTAGCGCCGCGTTGTCATGGGCACGCGTATCACTTACCATCAGGTGAACGTCTTGCTCGTCTCGTCGCACAGAAGAATAAAAAAAAAAAAACAAGAAAGTGTTATGACGGCACATTTATAACACAGCGGTCAGTGCTAGCTAACGCCGTTACAATCACTCGATTATTCAAACTCGTGGTCGCAGAGTCGATTCCTGGACCATCGTTACAAGGCAAGTAGCTTTCAAATAGTGAAAGTACTGACAATCCTTTTTGGAATATCCAACGCATTGTACCTTTTGCATGCGACTTTCGCTAATCTGTGAAATTTATTACTAACACCGCTTCAGAGCTTTCTAGAAACTTTTCAATAGACTTTACTAGAAACAAATAGCAGCAAAATATGGCTTTCAAAATCATAAAGTTAAAGGGTTTTTTTTTAAATTCACTTCATTACCTTTCTCTTGATGATTTTAATGTTTTGGAAAGATCATGTATAAACATGTGCGTTTAATCTAACATCATAACGAATTATCATAATGATACACCTAGCTTTGTTATATCACTGAATAAAAACGCATGAGATTCTCTGTCGGTTTGTTTAATTGATCTAATTGGCATCACGTTGGGTAAGAATGATTAACGGAGGGTTGTATAACCGCGTGCCTCTAACTGCTGAACTGCTGGAGTCAGAGATCAAGTCGAGAGTAAAGAACGAGTTGCGATCATAAAACTTTACAAGCCGCTGAATAATTAAATGCAAATCTGTAGGATTGTGGCAGAGCAAAAGTGGATGGCGATGTGAAAAGGTTGATAGATACAAACACTGCAAATCTATATAGCTATAGAATTGCAAGACATACTGGTGGTAGGTCTCTGTTGCCGGAGACAGTCTGGATGGGTACCACCGCAGCTCCTATTGCAACCGACAGATAGTAGTGTGCGAACATTACTGTGTTCCGGTTTGAAGCGCGCTGTAGCTAGTGTAATTACTGGGGTAACGAGACTTAACACCTTATGTCTCAAGACGAGCGCAATGTGGTGCAGTGTGTACCATCTTAACTAGCGCCGCGTTGTCATGGGCGAGCGTATCACTTTCCATCAGGTGAACGTCTTGCTCGTCTCGTCGCATAGTAGTATAAAAAAAAGCTAGATTCTAGATTATACCCACACCAATGTAGTCATGATCATATAATGATATGCATTGCAAGTTATTCTCGTCTTGCAACTTTATAAATCCACGTTACTTCAGTATTGTAATTACTGGGGTAACGAGACTTAACACCTTATGTCTCAGCGACGAGCGCAATGTGGTGCAGTGTGTACCATCTTAACTAGCATCACGTTGTAATGGGCAAGCGTATCACTTACCATCAGCTGAACGTCTTGCTCGTCTCGTCGCATAGTAGTAGATTCTGGATTATACCCACACCAATGTAGTCATAATCATATAATGATATGCATTGCAAGTTATTCTCGTCTTGCAACTTTATAAATCCACGTTACTTCAGTATTGTAATTACTGGGGTAACGAGACTTAACACCTTATGTCTCAGCGACGAGCGCAATGTGGTGCAGTGTGTACCATCTTAACTAGCATCACGTTGTAATGGGCAAGCGTATCACTTACCATCAGCTGAACGTCTTGCTCGTCTCGTCGCATAGTAGTAGATTCTGGATTATACCCACACCAATGTAGTCATAATCATATAATGATATGCATTGCAAGTTATTCTCGTCTTGCAACTTTATAAATCCACGTTACTTCAGTATTGTAATTACTGGGGTAACGAGACTTAACACCTTATGTCTCAGCGACGAGCGCAATGTGGTGCAGTGTGTACCATCTTAACTAGCATCACGTTGTAATGGGCAAGCGTATCACTTACCATCAGCTGAACGTCTTGCTCGTCTCGTCGCATAGTAGTAGATTCTGGATTATACCCACACCAATGTAGTCATAATCATATAATGATATGCATTGCAAGTTATTCTCGTCTTGCAACTTTATAAATCCACGTTACTTCAGTATTGTAATTACTGGGGTAACGAGACTTAACACCTTATGTCTCAGCGACGAGCGCAATGTGGTGCAGTGTGTACCATCTTAACTAGCATCACGTTGTAATGGGCAAGCGTATCACTTACCATCAGCTGAACGTCTTGCTCGTCTCGTCGCATAGTAGTAGATTCTGGATTATACCCACACCAATGTAGTCATAATCATATAATGATATGCATTGCAAGTTATTCTCGTCTTGCAACTTTATAAATCCACGTTACTTCAGTATTGTAATTACTGGGGTAACGAGACTTAACACCTTATGTCTCAGCGACGAGCGCAATGTGGTGCAGTGTGTACCATCTTAACTAGCGCCGCGTTGTCATGGGCGAGCGTATCACTTTCCATCAGGTGAACGTCTTGCTCGTCTCGTCGCATAGTAGTATAAAAAAAAGCTAGATTCTAGATTATACCCACACCAATGTAGTCATGATCATATAATGATATGCATTGCTAATTATTCTCATCTTGAAACTATAAATCCACGTTACTTCAGTATTTTAGATACAACACTCTTTAATCTCGAAGATGGTGGCAAACTTAGGCGCTGCGGTGGTACCTTTTTTTTTATACTACTATGCGACGAGACGAGCGGGACGTTCACCTGATGGTGAGCGGTACGCTTGCCCATGACAACGCGGTGCTAGTTAGGATGGTATACACTGCACCACATTGCGCTCGTCGCTATAAGACATAATTGGCGAAGCAATCTATTTTTTTTTAATTCGAGGACACGAGGTAGACGTTCACCTGATAGTAAGTGATATCACCGCTAGTTGAAATGGTATACACTGCACCACATTGCGCTCGTCTCCTGAGACATGAGGTGTTAAGTTTTACCATTACCCCAGTAATTTCACTAGCTTACAACCATTCAAGCTGAAACACAGTAATGTTTGCACACTACTGTTTGGCGGTGGAAATAGTCACTGCGGTAGTAACTATACGGTCTCCAGCAAGAGTTTTTTTTATACGACTATGCGACGAGACGAGCAAGACGTTTACCTGATCGTAAGTGATACCCTTGCCTATAACAACGTGGTGCTAGTTAAGATGGTACACACTGCACCACATTGCGCTCGTCGCTATAAGACATAAAGTGTTAGTCTCGTTACCCCAGTAATTACACTAGCTTACAGCGATCTTCAACCCGGAACACAGTAATGTTTGCACACTACTGAAATAGAATCTGCGGTGATACTTACCTAGACAGTCTGTAGCAATAGAGACGTACCAGTAAATTTAATGTGTGTAGCTCGCCTTATTTTTGTATTCGATACGTTGTCTAGTGACCGTCGTTTATGGTATGAACCCGCCATAAATAACAGTGACCAGGGATTATTAGCGCCTCGTGAACTCGGGCCGTTCTCTTGACCTTGGCGGTGTCGACGCAACGCGACGCCGATGGGAAGCTGACATTTTTATTGACACGCAAACGGATTGTTTGTTAACATCTGCATAGTTTATGGTTTCGGCGTGACCGACGAATGTTAGTTAGTTAGTTACGAGTCATTCGCAAGGCTTGCCGAAGCCAGGCACTGGCTTGCGAGAATGTTCGGACCTCGGGGTTCTTCCCCATTACCCGGGGGCCTAGCACTCAATTAAACATGCTCACCGGTCCCTAACTGCGTTTAGGCTAAATTCGGTGTGCCTATGCTTACGCATTTTTCATCTTACGTTACATACTTGTAGAAAGATATTCTTATGATCATATTTGGCAACCATACTATAAATCATCATAATCGGCTGGGAATAGAAAGGAGAGCGAAAAAACCCGAAATAGAAATGCAAAATGTATGATTTTATTACAGGAAAATGGAAAAAATGGTATGCTCCACAGGTCACTCCTGCACATCATGAAATGTAAAGACGATGGAGTCTTCACTCTGCAGAGCGCGATGTATGTGAGAATGATGAAAAATAGCGGTATGAATGTTAGTAGAACTGTACGAATGCGAGAACTGGAATGGAATAACTAGGCCCTGACCCAACCACGCAGAGGGATGATATTAAAAAAAAAAAAACAACATAATCATACAGGTTCCGCATGAACGAGAGCCGTCCATCCGTCCGTCGACTCATGCAGCAATTCTCGAGGAATAATTTAGAGGAGCAATTCCGACGAATGTAATCCGCCACTATATATCATACGAGATAATTTTAAACATGTTTCCTTTTGGTATTTTCGCCGTTAGGTTGATAAACACTTAACTACAGTTCGCTCGCCGTCTTAACATAAAATGTTGAGTCACGTTACGCCCGTAGCTTTATTAGCTACAGCGCTCTACAAACAAGTATTTGGGCGCACGTGGTGCTGCCATCTAGTTTTAAAATGTTTAAACTTCATTTTAAATATTAAGATTTGTTACCGACACTTCCGCTTTGTTGTCAATTCGTTCAATTTACTAAAATCGATACAATTAAGAACTAAATTAATGAAGGAAGACATTTTTAGAGTTTTGTATAAATAGTTTGTAATTTTATATTGTTCTGGTAATTATAGTGTCGAGTAATTTTACATTTTTATTAGTAATAAAAATAGACATGTAATTGAAAAACAACGGAGCAAGGTATAAAAACCTTTGCTGTCATCGAGTTCGATCGAACGTTAGCTCACGGATGCCGGATCCGCGAGTCCAGGGTCCGATGTAGCCTTGTTGTCGGTCTTAAAGGTGACCCAAAGTAAGAACATCATTCATCACAAAAAAAAAGAGTTCGATCGATTTAGCATTCTGCTTTTGACGTGTAAGTTGTCTCTGTACTCGGAAGTTACATTTTCGCAATGAACCTTGCGAAAGCTCTGGCCGTCCGCCGATAAGTACATAGTAAATTTTACGTAGTAGTTTAGCGATGGAAATAGAGGTTGTGATGGTACCTACCTGGTCGGTTCGGCATGAATAACGGAAAAGTTTATTTAAATGACCAAGTAAGTTTAGTGTAACGTGATTTAACTGTATTAGCAGGAGATGCGAGCTGGGTAGGAGCTGGCGCGTGAAGCTTGCGCAAGCAGATTAGCGGCGGGCCGGCCGGACAATGGACAGATGGGTCGCCGCGGCCTTGCAAGGCCGGCCCGCCGCTTTCAAGGGCCTTCGTCTTGCCGATTAGAATGGAATAACAATCACCAGTTTTTAACCTTGGACCCTGAAAGATTTTTCGTAATTTTTTGAACTTTTGTCCATTGGCTCCATCGACACGAAATTACCAGATTGATATATTGTTTAGAAACTCAAATTGTCAAGAGTGTATTTACATGTGGTGGTAGGTCTCTGTTGCCGGAGACCGTCTAGGTACCACCGCAGCTCCTATTTCAACCGCAAAATAGTAGTGTGCAAACATTACTGTGTTCCGGTTTGAAGGGCGCTGTAGCTAGTGTAATTACTGAGGTAACGAGACTTAACACCTTATGTCTTAAGGCGACGAGCGCAATGTGGTGCAGTGTGTACCATCTTAACTAGCAGCACGTTGTCATGGGCAAGCGTATCACTTACCATCAGGTGAACGTCTTGCTCGTCTCGTCGCATAGTAGTATAAAAAAAAACATGTTTCTTCTAAGTCGTATTTCCTCTTGATTTTAATGAAACACAACGACTTTCTTGTCAGTTATAACGGAGTGGTGTTGCCATTGCCTTCTCCATTTCACATACTAGTGCGAGAACGGATGGTCATCACATAGATATGCAGGTTTCCTCACGATGTTTTCCTTCACCGTCAAAGCACGTGATATTAGTTGGTGTTATACTAATTGCACATAAATTGAAAAATTCGTTGGTGCAGGCCGGATTTTAACGCGGTATCTTCGGAGTGGAAGGCAGACGTGCAAACCACTAGGCCATCACGGCTAATATTTACATTTAGCCATATTTAAAAAAATAACTTTATAGATTCTCCACTCATTTCTTGTTTCTTTAGTCATGTTAATTTTATGATTTACAGGAGATCATTGATTTGGTGAAGATATACAGCATATGTCTGCGAGTCGTGCAGTTCTCGTAACATATAAACGGCTGAACCGAGTCTCTTGTAATGTTTCTGTCCGTAACATATCGACTCTAACAGCATTTCAAGTCCCGGTTGTCTTAAAGAACCAGAATATTCTGAACGTAAACGTTGTACACTCTACAACCTCTTTTTCTTTTAACATTACGCGTTAGTCTGTTGTCGGTTAAAATATGTGACTTTGTGTATGCTGTTGTGAAGTTTAAATTTTATTTATTTAATCTTCTTCTCCTTCTTCTAAGTCGTATTTCCTCATGACTGAGGGTCGTGGTCATCATGTTTTATTGAAACACACGACGACTCTCTTGTCAGTTATAATGGAGTGGTTTGCCATTGCCTTCTCCATTTCACATACTAGTCCGACCACGGATGATCATGGCATAGATATGCAGGTTTCCTCACGATGTTTTCCTTCACCGTCAAAGCACGTGATATTAGTTGGTGTTTTATGCTAACTGCACATAAATTTAAAAATTCATTGGTGCAGGCCGGATTCGAACCCGGTACCTTCGCATTGGAAGGCCGGCGTTCAAACCACTAGGCTATCACGGCTTCTATTTATTTAATACTTGCTTTGAAAGATTCGCTGCGAAGTAGTTACCAGCGTCGATCTGTCAGGCGAATAGACGATAAATCTAGAATGATGGGAGGGTGGGTAGGGGGGAAGGTACACGGCCAGCTCCCCGGGGCGTGAAATGACCCGTCACAATGGCGGCCGCTACACAGCCGGATGAACAATGAATAATGGAAGATCGCGAAGTTAACAAACATTTACATGATCGGCGGACTGCGAATTGTGATTGGATTGTTTTATAATGGCGCAACTATTTCAGCGAACGATAATAGCAAGGCAGACCCAAAAAATATCTATTTTATTTATCAACTTTAAATAAGTAACAGATATACATATTTTTGTTTTGTTTTTACTTGAACTGCCAAGTGAAAGAAATCCGTAGCGCCTTTTTGTTTAACATATCTGTTTTCCGTTAACGTTAGCTTACCATCAGGTGGGATCGTAGTCAAGCACTAGTCTATCCTAAATAAAAAAAAAAAAAAAAACGCGGGTTCTGATAGCCTTACTGCAATTATTAACACAACATATGTTTTAGTTACTTTGAATATAAATTTAAGATAGTTTTTTTGTAACCTATAATATATAGTAGCATTTTAATGTTTACTTTTTAAAAGCTATCAACATTCAAATTTATCAATATCCAATGTATTAGATTTTAACTTAAAGTATTGTATTGTAACAATCGTATACTGAGTAACACATTTACATAACTAAGTTAAAATTGGCGTGGGCGCTTGTGTAACTTCGGAATCTAATCCAGTAGCATTACCATAATCGCCACTGGCACGATCTCTCTGTTTTAGTACGGACCTATAGGGGAAAGCACTCCGAGTAAAAGCTGTTCTGTGACCTAAGTTCAAGCTTTCGACAGTCTCTAGCCGCGGTCCCTTATACTTAACTTGGCGTGACCTGTACAAAGATAAGTTTATCGAATAGCTCTGCCCCGCGGTGCTCATTGTGTTTTGAAATAGAAATTAAGATATCCATCTAACAGTACACATTTACAACAATACAGTTAGATAATAAATAAAAGAAGAAGACTAATTTTGTCGCTTAGTCCAATTCAATATTGCCTTGCCTAATGATGTCAAATGTGCACCCAACAAAGTTGTATTTAAGAGGATACTTCGTCTCCACTACTTAAAGACACAATCAACCTGACATATTTCCCGTTTTACAAATTTTATATATACATTATCGTATTTTTAATGTATGTATTATATTTATTATATATTTTTGTACACCTGCCTTCGTAATTTTCTAGTCTCCCAGGGTTGACTGGCAGAGAATGCTTCTTGGCATTAAGTCCGCCCTCTGTACTACAGATGTACGGCAAGTTTAAAATAAATAAATATATTTCTTTTCAGTTCTCACAATAAAGATCGTTTTAAGATGACGAGTCAGATGGTACATCAGTATAGATGTTGTGTGTCTCGATGTAATGAAACGTTTTCTGAATCAATTTCTCGGCTGGACGGCTCCCGCGCATCCCGGCGCGTGCGCAGTGAAAGTGAGCGCATTCTGCGAACGGAGCGCTTACTGCATTTCTCATTTTACTTGTCATACGATAAAGTACCACTGCAGCTCCTTTTTCTGCAGCCAAATGGTAGTATAATTAATCGGGTAACGAGACAATGTCATTAATGCGCCGGGCAGTATAGTCCAGTGTATCATCATAACTAGCATCATATTGTTATGGATGGACATGTAACTTACTTTTAAGTGTTTTTCTTATGCTACAATGCGACGAGACGAGCAAGACGTTCACCTGATGGTAAGTGATACGCTTGCCCATGACAACGCGGTGCTAGTTAAGATGGTACACACTGCACCACATTGCGCTCGTCGCCTTGAGACATAAGGTGTTAAGTCTCGTTACCCCAGTAATTACACTAGCTACAGCGCCCTTCAAACCGGAACACAGTAATGTTTGCACACTACTATTTGTCGGTTGCAATAGGAGCTGCGGTGGTACCCATCCAGACGGTCTCCGGCAACAGAGACCTGCCACCAGTGTACACCTGTTCGTGTGTAGTTTTATTAAAACTAAAAGATTGTATTTAAGTTACTTACCATCGTTAATTTTCATCCAGTTCTGGATATTTAACTGGTTTGTTAAAACTCTAATAGCATAGCTAATCATAGTTGTAACTGCTGGTAGGTCTCTGTTGCTACAGACCGTCTAGGTGGGTATCACCGCAATGACTATTTCTATGGCCAAACAGTAGTGTGGGAACTACTTGATTGAAATTACTGGAGTAACGAGACAACAACTATTGTCTCAAAGCGACGAGGGCAATGTGGTGCAGTTTATACCATCTTAACTAGCACCGCGTTATGTACAAACGTATCACTTACCATCACGTGAACGTCGTCGCTCTTCCTGTCGTCTCGTTGAATAAAAAAGCTTTTACAAATTAGATACTAAAGATTAGATCCGACTATAAATAGATATGTTAATACTATAATGTTAAAACGCCACCTCTCATCGCTTGCATCCACACATCACTTCGCACTGAAGCTACTAAACATTACTTTTAAATGTCTAATACGAATGAATCAGTAATGTGATGCTTACAAAAAATACCATACCTTTTTTATAAAGCGATTAAGACTACGGAATGTAAGCGACAGTAAACATCAATCAGCGAGTACGTTGGTGGTGAACATTCGGTAATTGCGGTTATAATTCAATCAATGTCAACCGATCCGTACTTGACATACACTTAAGTTATTCGTAACCGTAAATTACGCGCGTATTATAATCTAGAGGATTAACTTGGATAGACGAACTGGTAATTTTCGTTAGTAATAACTACGTGGTGCATTCCACCGGGCAGTAGGAGGATCGGTTGACACAGTCGACTCGGTTGGAATGCTTCGTACGACGTCTTATGATTGTTTTTTGTCTCTTAACAAGAGAATATAGAAAAAATTTAAAGTTCATAGCAACCTAATGATTGGCTAATTATGTTGTTTTAACCTCAAAGTTTTTGCGTTATCTAACATAAAAGATTTACTAACTTAGTTCCGAAACTGTTATTAAAAATGCAAATGGATTGAATAAATTATGCTTAATTATGGTTTCGACAGCTCGCACTTTACAGCTTTCTTTTATGAACGCGAAACGTTCACGAGGAATTATTACTCAGTAACTTTAATGTAGATTTTTCCTTCTTTGTTTAACTTTTCTATGGTCCCAACAGTGGGAAAAAAGACTACAGCGCTCTATTAGCAATTGTATTTGTTAACATAATTGTGTTACCGCCGAGATAGTTGCTATTATTTTAAAGCAAAACAAAACTATCTAAAAATAATGTACTTAGCTTTATATAGTTGAAAAAATTAGGGATGTTACTGTGACAACGAGATTTATCGTATGATACGAGTTCAATGTTGTTCAGTATAAACATCTTAATATGTAAAAAAGTAATGATGTTGTCTGTCAATTGGAAAAGATTAGCTTTCTGTTAAATCTCTAATGTGCTCATTTACATTTAATGTGCGTAATTATTGCGCTCGCTATACATTCGCTGCTTTAACAACTTGAATATATAAACAATTCTTGTTGTAAAATTGTATATCTAAATCAAGTTTCTGAAGCTTGTTTAGTGCGAATTCTATAAGTAATCTCTCATTACCATCTCCGCGAACAATGTGCGCGTAGATCGATACGAGAACACTTTCGCAAGCGCGTCGTTAGCGGATAATCAAAACAAAATGCCCGCTAATTGAAAAATAAACGGTCACGCGCTATTTCCAGCAGAAAAAGCCTGCGAAGGATGCGCAGAGATCGCGGCGAGATCGACACCAGCAGCCGTCGCTCATTGTTCGCTAACAATCGCTGGTTGCAGCAACGGCACCGAGCCATCTAACGAAGGACGCTGCAAAACTTCGCACGTCACTACCACACTCCCCAGTTCGCAAGCCCCAATATACTATATGTAATTATACTCAACTACAAAAATAATGTACCCTTATTTATCTTCTCTGCTCAACCTATGGTAGACTGGGAGAGAATGCCCTATGGCATTAAGTCCGCCTTTTTGTACATTTTTCTTTGTGTGCAAATAAAGTTTTTATATAAAATGAAATAAATAAATAAATATACTGCATGACTGAATAAGACGCAGGATCAACTCTGATCACTCAGCAGCAGCTTTCAGTGAATTAATACATTTTAGAAACAACAACCATCACGCATATATGATATCCGTTCGCTCGCACTTGACCAACGTGGTGGTTAAACGGCTTTAATATTGTGAGTAATGAATTTTTTTTTTATACGAGCAAGACGTTCACCTGATGGTAAGTGATACGCTTGCCCATGACAACGTGGCGCTAGTTAAGATGGTACACACTGCACCACATTGCGCTCGTCGCCTTGAGACATAAGGTGTTAAGTCTCGTTACCCCAGTAATTACACTAGCTACAGCGCCCCTCAAACCGGAACACAGTAATGTTTGCACACTACTATTAAGTAAGAAGTGAACAGGAGCTGGTGATATGCGTATCACTTACAACGAAGAGTTATGTGACACCACCACATCGTTTACAGTTGTAAGTTATCATGCCAGTAATTTCACTAAGTATAACACGCTTCAAATCGAAATGATAGTCTTTATAAAATGCTGTTTAACAGCAGCCATTGACAGATAGAGACAACGAGACGTTTACAATCAAAATGAAGAATATAAGAAACCTCACTTCATGTTAAACTAAGCCGCCTCAATTCCGTAAAGATTGATTTGTTGCGTAACATTGAAATATTACAAAGTGATTATTTATTGGCTGCATGAGAGACTGATGGGTCCACGACCACGTTACGGCACTGGTGGGGGCGGGGAGGCAAATGATATAAATTATGTTTAGCGAGACATCAGACCCGGGTCACGACTATAACTTCCGGATTGCGGCATGAAGCATGAGATTAACCGTTGTTTTATCTACACAACAGACTTGGAACAAGAAAGAGAGGATAGATATACTAAACTTTCAATTTAGTATATGTCGGCGGACGGCCAGAGCTTTCGCAAGGTTCATTGCGAAAACGTAACTTCCGAGTACAGAGACAACTTTACATGTCAAAAGCAGAATACTAAATCGATCGAACTCGATGACAGCAAAGGTTTTTATACCTTGCTCGGTTGTTTTTCAATTACATGTCTATTTTTATTACTTAATACAAATGTAAAATTACTCGACACTATAATTACCAGAACAATATAAAATTACAAACTATTTATACAAAACTCTAAAAATGTCTTCCTTCGTTAATTTAGTTCTTAATTGTATCGATTTTAGTAAATTGAACGAAATGACAACAAAGCGGAAGTGTCGGTAACAAATCTTAATATTTAAAATGAAGTTTAAACATTTTGAAACTAGATGGCAACACCACGTGCGCCCAAATATATATTGTTAGTAAGTTTTCGATCTTTTGCATTCATTAATGCTGTAAATATAGTTAAAGTTTCGTATCGCATTTTTATGTAGCAATACGTAAGAAAGGGACAGAAGAATTTATCATATCACTACTATGTGCTGTAGAGATTTGATGTTGCTTAAAGATTAGTAAGGTAACTAGTGTTAAAGTTGTGCTTTGAAACAGTGATGGAAACAAAACGAAATCATTTAATAGAATAAACTACTGGTACTTTACTAGTGGTAGGTCTCTGTTGCCGGAGACCGTCTGGATGGATACCACCGCAGCTCCTATTGCAACCGCCAAATAGTAGTGTGCAAACATTACTGTGTTCCGGTTTGAAGGGCGCTGTAGCTAGTGTAATTACTGGGGTAACGAGACGTAACACCTTATGTCTCAAGGCGACGAGCGCAATGTGGTGCAGTGTGTACCATCTTAACTAGCGCCGCGTTGTCATGGGCAAGCGTATCACTTACCATCAGGTGAACGTCTTGCTCGCCTCGTCGCATAGTAGTATAAAAAAAAAACTAAAAATGTGAACGCGTCCTCTTAACACTTGCGCCTGCGTCCGGTATTGATGAGCCGGTGCATTATTGTATCCTTTCCAATTGCGAAAGTACCCCGCCCTTATGTAACGAGACGGACCGCGCCTGTCAATATGTAACGCCGGGTTATAATATAACCGTTGTACTCGACAAATGGCCGCGGGTAATGATCGGCTGTCGCTTTGTCGATTCATTTCGCTTTGTTTCCTTTCTGTACGCGTTGTTAATGATGGGTACATTATTAGCTGTAAGTCGGCAAAGTTCTTTTTACTTGTGGTGGTAATTCTCCGCTTACGGAGACTTTCTGTGTTGGTACAAGCATCATTTCAGCCGTAGATCATTTGTATGCAAACATTACGTATCTGTTTTTATTGTCGTGTAGTGAAATAATTGTGGTTATAAGACTTATAAACCGTCTAAAGCTTGAATGTGTAACCTTTTAAACCTTCGTTGGTATATTATTACCATCAAGTAAAAGTTATATATAAAAAATCATTGATAAATGTTCTCACACGTATTAATAAGTTAAGTGAACCGATATTTTGCTAAATATCAGGGTTAATATGTGAGTAATAATTTGAAATGAATGCGAAGGTTGCACTAATTGCATTTCGATAAATATCACGAAGGTCTCAGATTCGATTCGTGGAGTTTTAACGGTGACAGGTTTTTTTTATTCAAAGCAGCCCCTTTCAGATCTAAATCTGTCAACACATCAGCATCGCCGTGTTCATATTTTTTTTTTTTTTGCCGGCAGGGGGAAATCCTCATGGATAGCCATAGGCCCGGGCCATATGGTATGCCCGACTCTACTGAGAAGTTGACTCAGCAGCCTACGGACTAAAACCCCCTTCCGTTTAGTCTCCTATCCTCTCTGGAACCGCTTGTGCATTACTTCAGAGAGGCTTTTGTCTTTTATCTTCTAGCTTCTTGTCTTTGTCTTTCATCTTTTTCCCTTACTCTTATTATTTCCTTGAGCATTTCCGCGTATTTGTCCCATCCTTCTTTATTTTTTGTCATTCTTTCCATCACGTTATCCACTCTCACTTTTCCGTCGGTTCCTTCCGCTTTCTCTCTCAGGTCTGTACGCCGTGTTCATATTGTTAACTTATAAGTGTACTTACCTTCGGCCACATTTTCATTTAGTATCATGACAGATTGGGTCGGTTAGTCCAGACTACAATACAGCAAAACATGCACAGTTTTGTCAATGAGAATTTCCTTACTATTCCTAACGCCTTAACGTCATTAAACAAACTTTGTTTTCAATAAAGACTCGATAAGATTACTCTTACAGAACTATTATTATTGCCGTCTGTAGTGTAATGAGTATTAGAGAAGTGACGTTATTAGTTCAATCGTACAGTGCAATAAAAAAGGATATAGTCTAAATACATTAACCTTTCGTGTTGCACACATCGTGCATTACATTTAAAATGTAGCTGCTAGAGCATCTGCACCGAAAGGTCAAACTCGTGTCCCTTGGATGTGGAGACGCGATAGTAATCGTGAAGCGGAATCCGATGTCAAGGATGCTGTATTGTTCTTAATGGACTCAGGATGCAATTGGACGCGGCATTGGTTTCTGTCTGTTGGAGAGACGATTGCTTAGTTAAAGTTTTCGATCGTCTGTGTGGCACTAACATCGCAAATCAATGATGACGGTTGAAGGAAGAACTTGTTACGTAGACCGGCGTGATATCCGCCGACGATTTTTTTCATCTTGTGCAAGAGGCTCGATTATTTTCGGGACTACATTAAAGACAATTAATGTTAAAATTTAAAGCTAGTTCTATGGGAGATGGTAAAGAATATCACCTTTGCCATTTGACCCTCGGCGGCTCGTAAAAGACAATGGCGGTAATAACCTAAGGGAAAATACAACAGCTTTTCCATTTACATTTACTATCATACTGTTACCGAAGCCAAGCGCAAGTGACCTAAAATAACATTCGCCTAAGTTCAGGATTCAATATGATAATATTCAAAAAGTACTAACTGTCGATAATTAAAAGAAGTGTCGTTAATTTAACTTACGTGAATTCTCCTTTTGCAGCTTCTAAACGGATTGGACATATAAACTAATTACTATTAAAGAGTTTGGTAACTTTGTTTCTAAGTTACATTCTTGTTCGATAGAAATGTTGCAACTTAATAAGTAACGTTCAAATTGCAAGAAATTCACATAAGTCTTCTCTCCATTTTTATGAAGAAAAGGTTTAACTTGAATTGTTTGTTAATATTAATAATAGCTGACTGTATCAACACAAAAGGTGTATTTAGCAACTTGTCCCACGGATCCCACCGACACGTACACACAGACTCCTTTATGTATGTATGTCTATAGCTCGGATTATTTTCATTATACTCCGACTCAAATTTACTCGGTCAAGTACGAACTTTGGTACGAATGTGTCATTGTTTATATTGAATCGAATGATTTCATATTCATTAAAAATTTCCGCATCCAAATCTAGATTTTATAGAAAAGGCTGAAATGGTTTTTCTTTAAAACAAATACAACCTAACTGCTGCATCAGATCTCATAAACAGCTGAGTTTATTTAATATCTAACTTATCAAATTTGTAAGTCATTTTTAAAGATTTTTCTGTTCTCTTCTACATAAGTTATAATTCATTTACTATTATAGTTCTTTTGCTCAAGCTACTTTTACTCGATATTTAATCTGGTTCCTGTCTATTTGTCACGTTTATTATAATATCACCAGCAAAAGTACGTCGTTCAAACAATTGAGAACCTTCTCCTTTTGGCCGGTTAAAAATAATGAATCAATTAATAACGTAGTTATTGCGTTTACGTTTATTATAATATAATACACCAGCAAAAGTACGTCGTTCAAACAATCGAGAACCTTCTCCTTTTGGCCGGTTAAAAATAATGAATCAATTAATAACGTAGTTATTGCCGTTTCTTCCGTAATTAATAAAAACTAATAACAGCGATCCACTTTTACTGGCGAATTGTCCACGAATTGGCGTTCCTTTTGGCAGGTGAAGTAATGTTTAATCACCTAACTAATTGTTACGTTGGACAGTTAGCTGGTGTTGCAGCGGGCATAAATAACTCACTTGTGACAGTGTTGCTATGTTCGCTTTGACTACTTAACGTATGGCTCACTGATTTACTGGTGTAAAAAAAATATTTATACGCTTAGTAAAGTGCAATATGAAATACATAAAGAACCTGCTCAAGGTATATGCCGAACCAAAAACTATTTTCAGTAAGGTCGGTGACCCATAATAGTTTACTCCTATAAATACACTTTATTTATTTTATTTATTTATTTATGCACACAGAAATTACAGATTGAAAATTAAATGTACAGACATATTAAGCGCAAAGGCACTACTTATTCCAATGTGAAATTTCTTCCAGTAGGCCTTTTGTTGGAAAATTTTATATTAGTGAAAGTAATTTCGGTGCATATTGCTAAACTGCATACTAAATAAAACTAAGACATATATATATACTAAAACAAAACTTGCTAAGAAAAAAACTTTACTGTATTTCAGTGTGAAAAGTGCTGTAACAAGTAAAAATATTGGGGGTAGGTCAATGTTGTATTGTGTAAACATATTAACAGCATGTTACATACATTTAGAAATGTTAGATGCTTTATAAACATAGTGCTTTGACTATTATTGAAATCTAAAGATACGTGAATCGAGATCAGGTTTCAAATGGTGCGAACATGTTGTTCCTTTTGTTTACTTCCAAGCAGTAAGAAACAAAAGGAGTATTATGAAAGAGTATACTGTGAACAAAAGTAAGATCCTGTTTAGAGAAAGTCGTGAGTCGGTCGCACCGAGAGCGTCATGTGCCGGTTGTTATCCTATTGTAGTAATGATCATGTCGCAAAACAATTGTTCCCAAAAAAAAAGAACAAAACGTTACACAATTCGGAGATCCATCACGATTCGAACCCAATACCAAGTGACAATTACCACACGACCTGCGTGTCATTCGACACATCAGATAATGGAAAGGTCGAAAAACGTTTCTTGGGGGTGACGAAATTATGATCGCAATTGTAATGATTTGGATTAATATTATTAGATTGTATATTTCAGAAATCTACATACTAATAAATAATAAATTTACTGTATTTGTTGAAATGTATCCGCTTGTAAAGATAGAAGTCTGAGAAGGATGTCATGATGCAACAGGATGTGGCAAGTGTCCGGCTTAGAAAGGCCTCCCGTGCCGTATCTTACTGGTTTCTACTTATTAGTCACATTATATAACTAACTTACAATTTAGTTAGGTAAATGTTTTTAGTAATTTGTTGTTATAACTCTTAGAACAAAAAGAAGCGCAGTGTACTATGGACATCGATACCTTTTCATACTTTTTAATCTATGTGCAAACTTGAGTATTCCGACTTGTAAGTGCTGTATCAAATAAACTTATAGATGAAATGAGATAGAACATGCCACGACGTAGCGAGTAATATGTGATGCTGTGAACAACTTAACCAGCGTATATTATAGACCGACGTATAATAAATAAAATACATGGTTAATGTTCTTTGAGAGGCCTTGCTTAATTCTTAAAAGATCTCCGAAGTTTTAGATTCAAAGAGAAATATTTAAATGTCTTAGTAATGACTGCTCCACTCCCTATTCATTTTTGAAATCTTACGAAAGAGTTTCTCATGTAAACTGTAACAAAATTTCCATTGAAATTTAATTAAATATATATATTCGTACGGAATACCGAAATATAAAAACAATTACAGGTATGTTATTGTTTTCCATTTGAATACAGGTTAAGTGTTTCTCGCATGCGTTGACTCTTGCTGTTGCGAGCGCAATCGGCGCCGGGTGACATTGCTTATGCGGGGGCAATTAAAATTTATAGTAAATCGGCTTCTACCTGCCGGAGGAGCTGAGCATAAGTTCCCATGGTGCCATTGTTAGTGCCGGTTATATAAAATACTAACGATTAACGATCTCGTACATAGACGGGGCGCGGTTGTGTAACTCGATGCAATAATTCAGCCGCGAGCTGCGACGTAACAATGTTTTCCGAGATGCTTTAGTTATTAACAAAAAAAAAAAAGCACCGGTTTCTGTTGACACAATAAAAAGTTTCGCCACTGCGTACGTTTTTTTTCTAATTACATAATTATATTTATTGCTACATATTATATTTGCTGTGAGAACTTGACTTGTTTTCTCTGTACACATAATTGGTACGTAATTTGTTGTTATTTTTAAGGTCATGTGTTTGTGTTGAGAGCTCACGACAGCAACACTGTGTTCCGGCTTTTGGTATCAACATATGAGAGCTGGAGTATTTTGATAAACACGCTTCACCATCCACGGCCTCACTCACTTAACACCATTTGAAATTAAGGTTAAGTGTTTGCCCATTGTGGATGGAAAAATGTTTTTATCAGATATGTATTATATGTACAATGGACTGATTACACCTACAATGAAGGGATCGTTTAGAACATCCAACTTTTGTGGGCACCTGGAATGCAACTAAAGCGGGTAACCCATAAGGCTCTAAAAACTTTACCAAGTTTCAAAGATTACTATATAGGTTAATAATAAAAATAGGGATTCAGTTAAAATAACTTCGATTTGCATTACTTTAAAAACAAAAATTCTGTGTCTCAGAGAAGCACAAGTACGTAAGTTTTTCTATTGATCTACGCAGTGAAGACTTTTCAGACATAAAATTAAGATCTGACTTTATAGGAGAAAACAATTTTTCCTTCTCTTTAATGTGAATTATAGTTGAAACTTTGTTTCTTCAGTTTCTCTAAATCGTCGATTATAATTTCCGTGAACAATTACAAATGCACTAGACCCCAAAAAAGTGTAATGGCATAAATTCTAAATTGGTGTTTAAAGTAAATTAAAATGTAATATAGTTAATGAATAAATAAAGTGCAATTTAAACGTGCTAGAATAATTGCAATATAATGGCGTTCACCTATCGTCAACTGCTTTTAACTTTATACAAATGTCAACGAGTCTAGACCAGGTTCGAATTAGAACAAAACACACACAAGAACTTGAAATGTAACATTTAAACGCAAGTAATGTACGGAGAGATTGCGATGGCTCAAGGTTTTATTCTATTAGATGAATGATTCAGGTTTGAAGTTGAGATTGCAATGCCAAAAAGTTTTTATATTAATTGTTAATTCGTAGACATAAGCTTGTGCAGATCAAACATGGGTTATGAATGACGTACAAACAAATTTTCTTTGATACACAAAATGTTAACACACAAATTTGGTAAAACTAAACGTTTGTGTGATGTCGAAATCGTATTTATTAAACTGAAAGCTCTAACAATGGCGTTCCCTAGCACTTTGTTAGCTTTTATAGTTATTGCCTTTTGTGTCTGAAACGTTTATTGGCGTGCTACTGCTAGTTTACACGGCTCATAAAAGCCTCTGATATATTAGGCGATTGTCTTCGAAAGAGGCGTGATGATGATCACTGTGATAGCGGTGTAAGTCGACAGTTTTGTAATATTGTATACGAGGTTTTGCTGGTTAGGTGATAGATATGCGAATAATACTACAGCCTCTATTCCAATAGCTAAGCAGTAACGATAACTACTGTGATGAAGTTTGTATCTGGACTGTATTTTCGCGATGAAATCGCTGAACAGATTTTTGTAAATTTTCAAATAAAGAGAGACATGATTTCAGAGAATTTTCTTACAAGAACTTGCGGTTCAAAAAGAGACAATTGGTATAAGAAAGATAAGTAATGAGGAAATAAAAACCTATATGTGAAGTCAATTGCTGGACAAAATACAAAAACCCTTTATTGATGAAATAATTTTGTGCGATCAAACGTACATTTGTAAGTTCTTTATATGTATTTACTTTTTATAATCCTTTTGTATTGTACAAATATATAAACTATATCAATGCAGTGTGAAGTTAACAAATTCTTTATGTCAATTAATTAACAACGAGGTAATTATTTACTAGATGATATCATAACGTTGCGTTAGTGCTGCGTGCGGGCGCGCGCTGCACGCGACTGCTTTCTACTTGCAGCTCGACGAGCTGGTGTCCCCCAGCCACAAGTCTCACATTCGGCGGATATGAACTAAACCATTAATTTATTTATTTATTTATGCACACACAAAATTACAGAGGAAATAAAACATGTAGAGAAATAAGTGCAAAGGCGCTACTTATTCCAATATGGAATTTCTTCCAGTAGGCCTGTGGTATGAATATTTTATAACAGTGACTGTAAGTCCGGTGCTCTCAACTAATACAAAACTTATATACTAAATATAAACTAACATTGCTTATAAATACAAACAGAAAACAAACAAAAAAACAGTTCTGTTCTGTTACTGTAACAGAAATATCCTCAGCAACTACTTAATATTCTAAAAGTTAAGTCGTACAACCATGTTACGTTGATATTAGAGAGACGAGCGGAACGTTCACCTGATGGTAAGTGATACGCTCGCCCAAAACGTGGCGTTAGTTAAAATGGTACACACTGCACCATATTGCGCTCGTCGTCTTCAGACATGAGTTGTTCTGTCTCGTTACCTCAGTAACTTCACTAGCTTACAGCGCCTTTCAAACCGGTACACAGTAATGTTTGCATATAACTGTTTGATGGTCATTGCGGTGGTACCTACCTAGACGGTCTGTAGCAACAGAGACCTACCAGTTGTAAGCTTATACCTATGTTTCATTATTTAATATTTTATTAAGATGATAAAAAAAAAGGATTTTAAATAGGTGGGGACGTCTAAACTTACAATGTTTGTGTAACAGTGAATAAAGTTAGAAAATGCACCAGGTGGTAGGTCTCTGTTGCCGGAGACCGTCTGGATGGGTACCACCGCAGCTCCTATTGCAACCGACAAATAGTAGTGTGCGAACATTACTGTGTTCCGGTTTGAAGCGCGCTGTAGCTAGTGTAATTACTGGGGTAACGAGACTTAACACCTTATGTCTCCAGGCGACGAGCGCAATGTGTGCAGTGTATACCATCTTAACTAGCACCGCGTTGTCATGGGCAAGCGTATCACTTACCACCAGGTGAACGTCTTGCTCGTTTCGTCGCTTTGTAGTATATAAAAAAAATAATGTGAAACAAACAATAATTTTCCATTACAAAGCTCCTAACAATTCTATACAGATATCAGGCGATATATAATACGCGGTGGGAAAAGTATACTGGTCGAAGGTAATGATATCATGGTTGCCGTGAGCGCGGTGGGGGCGGCTGATGGTATCGCCTGGGAACTCCGCCGGAGTATCTTCTCTATGCGAAAGTGTCACAGATCCTAATCGAAAGACGCGGAGCTGCACCAGCGAGCTGGTGACGTAACCGTGCAGCTCGGCGGAGACCCCTGCACTTCATGGGAGACGTTCGGTTCTAGGGACGAGCAATCGTTTGTTTGTGACGTCAAAATATTGATTGTTCCTGCCATTAGCTGACTCCATCGAATCATGGCCCTCTGTGTTAAAAGGCAAACGTTAAACCACCACTTAAGCGGTTTAACTATTAATTTAGTTAAACACTTTTGACATGTGTATCTCTTAATTGTTCAGTTAAAGTTAATGAGCGTAACGAATAGTTAAAACTTTCATTAAAAAGGCATAGTCTGTTTACTTAATAACAACTTGAATTCTTCTAAAATCATAGAATAATTCTTGTATATTGCGAATCCGTTTCGGATACAATTTAATCGTCGATTTCGCAAGTTTATATGTGAAATAAGTGCTAAGCTAAATAAGTGTAAATTGAGATTGTAAGTAAATATGTGCAGAGTGCGTGGGTCGATACATAAATGGCGGTCGAGTTAGGCAACTTTAGGACGAAACATTTGGGTTTAATTGAAGTGAAGAAACTCTCTGATGACCAGGTACACGCGGCGCGTGTTACTGGCGAATTGCAAATGAATATCGCATCACTTTTTGTATAATCAGATTGTCGCTCCTTTTATACAAAACACTGCGATCTTTATTATTATAAATATACTTAAAGGTTATCTAATCTTATTATTCCGTGAGCCGTGATAGCCTAGTGGTTTGAAAAGGTAGCGGGTTCGAATCCGGCCTGCACCAATGAATTTTTCAATTTATGTGCAATTAGCATAAAACACCAACTAATATCACGTGCTTTGACGGTGAAGGAAAACATCGTGAGGAAACCTGCATATCTATGTCATGACCATCCGTGGTCAGACTAGTATGTGAAATGGAGAAGGCAATGGCAAACCACTCCATTATAACTGCCAAGAGAGTCGTCGTGTGTTTCATTAAAAACATGATGACCACGACCCTCAGTCATGAGGAAAAACGACTTAGAAGATGAAGAAGAATCTTATTATTATAAGGTTTTACTGTTTATATCAAATTTTAAGTGAGACTAACGAAAGTGTTTAAAGTAAGAATCAAATTTTACAAAATTAAAAGAAGATAATTAACAAACAAATCAAAATAAAGTGTTAATATGAAGGACAATTTATTGGACCTATTATATTGTTGGATATATAGTTTGGTCCTGATGATTGTGGCCGCAGGTGCTTCGGACGTCGTTACAAGTAAATGTCACGGCCGCTGCAGGGACGCGATGAGTTTACTTTCGAAGTTTCGTTTGTTACAGAACAATGTATATTTGTGTTAAAATCATTTGACACAGTTGCGAATCAAACAGTCTTAACAAATAAATATTAAAAGTTCAAACACGACAGATAATAAAAATATTAAAAGTTCAAACGAGGTCATTACAAATTGGAAAGATTTTATGACAACCAAAATTTTTATAACTTACCTTTCCTGTATTATATTCATTGCATTATGTAATTACTATTATACATAACACAATAATGAATACATGAATTTAAAATGACAAAAAACCATTATTTTATTACTATTGTAATGCAAGTTATTATAAACATTATTACTATGGAGCTAAGTTGGGTTCTTGCGTCGTATTTTGGTTCCAGGGTAATTTTCACTGACCTTTCGCGAATTTCGTCGTGCACTTTCTAATACATGTTTTATGTCGGAGGTGGTTCTGAATCACGGACCGTGCACTCGTAACGCAAATTAAGTTAAACATCTATGTGTTACGTTACTTTGCGACGGTTACAAGATACAATAATGACGCAGCTCTCGAATATGTGAGGGGTAGAACATTTTAATGTAGACTAAACGCCTAGTTCACACTATAATCTCCGACATAATTATTTATAAAACGGACACTAAAAATGATAAAGGTAGTCGATCGTTAATCAATCCTCGCTTTGGATATGTGGCGTTGGAGATAGATACTAAACACAACCTGGATAGAGCATAGGATCAGTGCTTTCATGTTTAAGCAAATTAAGATTAAAATCCGACATTAAATCATTTATCTTTAGGTACATGAGATCTTCGGTCAAGTTATTAGAAAAAAGGGTAACGATAAAAAAATATTGTTGATGCCACGAGTTCAAAGTCTAGACAAATAGATAACGCATGCAGTGCTTCGCATATTCTCATTTTATTCCTATTTTCTATTATTTATAGTAAAGTAGTAGTGTCCAAATAGTAGTGTGCAAACATTACTGTGTTCCGGTTTGAAGGGCGCTGTAGCTAGTGTAATTACTGGGGTAACGAGACAACACCTTATGTCTCAAGGCGACGAGCGCAATGTGGTGCAGTGTATACCATCTTAACTAGCACCACGTTGTCACGGGCAAGCGTATCACTTACCATCAGGTGAACGTCTTGCTCGTCTCGTCGCTTAGTAGTATAAAAAAAAAATTTAGGATTCAAAATCTATATAACATATGAGTTGGTCTAGTATTTACGGTCTGGACCGTTTTGAGATTTACTTTAAAACTTATGGTTTCCGTCTTTCTTATTATTTCAACTTAATTTTATACTTTTACTAAAAGGTTAATGTCGGGAAGAGTTTTTGAAATATTGTTAAAATATTATTATACGTTTTGCATCATGTTTTACTGCTAGGTCTCTGTTGTTGGTCATATAAGTTCGCAGCTCCTGTTCCTACTGTCTAAAAGTAGTGTGCAAACATGATTATGTTCCGGTTTTAAGGACGCTTTAGCTAGTGTAATTACCGGGGTAATGAGACTTAACAACTTATGTCTCAAGGCGACGAGCGCGATGTGGTGCAGTGTGTACCATCTTAACTAGCAGCACGTTGTTATGGGCGAGCGTATCACTTACCATCAGGTGAAGGTTTCGCGATCTCGTCGCAATAAAAATCACGATAAAGGAGATACTTGAAAATAACCGCAATGTTAATTGATTTTGTAACATTTAAAACAACAGGCCAGTTAGTAATATTAACAACGTAATGTACGTTATTGAAAGCAGTTATGGTTTTTTTCTCCGTTTAAGTATTTTTTCGTTGTGATTACATGAGCTAACTTGTACAATAACACCGGTAACGTCGGGTGATGGATATTTATTACCAAATGTGATTCGCGTGCGGTGATGTAATGTTAATAAAATTTAAAATCAATCACATTTCATTTAAGCTTTATAGATATGTTAATAAACATTACAATTTTTATGTAGGAGATGTTTGATATAGATTCGGGATGTATTTAACAATTACCTTTTGTAAGAAGTAAAGGTTATTGTGGATATTTGTGACAAGTTTTTCAATTTATAATCAAAAAACATTAAATTAGTACATCTATTATTGAAATATAAATAACAGTATATATTTGGACACGGTGCTAACAAAAGCTTATACTTTCGGGCGCGGGCATAGAGAGATTTTATTAGTTGAGACTGAATAATATGCATGCAGCTTAATAAATTTGAATAATTGAATTGAGCGATGTTTCAAGTAACATTTTTAATTCAACTTTTGAAAGTAATTCATAGCGTAACGTTTTGATAGTAATTTATAATTTATCGCGGTCTGCAAGCCTTCTATTTCCATAGAAACCTTTTTATGAAGTAGCATGCTTCGTATAACAACATTCACAATATTCATTGTTTACGTTTCAGTTTCAACGATACAAAAATAATTATGTATTCATTGCAACTTAGTAATTGAACCTTCGACCTTCAGGTCTCATCTAATATTCCCCGCGGTTAACTGACTCAATTATAGTACGAAACATTTAAATTAAGTGTACTATAATTTAGATTTTATTTAAGCTTAAAAAATGTACTAACGTGTATTTGTAAGTAAATACAATTAAGTAGTTTTGCACTATGCAATTATATAATTTTAGACGCATTTACGTATATGAAAATTATTTTTAATTGACTTGACATTTAACTTAAAACTTTATTTAAATATGAAGTGCAATAAAGTAACAATGATATCTTGATATGTACTCAGGTTGAATAAGTAAGGTGAACGTCTGCAACACTTGGCGACATCTCATCAGAGACGCGTAAGAAACAAGTCGCAACACAAAAACTTTACTCAAAAGTTCCTTAGTATTGATTGATGCGATTATGGCTATTTAATATATCGCGACTTAAACACTTCATGTATTAAGGTCAGCTAGACTAAGAGATAATACTGAAAGCATATGATTATTAACTTGTCATTTATGTTATTCGAATGTGACATGGGTGAATAATGCTGTTAATTTTATGCAAAGGAGCAATATGGGTGTTAATAGTGAAGTCGGCCGGCTGAACCAATTAGTCGGAGCCGTATTCATCATAGATTCGATAGAGCCATAATAAATCTGCTGAACACAATGGAGCCGCGGTCATTACGAGCCGAGTGTCGGCAACCCGGCCAATTTCCCTAAAGGTCGCCGCTACCGCCTGATGGCGCTAAATAAACACAATTATTGCAAAACATCGGCGATGTGTTTGCTTGAAGCGACGAGAGCTTTGCAATTAGGTATTTATTACGTTTTTAAGTTAATTTAACGAGAAAAGGAAAGCGTATCGATAATGCAGATTACATTAACGGAAGAAGTAAACAAACAGTAATGATTTTGTGAACATTAATATTAATTAAAAGTAATTTTGCATGCTGTAATTGAGGAGCACGTCGCAAAGTGAAACTATTATTTGTTAAGATTAAACTTGTTACATGTAGTGTATGTCTCGTTGGAGGTCCTTAAGTAAATAAACTTTCGATGAGCAGTTGAAATACTTTCTCAAAGAACTTATTGATTTTGAAACTCACTTTAACAAATTGTCTTTTCGATTTAACGTAACAAATTATTAACAGATATATAGTTTTGGAAACTACTTCTATTATTTATCACAAGTAAAAGACGATTGTTTTAATAATGTATAGTTAAAATAAAGTTTTATTAAGGTTGCTGGTAATATAAATCCAATATTGTAAGATCAATTTTAAACCTCTCTATACTTTGGATAGATCTCTTTATCGTGGAGTGTGGGCTATCGCAGCCGGAAACTACGAACGCAATTTTTTCTATTCTGCATTTTAGTTTTCAAGTTTGACTACTCCAAGAACGTATTAAACAGGTTATAATGAAATGAATACAGAGTTCATCACTTGCACCACAAAGAATGTCTATATTAGTGTTGTTTGCATCGTATCCTGTTCAACATTTTGCGTTGATTTATCGATTTGTACACGGTATGTAGAGCTGGCTGTGTCGGTGGCGAAGAGACATACACGAATAAGATAATAGAGATCGAAGAAATTATTACTTGACAGATTCTTTATACTTTTTTATCACATGTTATTATACGGTCAATATGGTAAGTGGTCATTTATAAGAGAAAAATCTTTCCTTCTCTTGCACCTCCCAAAGATTATCTATAACACATTGCTCCTGTAGTTAGTTTACATACTATTAAATTAGGGAAAATATCAACGAAGTCTTATATAACAAGAAACAAAAAAATTATGAAAAATGATTAAAACTCTTACTTTCAATACAAAGGTCATCACAAACAGTCAGCTAGTCGACCTTACACGAGGAGCCGCGTGCCGTTACTAGTATACAATCGTCGGCTATTGTTGTTTGTTTAATTCAACGCGTCCCTTCAGTTTTTTGTCACCACCGACCACACCATTGTATATTCGCGATGTTTACATAATTTTAGTACTTCTTAATGTGTAAGTCCTTGCGAAACTTATTATTGTTTACTTTAAAACATTAAAGAGGTATAAAAAAATTGCAATTGCACATATAAATGCAAAAGCATTTGTACTTGATTTTAATTTTTTTTTAATACTACTATGCGACGAGACGAGCAAGACGTTCACCTGATGGTAAGTGATACGCTTGCCCATGACAACGTGGTGCTAGTTAAGATGGTACACACTGCACCACATTGCGCTCGTCGCCTTGAGACATAAGGTGTTAAGTCTCGTTACCCCAGTAACTACACTAGCTACAGCGCCCTTCAAACCGGAACACAGTAATGTTTGCACACTACTATTTGGCGGTTGAAATAGGAGCAGCGGTGGTACCCACCCAGACGGTCTCCGGCAACAGAGACCTACCACCTGGTGAAAAACCTGGTGGTTTAATAAACTTATATTATTTTTTTCAAGTTAATATGTTGAATTCTGTTATAGTATTTTGAAAACCATAATGTTAAAAAAGGTTAATTTCACATGTAATATTTATACGTGAATGATAATTTAGATTATAGTTTATGAGTGGTGGTAGGTCTCTGTTGCTACAGACCGTCTAGGTACCACCGCAGTGACTATTTCAGCCGACAAACAGTAGTGTGCAAACATTACTGTGTTCCGGTTTGAAGGGCGCTGTAAGCTAGTGAAATTACTGGGGTAACGAGAATTAATACCTTATGTCTCAAGACGACGAGCGAAATGTGGTGCAGTGTATACCATCTTAACTAGCGGCATGTTATGGGCGATCGTGTCACTTACTATTAGGTGAACGTCTTGGTCGCTTCGCATAATAAAAAAAAATTTAAAAATTTTTTTTTTTATACTACTAAGCGACGAGACGAGCAAGACGTTCACCTGATGGTAAGTGATACGCTTGCCCATGACAACGCGGTGCTAGTTAAGATGGTACACACTGCACCACATTGCGCTCGTCGCCTTGAGACATAAGGTGTTAAGTCTCGTTATCCCAGTAATTACACTAGCTACAGCATAAAAACTCACAGAAATCGTCGGTACAAATAAATACCGAGTAAACTATATCGCTATTTACCACCCATTAAACGTACTTCTCTACTTAAAAATTAAGGGAATTTCATTACAGATATCTGTATTTCATAGTTACAATGTTGTAGCAGCATCGACATTTGCGTGCAGTAGTTGAATACTTTGTACCATTTTTTACGCATGTACGGCAATGAATTTAAATCACGATGACGGTAGCTCACCGCTGATCCATTATATTGCAGAGTTTCAGTTATTTCGCGCTCATTTAATATGATTAGCTTCTTTTTTTTTCTGTTTGAATGCGAGAGTAAAAGCGTTACGTCTCCGTGAGCGCACGCGACGGCGCGTTGAACTCTTTTGTTAGAACATTACGCGCTACGACTTTTTCTGTGCTCGATGCGAGTGAATGTTTGTGGATCTCTGACATAAGTAATGTTTAGATCTGAATTGCCGTTTCTACATAAACCCCACTTAGATTGAGCGTACGAACGTATTACTTTAATAGTAGTTAATTTGAATATCTTAACAACGTCACCCATTCTCTTCTCTGTGATTATTTAAACGAAACATTTAACGCAGATTTTCTTTTATAAAAATTATTAGATATAAAACATGTATGTATAAAATTTAATTAACGTATGGCCAACAGAATTTTATATTTAAGTCAGAATAATAATTATTAAGTGCGTACATCGCGTTTCGATCTTAATGACAAATTTGTTATGTAGAAGAAATTCGTAACAGAAGAGTCCGCGGAAAGAATGTGAGCGATGTTAAAAAAGAATGAAGACGTATGGAAAAACGAGATCGCTTCCTGTCTAAGTGAATGTTTTACTCGCAAAGGACTAAGCTGCCGACATGTCAAGGACGATCGGCGCAGTAATGGCTTAGGGCCATAAACGTTCAGGCTCCTCTTTATGCAGAAATAATTGCGTCTATTCCTTGTCCGTGTTGTTGTTTGTCTTAGTTTAAATGTTAATTTAGTAGTTTTATTGGAATAGAATAATTAGCCTGTTGTTTTTACTTATCAAGTTTACGACTCGGAGTTGCATTGATTACAATTATTTTTTTAATGCTCATACTATTTCTATCGGGTTTTTATAATAATCACGTATTTGTTAATAACACAATACTTCTAATGTATTAAAGAGAAATGTAGAAAAGTTATATACATCATTTATGAATTTTTATATCGTTATGTACTAATTGTTTTTGTGTTTCTTTGTTACTTTAAATGTTATAGTACAATTTTTATTTTTACATAAAATAATTATTATTTAAAATATTTGCATTTGTTTAGTTAATAGCGTAATGATTTAGTTGTGCTATTTGCAAATTTTTAGTCGTTGTTAATAATCCGGCACAAGCGAAACTTTACTGGAGAAGTTGTCGAGAATTTTGTTACCTTTAAATAACGTCATTGAAAAACAATAAAAATTTATTTGACTATTGATGATATTTAACATTTAAAATATAAATGTGTATGTGCTAATTTAGTATTAATTAATGTACAATGAAATTATCTTAAGAATAAATTGATAACTATATAATGCAAGTGCCACTTACCGATAATGTTATCTCCGTCGGCGGTCACCTGATCGTCAGTCGGAGTACACTGTGCACAAGAATCCTTAACACTTTATAAAGTACTTTCGAACTGATATAAGTCGATAAGGTCTTCGGTTTTGCCTGAAATACTAATGGAAAAGTTGTAAAGTGTAATGTAGCGAGCAGTAAGCAGCTGACTTCCTAGTTGCATAACGGATGCATAACGTTAATATAAAAACCGCAGCGGCTGGCTCCCGGCGGGCCCTGGAGCCGGCGGGCACAATGCCTTCCCACGTACCCGCAGCCGCTGTCTTACGCAAAAATTGCGCACAATTAACTTAAGATTTTTTTTTCATCCGAACATTGTTTCGAATATTTGACAAACCATTGTCTCGGATATTTGCCCAAACATTTGGTGTGAAAAACCTCAATTAGACAATTCAGTTTCAGTTTTAATAACTGATCGAGTTCTTAGATACGACTGTCCTCTGCACAGACGCAAAAGCTCAAGGCTGTCGACGAATTTACAAGAATCTAAAGCTCATTATACAAATATTTCTATTTAATCGTTATTGTAAGTTAAATTATGAATTTAATAAGAATAAACGAGGACAGCACCGAAAATTTTAACAAAAAAAAATTGGTACTAAAAGCACTGGAACAGGGACTATCTAAACAGCGTTTTTTGATAGTGTATTTTTAATAAAGAACAAAAACACTAGGCTACAGATAATAAAATCCCTTTTTTGAATAATAAATTATTACCAGGTGAGGTACAGAACGTAACGCGAAGATGCGCTCGAGAGTAAACACCGATGTGCACTGGCCGGGCAGAGCGCGCGCCCGCCGGTGGGGAGCCGGTGGGAAAGGCCGCGGCCCGGCTGTTGGGCAAACCAGCGCCGCATCGCGGACCCTCGCGGGGAGAAAGCAATCGAAAGGGGTGACGGTGTCAAGGTCGCGAATATTATTTAACGCTGGAACAAATCATTCCGACTTCATTTTATTCACACCTCAAAGATCCGAACACGAGAACGGAATGCTCAGTTCAAAATTTCGTAAGATTGTAACTTTGACTTCTTTGCTAAGGTTCTTCTTCATAATGATTTCTTATATTTCCGCGAATGTTACACATTTATTTAAACTATTTTTTACGGATTTTATCGCGTTTATTATTTAGTTTGTTTATTCCCGACGTTTCGACCGCTTTGCAGCAGTCATGGTCACAGGAGGACTGAGATGACAGACGTCCAAATGTCACAGCTATCACATGGTACCCACAACTTTTTAATTATTATTAATGGTCCGATCTTTCGATCTTCCGTCCGATTCTTCTTCTTATTCACGTGCCTCTCCAACTAATGGAGATTACCAGTTCTGCGTCCAAGTTCCTATTCCGCGCTAGGTGGATCAGTTGCGCGGCACTTCTGATGTTGGTCCACTCCATTATGTTAAGGTTCTACAAAAAAACTTAAAAAGTCCGAAAATTTTCATCACAGTAAACAATCGTTTCGTGTGTTCTGTAGTGTCATGTAATAAATGCTATCATCAGACTACACAGCTCCGTTCACGCTCATCGCTTATGGCATAAGATTCTTTATAAGATGGTGAGAACATATTATTTCGTCAGTGATGACTATCGTTTTTGCAATAACGTACTATATCAAGCCAATCATTTAACGAATATACGGTTTCTTTACTTACTAGTCGATTGTATTGTTTACTGATAAATCTATTAGGGTAACTAACATGTTAGGTTATCGCACGCTTTTATATAAAAAAAACATGTTAAGTTTCAAAGCAATCAGCTCAATGTGTTGCAGTGTAAACACGCTAATAAGCGCTACATTGTTACGGACAGACAGATCTACTGTACGCTTATTATACTTATATTATTTCAGTATGTTTTGATGTTAATTTATCAGCAATTTGAAAATTAAGTCAGTTGAATGCTGTCACTTGTCGCTCTAATATGTAGTACACAACTATATCTAAAGGAAACTTAGTGTTACTGATTACTTGCCGGTTAAATTTATCTAACTCAATCGGAGTTTCTTGCGTCGCAAAAACCTTATTTTGTAGAAAAGTAGTTTATAAAGTGATTCGTATGTTCATTGATTTATGGTTTAAATCGGTACAATCGGTTCATTAGATTATTCGAAACAAACACAAATATACAGGACACAAATTTTTTTTGGAACAGACATTTCGCGTGCGGTGTAAACGTTAGCTGTTTATTAAAACCGGCCATTTAACTTATTATAAATAATATTTTATGTGTTTTTATAAAACATAAGTATTAATAAGAAACTGGAAAATCAAATAATATGTGAAAGGACGCGGCGAGTAAACAATACGGAGAATCTTTCTCATCGACTTACATAAGTATTCCCTTCATTGAGCAAATCTATGACATAAAAAACACCTCTCGACACAATTGTGTGTGTGACACAGTGTGTGTTCATTGTTCGCGAGCCTTGTACGGACAATCGGACACGCAGACAACAAAGAGCCGGCTCCCAGATCGGTGCGATAGAGCAAAGGCCCGCAGGTATTAAATAATGTTAACAGTTTTCTAAAAATTAATTGACGTGACAAAGGAACTGAAGCAGGTCGGCCATGTTACGGTGAGGAACATTCCTCATCTTGTGCATGTCACATCACACGAGACAATAGCTCTTACAGCAGCTATTTGGGAATTTTTTGAAAATCAAACAATGTTGACGATGCCACCGTTATTAAAATTCATAAGATTCTACAATCTGTACAGCAAACCTAACATTACGTATTTTTTATTAGAAAAATACATTAACAAATCTATTTATTCTCATTTCTAATGATAACATGTTCATTACATAAATGTTGTTATTTTTAACTATATAACAACGAGCTCCTACATTCAAAAAATATTGTAAATCCAAGTTACTCAAAATCCTATTAAACCTTTTCAATGAATGGATTATTAGCATTTATAACAGCATTCAAGTTACAAAGGAACGTCTAAGTAACGCCGTAAGCGTAGCTCTTCATTGTAAAAGTTAAGTTGGATAGACGTCTCAGGTTTGCTTCCGACAATTGTTGTCAATGTACTCAAAGAAATTGATTATTGCATTGAAAGCAATGCATTGGACACAAAGCGGTACTCGTATTACAGCATTTCATCATCATCTAACACGTCCTCAATTTCATATGATATTAAAGGATAATGAGGTCAAAGATGGAGAAGTGAGTGTCCCAAGAATACACCAGCCATCATGAACACAGCCGGAACACAGCTGCGCTGTATAAATAAGTACAACATATTTCTTTCAACTTAACATTAAATCCAGTGTGTTAGATTGGAGTCACAAAAGAAATGATTATATCCGGATATCCCACTTTTCCTTGACAATAATCATGTGGTGGACTGGTGAATTTAATGTGATCCTGTTACCATATAAATTCCACCACATACGGTATCGCAATCAAAGGAAACGCATGTTACAAGACAAGCCTGCGTCTCAAAGAAAGTTAATTACAGTTTCATAATCGTGTGTTCTTAACAACATTTTATTGTAGTAAACGTACCCTTACTGTAGAAATTCAAAAGTAGACTAGTCTTATAACTCTTTTCATGAATCTTTAACAGTTTTCTAAATGAATGCCCACAAACAATTCTATGAAAATAACCGTCAAACGATACGTATCTCACTACAATTGAATGGTACTAAATTAACTTTTTTTTGTTGATGGCTCGAGTCAATTTGTATAATTCAGTCATCGCAATGATAGCCCAGATCTGGTCGGCGGATAGCGCGAGGAAACCGCAGGGCTCCGAGGTTACGTACTAACGATGTGACCAGGTCGCGAGTTCATTTCATCGAAACGAATACACTTAGAACTATTCCCATATTGTACTTTGTAAGTAAATAAAAATAGAAAAACCATCAATCGTCAGCATTGTAAGATGTAGTGCTGGAAGACCTCCCTATAAGCGGACCGACAATCTAATGAAGGTCGCTGGAAGCTCTTTTATGCAAGGGTGAAACAATACGTCTTATTTCACTGTTGAATATTGAATTGTGTTTAAAAATAACACAGCTTTTTATAATACAAAGCTCTTTACAACACAAAGTGCTGAAAGTTATGAATGATAACCTCAAAAAAATACTTTACACGAATCTTGAAACGTTTACACTTCAATAAAGGTGAATCAAATCAAAATGTTATTCAGACAAAATTGTATGTAAATTGTTCCGGAGTTTGCAATGAAATAAAGAATGAAATTATAGCATTTCTCTTATAAATAGATAGTCATTATTAGCCGAAAGCCGCTGTTAAGTAGAAGCTTGATGTATCAAGGTTCTTCACATTGGCAGGTCTTGCGCTGCTGCATCTATCAGCTTTCCGACACCTTCGCTAGATCGTAGTTGAGAACTAATAGGTATTTTATTAATTTAAACTTGATACTCATATGCTGGAATAATACAGGAGTAGTTTTCTAAAAACTCATCACATCTGCATGGTCACCATAATCAAAGAACTTACTTGCGCACTCGCAAACGTAAGACGCGGTGCGATAGCGCTGTTTTATGGCGGCCGACGGACAATGGGTCAGTTAGTTTGGCCGGGAAGAAAGTTAGCATGCGGCGTAAATAAAGTCAATTAATGTGCTAACAATAGAAAATGTCTTGCTTGAAATATAACTTAGAACCTTGCATAAATTTCTAGGAATTGTGACTTGAAAGATTCGATTCTGTTGAACTACGACCTCAAAATTTTCATGAATACTTCAAAAATATTCTTATAAAAATATCAAGACTAACGGGTATGTTGTTGTGTGGCTAACCGCTTGTTTTCTTATTACAGAGGTTTCCGATTCGAATCCAGTGATACCTGTCGTTATATATAACCTGCTTTTGATATGCTTATGTCTGTCGCTTGACAATTCGTCTTTTGTACTGGAAAATTTCACAATTCAATTATAAAGTTCATACTATTAACGCACATATGAATTTTTCAATAACTAATGTTATAAGTATTGCATATAATATACATAAAACATTAGTAATTTAGATTAGATTAGATTTCTTATGTGTAACATTTATTAGACATATTTTTAATACGATTAAATTATACGAATTTTATCACGTTTACATGGGATAGATGTGCTAATATATTTACGGAGCAACTTCAGAATTTAATCATCATTTTAATTAAGTTCGATGTAAGACCGATCTTTTAGCACAGTCAACGTTAAGACAAACTACAGCGTCCTTTAAGCCCGAACACAGTAATGTTAGAGGGCAAAAATAGGCGGTGCAATGGAGCCTGATTAGAAGGCTTCAGATCATTTCGCAAATTACCGTACACTTTTTCTACTAAGCAGTAGTTTATTAACATTAATATTCTCCAATACGCTGTAGATAGATTTCACCAGGTGGTAGGTCTCTGTTGCCGGAGACCGTCTGGATGGGTACCACCGCAGCTCCTATTGCAACCGCCAAATAGTAGTGTGCGAACATTACTGTGTTCCGGTTTGAAGGGCGCTGTAGCTAGTGTAATTACTGGGGTAACGAGACTAAGCACCTTATGTCTGTAGCGACGAGCGCAATGTGGTGCAGTGTGTACCATCTTAACTAGCACCACGTTGTCATGGGCAAGCGTATCACTTACCATCAGGTGAACGTCTTGCTCGACTCGTCGCAAAGTAGTATAAAAAAAAAAGATAGATTTCTATTTAAAATTACCAACAACGAGACGTACTAGTTACGTGTTATTTATGTAACATTTTTTGTTGCTTAATTAATCTCCTTAAGTTAATTAAGTGAGATTCACATATATCCGCACGACAGTCGCAGTGTTCTCGTCGAGATGCGACGGAGGCGGCTCTGTTGTATAATTCGCGATGACACGTGAGATTGTTTCGCTCTTGTTTCGCGATTGCCACGGCTCCTATCCGTAACGAGGATACGTGTTAATCTATCAGCGGTAGCGGGAGCGGATGCAACAGAACAACTGCGATTTAATTCACGTCACATTGATAGTAATCCATTGAGGAAAGCTTATGATCATTGTAAAATACTTTGACCTCCAAATTTTTGTTTAACGTTTAATAGTTTCTGATTCGTGCTCTACTTATAATAGAAACGATACGTTTCCATTTCTTATCTCAGTAATTTATGTATTGTATATGTCTTTCAGATCAGAATTCAGGTCAGTTTGTATATCTAGTTCAGATTACTTACTTCTATAATACTTTCTCTAAACTGTAGTAACTTAACAACAAAACATTTGCCTCAGCTTCCGCTCTCGCTGACGTTTATACCATTACCATGAGGTCTCGTCTCAGGCTTTAATGAGGAACTTTTACTCTTTCATAACCTTACGTTTTCAGCAAAGCTCTCTCTGAACTTTCTTTGGGCATCACGTAGGGAACGCACGAGGAAGTCGGCGCCGCTCGCAGTTGTGGGTACTTATGAAAGAGTGAAGATCACGTTTTCCTTTATCCTCGCTTTCTTTTCACCATTATTCTGTAGCCTTTAGTTACTATTTCACATATACAGTCATGCACAGGTTATCGAGACATCAAAGTAATGACTTTCTTTTAAATTACGCAGAATCACAATTTTTTTATGTATACAAAACAACTAAATAAAATTGGAGTGTATGTTTGTAATAGTAGAATTACTACTTTTACACGGTACATATACCAAAACGTTATTATAAAATTCTGGTCTGTCTATTTGTTCCGGTTAATCATCGAAACAACAGGACCTAATTTGACGGGACTTTAAATATCAGATAGCTGATGTAACAGGAAGTAACTTAGGATACTTTTATTTTAGAAAAAAAAAATGGGATCACGTGAAACAAAAATTAGGACCAATGAATTTTAATTTAGACAGTAATTTAAGTTTTACGGATTTGGCCCGTCCACTGTCCAAAGTTTTGAAAGCTATTTGTCAAATCGTACACAATTAGTTAACATTATTAAAGGCGATGGTACTCAATCACAAGGTACAAGGGGTGTCCCCCGGGGATCTGTACTCGGTCCGCTTATTTTTGACAGCGGACGTCTGTAACATAATTCATCATTGCAAATATCATCTTTATGCTGATGACATACAAATTTATTTACCTCTATCGCCGCATGGTCTTATCTACTGCAGTATCTAAAATTAATCAGGATCTGTACAATATGGCAAAATGGGCAAAGTATGTCTATGAAAAATTTAATAATATTCGATTTAAAAAGAGATATTGTATACATGCATTATATTTTATTTCTTTTATTTATTTAAACTATATTTTTTCTATTTAAACAATAAACAATATGTATTTCCAAGTATTGTTCCGGCCCGCCACTCCTTTGCCAACGCCAGCGGGCACATATTTATCTATCGTTTAATTTTGTTTTAATCTTTGACCTTAGACCTTTGACTATTGACCTTTGACCCTTAAACTTTGACCTTTAAATTGTTGTTTACGTTTGATCTATGACCTTTAACCTAAAATCTTTTTCTTTTACCCGTTATCCTTTTTGCTCTGCAATTATGCCACTGTGGTTGTAAAACTTATACATATATATATAAGCGAACACTGAAGTGCTATGAATCAATAAGACAGCGCTGCAGCATTTTCAATAGTATCATAATTGTAGTCTACAAGTCTGCATATATCAACGGACAATGGACAGACCGACAATACAACTGCGGGACACGTTAATATTGATGAGTGGACATTGTATGAAAACGGAATGAATTACCCGTTTCAATTGGATGGAAGAATTAAAATCATGATAGAGTCATCCGGAGGCACAGAGTAATGGGGAAGAGGAGCAAAAGGTACTTGCTAGTTAACATGTTTATCATTAGTTCCGTTGTTACATGATCTTAGTTCTAATCACTAATGGTTCACGTCGACTGTGAAGCATTAGTGAGTTTTTCTTTCATAACAACGCGAAAGACGCGCGCAACTGTCGCCTGCTGGTGTGAAACATTCACATTACGCTACTGCGCTCCTCACAACACACGAGGTACTTCGTTAGCTCGTAAATGACAATAAGCAGTGTAATTTACTTTTTGTTTGTACAATGTGTTAACGCATAACTTCAATTTCACACGATGTTAATTGACAATAAGAAAATGGTAAAAAGCCTGTAACGCCCACAACCTGCTAGTCATTATACTAACGAGACGAGTTTGAATAAACCATACCACTGTCACTATTTAGCAGCAGCAGTAGTCGCTGCAATCAGTTTACAAAATTTGACCCAATGTACACTCCCGTACACATCTATCGGAGTATTTAAAAGTTTTAACGGTGCCTAGCTAAAAATAAATGTTAGGTGAAGCAATAAGTTTTAATGCAGTTTTGAAGCAGATTTATTGGTCAACCCTTAGGTAGGTTTTTTTTTTATTTTTTTTTGTAATTTCGAATCGATTTGGCCGGCAGAAGTTTTACAACTTGAGCGACAATTTCAGGCAGAGTATCCATATTTATTGGTCAAAACTGGCTGTAAGTTTAAATTTGCCTTTTCATGGAACCAATAATCGGACACATCAAAAAAAAATCCAACTTGTGCGAAATAAAAAAGTTTTCTCCCTTCCTGGGTCGTTGAAAACAATGAACAGACTCGAATTTTTGGTTTTTTTTTCATAATCCTGAATTCAAAATTAAAAAAAAAAACATATATTAACATAATAACAAAAGAACATACATACATTTAATTAGACACCGTCGAAACTTTAAACACTGGGTGGTGGGCCGATAGATGTGTCCGGGAGTATATATACCAACTCTCTTGTTATGCAGGAAAAATCTACTTTTAGTTTTATTTCTCGTGACAAGATAACATACTTTGCGAAAATATATTGATATAAATAAAATTATATTATAATTAAAGCTATTCACATCTATTTATTACATATCTAAAACAAATATAACATCACTAAACATTTTCACAACATTAACTTATTTGGCAACCTGGTTAGCAGTGAATTTTGTTTTACGGTTAAGTTATATGAAGTAGAAGGAGTGCGGCTGGAGCTCCAGCTGCGCCATCTTCGCCATGAGTCGGTGCAGGCGGCGGTGCGTGCGCGCGGAGGGTGTAGCTCCCCCCGCGGCGCACCCCGCCGCCCCCGCCGCGCCGTGCGCGCGCACGGGCTCCGGCATCGCGTCCCTGCACGCGTCCACGCGCTGCGCTACATGGCGCGGCATCTGCAACACCACAGCTGAACCAGTCATACACACAAACATGTCTTGGTCTTTCCTGGTGGTAATTCTACCTTTGCGGAAAGTAGATTTGTGACACCGCGGCGCCTGTTTATATCAGCAGAGGTTAGTAAGCAAACGGCATAGTGTACCATTTTGTAATTTTTCCCGCAATAAAAAAGGTGGTATCTTTGACTTTAAGATAGATTTTATTCACCTAGATCGCTAGAGTATTTTCATCTGTTACAATCTTAAGTACTCCACTTTTAAGGCTTAGCTAAAACTGATGCTGGCATCAATGTGTTTAAGACATTAAGAATAAATCAATGTGTTACCGTGAACGTTGGTGAGTGCAGTATCGGAGTCCACAGCGGCAGCAACTTATTGAGGACCGTGGAGTTGCACTCCAACAGCGACTCCAGCAAGCTCAGAAAGTGAAGGTTCACCGTCTCCGCAAGCTGCAAGTTAATGGATTATTTATTAATCGATAATTTAAACTAATGAATTGCTATGTGTAAATTCTACCCAACACCCTGCCAAAATGTATCTTCTTATTCAAAAAAAGTATTTGAGACGGAAACCATTTTTGGTTCGCGTTGGATCTTGGTTTTTCATATAGCTTGATTCGCAAATAATTAACTCCTGTGTTAAGTACCAGCGATTGCAAAATATTGAGATGTTTGCAAAATGTAGTGTAGTCCATTTAACCTACAATAGACGGCGTGCACCTGCTACCTGCTGCGAGATGTGGGGAACTAGATGGGGGGTGGACTCACCAACTTGCAATGCGCGGAAAGCTGTAGAACGCTAGGAAGTAGCTTGCACCAGAAGTCGAGCAATACGCAGACGGTGGTGTTATGAGGCTCGCTGGCGGGCAACGCAGCGCTGGCCAGCTCCTCTAGGTACAGCGTCCACAGCTGGCACAGCACGAATGCATGGAACAGCGCGCTCATGCGCTGCGCCCCCGGCTTGGTTTGCTCCACGTACGACGACATTATCGTCTGCGCACGCGGAAACGGTTAACATACATCGCAGCAAAAACCGACGTATAGATAAGGCTGTTGATGGTATCAAAAAAATTATGAATGCTATTATTACAGATCATATCATAAATATGGGAAGAAATTGTCAGTATTATCAGTACTTTAATCCAGATTTTACTTAAGGTGGGGGTAACCTGTATGTGGTCGGTGATATGGCAGGTGGCGTCCTGTGGCACGGGCTGTTGCAGCGGCAGCGATCCGCGCGCGTTGCACAGCGCGCCCATCACCAGCCAGGATAGCTGCCGCACGCGCCCCACGCATTCGGACACCTCTCGCGACCTTCACACACACCCACGTGAGACGCCTTCTCTAAATTTACCCGACTTCTATTTCGTGTTACCAGCTACATGGTTACATTTAGATTATTACTAAGAAAAACACCTCTCCTGGAGTCGCTTAACAAGCATAAAGCATGCATGGAGCCTGGAGCATGGTTTGCGGTAGGGGTATTCGATCTTGCCTGGATAACTACCATCCTACATTGCATATTCCGCCGCCATTACATCGCTGTGTTCCGTTTGATAACATATGTAAGGTTTCTGATAAGCAAGCTTCATTATATACCACCTCATTGTCACTAAACACCATATGAAATTGAGGTCAAATGTTAGTTTACGTAGTATATAATTGTTATATGTATGTAGTAAATAAGACTTACACATAACTATAATGTACTGACCCCGGTAAAGTGGATGTGAGCCAAGGCAGCATGTGGCGGCTGGCCTGAACGCGCTCCTGCTTGCCGCGCCCGTGCTCCGTGGCCAGCTCCATGGCCACGTACTGGGCGATGCCGCCCTTCACTATCGCACCCAAAGTGTCTTCGTTCAGGCAAATCAGGTTCCGGTTCACTATCGACTTTGATACGGAACCCTAATAAAGAATTAAATTGTGATTAGTTACGTACTTATGTAAACTTTTCCCGAGATTATAGATCTCCGCACCTATATAGTAGATTTTCAGCAAAAGTCAAAATATAAGCAAAAAACAAAACACCTAGACACTAGTGCTAATCAGTAAACTCCATTTTTTGTAAATACCATGTCTATATAAGTTTAAATCAACATCATTAAAAATTCTTAAACTGGGCGGACCTGATCCCGAGGCTTTGGTGTAGAACAATTCCGTAAATTTGCACAATGCGCTTGAGCCTCTCGCTGCTAACCTTGATTTTGTTGAGAAGGTGGGGGTCGTGCAGCAACTCCAGCAGGTCCGCCAGATGGGGCCGCATACAATCCACCGCGCCAGCCGCCAGCTCGCGCGCTTCTGCACCCACTCCTCCGCTGCCCGCCGCATTGCCGTACGCTCCGCCCAGCGCCGGGGGCAGCAGCAGCGTACACCCGCGCCCTGTCACACAAGTTTACTACCGTGATATCAAAACAAACTTACTAATACAATTTCAATGTAGACTATTGTGCACACAAAACATTGTCGCAAACCTTGTCGTTGATTCTATTGTTACTAGTTATTCTATAAAATGTTCTTTTTCTCAATATAACTTAATGGATACATTGCTTATCGTCCGTGGTAGGTACTATATATACCTTGTCGCTTTATATGTTAAAATGAAAGAAATGATCTACCTTGCAGCACAAACTGTATCAACATGAAGAGATTGTCATCGGGCACTGTAGTCTTGGTGCGCAGTGCCTGCACCAGCTCGTACACGAGCACCCGGCACAGCAACAGTTTCTCGCGCTCACGGCCGAACGCGCGTACACACGCCGCGCTCAGCTCGCTCACCAGAGGCAACCGCACCACAAAGTTCTGGATCGCATAGCTCAGGATCTTTGAGATTGGGTCCAGTAGACTCTGTAACGGATATTCTCATATGTGATGAACATATCTCATGGTTAGTGATAAAAATGCCTAAGATTTTTTGGAGTTTTGTTGGAGTACACACCAACGCAAAGCGCCCGACGGTGTAAGATCATGGTATTCGTGTAATTTGTCTTTTTAAGTGTAGCAACATGTTGCTTTGGTACGTAACTAGACACTTTTATATACGTGAACACAAGTTCAAATAACTGATTATTTTTTATTGAGAAAGAAAAACTTACTTAGTATAAACTATGCCTGTTGAGGATTGTGTGATGTGGTTGGTACCTTGTGCTGTTGCGCTTGCGGCACACGCAGCGCTGCTGCGGCGGCGCGCAGTAGGGGGATAACGTCATCGAGTTGCGGCAGCTGCAGCGCCACGCCGCGCAGCAGTTGCTCGAACGCGGCGAGTAGCGCGCCGCACGCGCTGGGCGGGCCGAGAGCTTCAGGGGCGAGGCACTCCAGATACATCGCGATATTGCCCGCTATCGTTGGAATTTGCTGCCACAATTTAATAGAACTACACATTATGGCTAAGGCCTCAATACAAATGAATCCAAACTCTACTCCGTGAAATCCACGTAATTTAATAACGTCCGCAATAAAACAGTCAATAAAATTAATAATAACTATTAAGGTTTTTAGAGGCATATATTCTAATGAATTCCGTTTAGACGAAATTTAAGTAAATGTAGAAGAAATTGATGAATATACTTACATCGATCGGTAGTGTCTTTTTAGAGTTTAAATGTTCAATGACCAGTTGTAGCGGGCCGCACGGGTACAGCTCGTTGAAGTCCACGAATGCCTGCGCGATGCTCTTGAAAAAGGTCAGCCGTTGTTTCTCTGCAGGTGCAATTCATTAATCACAGTGTATATTTACGATAAAACGACGACGTTATAAGTAGAGTGAAAAACCAATTACCGTTTCTTCTTGGTGTAAGTCTTGTGTGCCCTCTAGCGTAGAGTAATGAATTATGACAAAGTTTTCATCATCACAGATCATAATGCTGTTATTTGTAATTTTTATCTAATCTTGGATCGATTTGTTGGATTTGTTAACCATAAATTCAAAGTATATTTACCCGGTGTCCGTTGCAAAAAAATCTGCAAGAAGACGTTGTTAGGCGCGAGTTGGTGCAACACGCAGCGCAGGAACTGGTGAGCCACGAACACTGCGCTGCCTGGGAGACGGATGTTGGTATCCGCCTGCCACGAGTAGTTGCCGAGCTGTACCACCCTGCAACGGGAGCATTACGTTCTAATGCTCATATCATTGAATCAAGTATGTAACGAACTGGTGTGTATTATGTCTCATGGCCAGCTGCTCACCTGCTGACTCCATGCAGCAACGCGGGCAGCATGCCTGCAGCTGCAGCCGGCTCGCGGTGCACAAACGTGGCCAACGCTATCACACACAGTCCTAACTCTTCGTCACTGTACTGCTCCACTGCACTGCCGCACTCCGCGCCTACCGCCAATGCTTACAATTACATTCTACCGACAAGTCTTTGCGAGCAAGTAGTTTACTTATATGACAAAATAAGGCGATAATGCGAATCTTTCGCCTTAATGGCCATTGATATCTATAAACTATTTTGAATAGTACAGATTACAAAGAAACTAAAGTAAAACAACGTGAGATAATCGACATGTTCCTGGATCTAATGGCTCTCACGGAAATGTGACATCCGCACACCAATACAGAGCCATCAAAGTGGCTTTAGTTCTTCTTGTGAGAAAGCTCCAAGTCTTAGCAGTGGGAACGTTAACTGGTCTATTTGTTGTTGTAAGCTGTACAACTTACACCTGTAGCAGAGTGTGGCGTCAGGGCGCGTCTGTGGGGCGCGTGCGCCGTGCGTCGCATGTGCCGCGTGCGCAGCTCGCCGACCCGCGCGGCTCTCGTCCCCCCACCATGCCCCCGCCGCGCGACCACTTTCTGTGCGTACAAAAAATGTAACATTTTTACATATGTCTGGCCAACGACACTAATAAGAAAGGTTTAACTTTAGGGTGCAGTAGATCGGATTTTGCAATAGTAACTTCATAGCGAAACACCAAATGTAAATTACCAGTAGAATGTGGGCGAGCGGAAGAACGGGGCGTATGCTGGAGCAGGTGTTGTTGAGGTTGGTGGTGTTGCTGCATCGGTTGCGACGGCAGATGCGGTGGCGATTCTAACTGCGCGATCTGACGGGCTAGGCGTCGAGGTGATCTACTGCATTAACAAAGTGAGCTGTTAAAACTTAATGAAGGATACAGATGTATGTCTAGTATAATTTCCATCTCCCTTGTCAGAATACCAAAATGGTATCGTGTGATGATTTTTTCACGATAATGGTTACGAAACGAGTAAAGGTCACTAAATAACAATTGCGTTAACACTAACCCCGTGCTCTCGGAAGACAACTTCTTAGTGAGATCCTTCGGCCGGCCGGCTGGTGTGGGGGTGGCCTCGTTCTCCGACCTGCTGGAGTCTGTCCTATCTGTCAGATCGTCTGGAAAAGAAATAAGAGTATTTTTTTATAAATTAACTATATAAACTAGTGCGCGCTGCCGCTTCTTACATCAATCATGTATTAGCACAAACAAACGTCGTTTCTACAACACAACCTCTAAACGGGAACTGGCAAAACGAGAACTCATATGTTAACAGCCGTTATACGTCAATGTGATTTTTTTTAGTTATGTATAAACCAATGGTTTACTACGATCCCACCTGATGGTAAGCGGCAATGGTATGGTAAAGAGGGCTAGTCTGGAAGAAGCCTATATATCTGTTATAGCACCAGATATATAAAATAGTAGTAGTATCTAACCCAACAACACGTGGGCCCGGGATTGATCTAGGGACTACCGTATTATAACACAAGAGCTTAGCAACTGCGCCACGAATGCACTTAGGTCAGTGCTTGTCTGTTACCTGTGTTTCTGCATAGTGTAATAAAAATCTTGAAAATATTCAACAATCTCACCCTGTGGTAAGCTGAGTGCCTCCCGCACTCTGTCCACCAACGCGTTAAAAACTGGATACTGTTCTTTATTGGGTTTGGGGCCGATTGGAAGCAGTCTGTTGGAAGAAACCGTACTAATGTCAATTGTAATAGTTTTTTTTTTAAACAATGACCGCTGATCCAGTTTTAATTAATATTATTACAGATGTAGACATGAAAATGCAAAATGTACATAGATTACTGTTTATTGGAAAAATATATATAGGGTATATAATTAGGGTTGCAAAGTTGTACGGGGAAACCAATCATTTTAATTTAAGGGTGTTAAAATTAAAAGTTTTTGTTATGACAAATAGCCACTCACCTTTCTTGCGGTGGGATATGGAAGGGCTGATGGTGGTGGTGCATGTGGTGATGGGGTGGCGCGCTCCACGCAAGCTCCATCTTAGACAGCGGCGACTCCGGCGACGCGTATGCTAGACCTGTAAAGTTACAAAACTTAAAACCAGCCATTTAAAATTACTTTCATGTAATCTACGTTTGTGTTGAAGGTACTCGAGATTACGCGCACAACATACTTTCAGTGTAATAATACACATTGCTGCATATAGGCCTTTTCAAAACAGAAATGCAGGACAGAGGATCTCATTTATTAAAATTCAACAGTCTCATTCGTGCAAGTACAAAAGTAAATAAAACAGTCGATAAATCCATTCACTGAATCGTCATTTCTTGCTGCAAACAACACAAGAAATTTACTGATACTTTAAACACGGAGTTAAAACTTAAATATTTTGCAATCTGCTTTGAAAAACGTTTACCGGTGGTTGGTCTGTGTTGCTAGAGCACTTAGTTATGCCAAAACAGTAACTTGCATAAGTTACCATGTCTCGGTTTTAACCTGTCAAAGCCCGGGCGTCAAAGTACGTTGTGGCCCTTTGGCCCCACACCCGGACCCTACATACGGCCGAACCGCTTAAAGGTGCGCGTCGGTTAAGTTATGGCGGATGCGGCGGCTATCATCACGAGAATTGAAAGTCGAATGTGTTGAAACTATAGCACCTTTGTATGATTGTTATATACCACTAAAAAGATAATTTATTCACAAATACAAATTTGTACAATTTAGCCTATAATAAAGGTATAAGACCTTTGGTGAGACAAAATATCCGACGCGGGCCATCGCTTCGCTACAATTGAAGACGTTCGGTTTTAGGCTTCTGTAGGGATACACATCACAACTACGCGTCTGGAATTACTCATAATCGCTCGAGTAATAAATTCTCTACACGACACTGTATCATAACAATTGAAATTGTAAACATAAATCAGTCATTCACGCACTTGAAATTTGATACTACGCACAAAACTTATCTTTGCGGTTTGCACGACATCGAAGCGACTGCGGGGTCCGAGCTGGGGGTAGGGGCGGGGCCAAGCGCGTGACGTCACCAGAGGTCCGCTATACAGCGTGCTTAAAGTTTAGGATTGTACTGTCCGGAATATACTTAACTTCACTTTTTTTTACTCTACTTATGTCCTCTTTATCTTTGTGCCAGTGCTGAGTTTTGATTTTGTTATAAAAGGTAGTGAAACTAAAAGTAGCTTAAAATCTGTAACATAAAATATTTGTTCAATAACAAAAAGGAAAATGTAAAAGTGCATGCACGTTTATCGTGACACAAAGTATATACATACTAGCTGACCCGGCAAACTTCGTTTCGCCTCAAAATCAATAAATAAAAAAGGTTATTGATAATTCCAGGCTGTTTTAACTTTAGTAAATAATGTAGTGAAAACTTAACCAGAAAAAAAATTCGTAATCAAAAGAAATGCCCGTTATTAATTTGGTTTTTCTATTATATTTAAATGCAGCACAACTTTGATTGACTTCGACGACCTAAGTCAGGACGTCTTCTCCTTGGTATTATAAATTGTAGATAATCAAAGTAAGGATAGTTCTCGCGCACTCAGCGGTAAATAGTGTCACTATCACAAAAGATCAACAAAGTAAAGTTAGGACTTAACTACTAATTTGAACCAATGTGAACTTAGGACAGCGGTGTTTCCGGCTGGATTCTATAATCGCTGCACACGAAAACACTTTATTACTGCATGTACACTAACATGTACATTCAACCGACATTATGCACAAAAAATAAAAATTTAACCGAGACAATGCGACCTTTACGCCCAGATTCCCGCTAAAGTTCGTAAAATATTCTCTTCTTCCCAATTGATGGCATGAGCACGGTTTGTGCGTGAGTAGTGTCATGTGTAGACGATAAAATATAAAAGAATAAAAATCCTTAAAAAATTGTCTGCGTGGTAAATTCGTCCGCCATGTTCCTCCCTTTTCTCGTAAAATATTATAATTGCAATCAGAATTGTGGTTGTCCATTGGTCAATGTCAAAATCAAAAAAATCTTTTAAATTGTATTTGGTTTCTAAATGACAGGACGAACTTCAAATATTTGACTTGTAGTATCTAAAGTAAGGTGACAGGACTTCCGCTTTTAGGCGGGACAGTCCCGATTTTTTACAATAGTCCCGCTCTCACGAGTGCAAACCGCCATTTAAAAAACTTTTAGAATTAAGTTAAATTTTATTTTATGAAAAAAAATGTTACGTTATTATTACTCCTTCAAAGTTGTCCCGCTTTGCCTATCTAAAAATCTGGTCACCTTAATGGAAAAGTGAAATTCTTGTTTTTACCATATTCCGGGCACTTTTTCCATATTTTCTCACCTTTTACACCTTCCCTGGACTTGCACGAATAATTCAAGACCACATTTAGCCAAATCGGTCCAGCCGTTCTCGAGTTTTAGCAAGACTAACGAACAGCCCATTCATTTGTCTTATATTTTTTTTTTTTTTTTTTTTTTTTTTTTTTTTTTTTTTTTTTTTTTCTTTAGTATGTAGCAAAAAAAAAGATGTTGAAAATCCATGACAATTTAAAAGCTGGCTCAGCTTATGCTCGCCTGATGCCGCCCCTATGAGCGGAGCCGCGGGTGTTTGATGGGGAGTCTGACACTCGGTAACATCACAGCACGGAGTGCGAGCAGCGTGCTAGGCGTTTTCAGCACGCTGCTCTGGAGCAGGGGAATGGCTGGCTCACAGCCTATCCGCGAAGGTGGAGTCCCGGGGACCAGGCGCGGGCGGCATAGCGATCGCATGACTTAGTCGATCTCGCTTGACGCAGTCTCCTCGAAAAAAAAAAGCGTGGTTTGTGGTATTTCCATATGCGTGATGCGGGTCGACTATAACATTCTACAGAACATCAAGCGAAACTGTTACGATTGCGCTGGCGTTACCCGCGCATGTGGACCGTTGGACAATAACAGCCCAGCGGACTTATACTTTTACTTTATCGGCTGTTATTACTACAATCAAGATTTAGTAAATTGCGCGGATTAGTGGACGGCCCGTTCAAACAATGATACTCCATCGCAGATGTTGTATTGTAGTTATGTGTTTTCGACCACTTCTTAACTGGGCCGCTGCCGCCGCTAATAATGATAAAAAAAATTAGAAATAAAAATTTTATATATAAAAAAATCTCAATTCTGTCTCAAATCTAAACACAAAGGTGAGCATCATGTTTTGTGCGTCTGCCGCTCGAGCCTAGCGGTCCTTTTGTTATCCTGTTTGCGGGTCCTGCCCAGTGGTCATTTTGTAATAACACAGACGTAGATTTGTCGTGGTGTGAGTGCTTGTTATTTGGTGGGTTGAATTGTAAACAGAGTTTCAACACGTAAAATCTATAATTTTACGTGTTTATTTTAAAAAAACGACACGTATAAATAGATTCTACAATAAATTTACAATAAGGTGAGTATTTTCCTTCAGCTTGATATATATTATAATTAGTGAAAAACGGCCGTGAACGTCTTGCGCGCGAACGACATTTAGGTTTATAAAATCTTTTCGTGGGATAATAGCACGAAACATTGTATTTTATCTAAAATTATACAACCATTTTACTAATAAAACACTGAATTAGCCTTTTCCATAAATTTTCTCTGATTTTCGCTTGAAATATTTTGGAAACGGTCTCACAAAAAAATACTCACGTTGACGCCGAGGCAGACACAACTTTCTGACTGTAAAATTATAATTTTTTTCTATTGTGGCCAGTATTATTTTGAGCTCATTTTGTAGCAAAATTCATAAAGAATCTATAGACACCAAGTTTTCAATATAAAATTGACTATAAACATACTTAAAACACACTCAAAACAAAGTTCGGAACTCACGACATCGCTCGATGCCCATGGGTCTGAGGACACAATTTTGCGCGACATCGCCTGATGCGACGGGCTTCGACGGATTAAAGGGCGTTATATCTAGTGACTTACAAGAGTAACGAGAATTAAAATCTTTCGTCTCATAACGACTTGCACAATGTGTTATCATCATAACGCCATGTTGTGATTAGCGAGCGTATCACTTACCATAAATTGAACATCTCGTCTTGTCGCTTTGTGGAATTAAAAAAACAATAGCTGCATCTTCGATGTCACAGATACTGACGTAGGATCATAACTTTCTTTTAGGTCATTGGTCAAAGCGACGCATACCAGGGCTGCGCAGGTGGTGCACGGTCGGACCGGCGCTGAGCGCGTCTCCGTTGGACGACGGCGCGGTGTCCGGGGACGTGCTGCTGCCGGCTGCCAGTGCACAACACACACAAATGTAATTGACATAATATCAGAACAGTAAAAAATATACTTGTATATGTTGATAGCCTTATTCCAAAAACTGACTTATCTTAGGTTGAATACTTTAAACAGAAAAAAAAGTGATTTTTTTTTACTTTTAATATAGTTTTCAACTTAAGATATTTATTTTTGTTCGTAACTAAAACTTTAAATTGCAAATATAGGTAAAAATAAAATACGGAATAAAAGCAACGCTGAGATATCAAAAATGCACCAACTCACCGACGATCCTCTTCTGCTTGCCGAGGAGCTTGGCGCGCGGAGAGGTAGGATTGTACGGGTCCGGCCAGATTTCCACCGACTGCCCGCTCATCGGAGTAGATTTTCTACAGAAATTGATGAAAGAATTTTAAATATTAAATGTTTATATCAGCCTATTAATTTTACAGCTGACAAAGATGCGTACGCTGTAAGAAATGGTGAAGAGGAATAGGGAATATGAGTGTGGCAACTAGTTAGACAGGATTGTAAAAACCCTTCCTCACTACTGTACAAACTTCGCCATATATGTCATCGGAATCGAACCAACGACTTCCGCATTACTAGGCAAACAACTTAGCTGCACAACGGCCACTTTTTAATTGGAGTGTAGTATACTTACAAGTTCGAAGAGTCACTGCCGACAGAGACCGAAGAGCTAGTGGACAGCTGCTGCGCCGGGCGCGAACCCACTGCGGGCTGGAAGCGGTTATTGTACTTTTTTAATCGAAATCTTAAAATTGTTTTTTTGATAGATAGATAAATAATTTGATATGACTAAAATGTAAATATTTATAATATTAAATATGTAAAACTGGTAAACAGCTTTTGTTTTTATTAAAACAAAGGTAAATTATGTTAAAAAATCCAAGTTTAATATAAAAGTATAATTAGTTAGAACTTTGTTATCATTTATTATACAGACAATTAATTCTTTTTATTTACATAATAAATACAATCATATCTGAAATTCAGTTTGTACATATATGCACCATCTACTCACAAGCTTGGGATGTGCCGGAAGCGGGCACGAAGTCTGGATATCCACCCTCGGGTTGTCTTCGTAGTGGGACGGCTCGTCGAACGAACCCTGAACATTTTTGCAATATTAACCATTCCTAAGCTTTTACAGATCATTTTCTTTTCTGAAAATAATTGCGTAAAAATAGTGTAATTCTATTGCGAGACTCGTTGAAGTTCCAATATACATGATCGACATCTACTGCTGGATATGAGCGTCCGCCAAGGATCACATCTATCGATACTGTGCCGCTCGTACCCAGCAGATTCCCGTGACCACCACCAGATCGTCGGGACGCTTGTACAGGTCCGTAGGACTAAGTCTTTTTAATTCTATCGATTTTAAACGTGCAGACGATTCGTTCTATTCATTACCGATATTACATAGTGAACTGTCTTGTTGATACTAAAACACCAATGTGCTCACAGGGGCGGTACTGCCGTGCACGGTGGTGTCAGACTTGTCGCTCGTCTCTGGGATAGCAATCAACTCGCTCTCCGACGACTCCTGTTCTAGGCTCCATTGTTGGTATCTACAAAGTGGAACCAAATGAGAAAACCTATAAAATTCTATCTGCGTAACACGAAATAAATAAAGCTTTTCGTTTATGTGTGATCGTTTATGGCATATAAATAAAGGGTGTTTTTTTTCGATGTATAGAACTTTAAGTTGGCATTACTGTTCAAGATGACGATCGATTTAACAGCTGTCAAGTGATTTATTCTCAGTTTGGTTTGGCAATTCATCATGAATAGACTTACGCCTGAACAACGATTGCAAATAGTGCAATTTTATTTCGAAAATAATGGTTCCATGCGTGTTGAGCATGCTTATGCATGTTGTGCATGCACTTATATACATGCACATGCATGTGCATGTTTATAAGTATTTCTATGCCATAAACGAAGATGATGAAGATATGAGAATAACTAGAAATGCGCCAGTAAAGGATAATTTAATTAAATTCTAGATTAATAAAACCAAAGAAGACCATACTTAGCAGGCTCTGGTGCCTCGGGCCAGTGCGAGGGCGACTTGTGGCTCGCGTTGCCCTCCTCCGCCTTCAGCGAGGGCTGGCTCGCTTCTGCAGACACATCAGGAAATAATGATAAAAAAATAAAAGATAAGAAAAGTTGATAATATAATAAATTTTTTATAAACAATTATTATTTTACCGTAAATGAGGATGAAACTGCTTTCGTAGCACAATGACTACTTGTGTGTAAAAATTTATGTTATTTAAGATGGTAACGGGGTATAACCTCTGGTTCTTGGAGGTTGAGGCGGCTGCGTGTGATGTGCGGGTTGCGAGTGATGGAGGTGTGGCAAAACCAGCATAGGCGGGATCCGCTTGCACTGGTGATATTGAGCCTCCACAGAGTTCAACACCACTCGCACCAATCCGACCGTTATGTTACAAAGTACTCCACTCCCGTAATGGTACTGAAAATATTCCCACAAATTTTACTTACATAGCAACTGAACTAAGCAGAATATTAATTCAGAAATGTATAATAAATCGAGACCGATGGACCTGATCTGAGTATACATCGGAAACATCTTTAATTGGATTTCCCAGTCACCACTGGAAGGTGATACAAACGTTAGTGATATAGAGCCCCTGTATTCAATCAACACAGCAGTTTTTTACCAAAAAAAAATTAGCAAGTAACATCGCATAAGATAAATTAAATACATTGTACTAAAAGGAAGTTTTCAGTTAAAAGAAAATATATTTTTTTTTTTTTTATACTACTAAGCGACGAGACGAGCAAGACGTTCACCTGATGGTAAGTGATACGCTTGCCCATGACAACGTGGTGCTAGTTAAGATGGTACACACTGCACCACATTGCGCTCGTCGCCGGAGACATAAGGTGTTAAGTCTCGTTAGCCCAGTAATTACACTAGCTACAGCGCCCTTCAAACCGGAACACAGTAATGTTTGCACACTACTATTTGGCGGTTGAAATAGGAGCTGCGGTGGTACCCACCCAGACGGTCTCTGGCAACAGAGACCTACCACCTGGTACATATCATTTGATATTTAACGACATTGAAAACTATCAGACTTGCTTGATGTAAGTGAGGCACTGGTTCCCACAAACACTATGTTATGTACCTTGTAGAGTATGACGAGCAGGGCCAGCAGCCAGTGTCGTCGCACATGTGGTTCTAGTGCAGCGAGCGTGTGTGTGTGCGTGGTGCCGCTTACCGCTGTGCCCACCCCCACGCCCACACCGCTGCCGCTCGTACCCGACCCCGAACTCGGCCCGCTGCAATACTGAAAAATCGAAACAGACCCCATAAATGCAATAGACAGCACCATTAAATATATATTTAATTTTTTAAAGCCTGTTTGTATGGTTAAAAGAAAAAAATCATAATACAATCTGACCTGCAACACGAGTAAAGTGGGCTCTGCAATGCTCCCTCCCATCACGTGATTCTGATCCAACACTTGTGGTAAGTTTGCTATAAATGCGTTAAATATAGAAGATTGCCTATGGAAAGATACACGGGATAAATATTGATGACACATTATATAAAATTTTATGTATACGTTGATGGTTTTTTTTATACGACGTAGGGATAAGACCAGCACGACGTAGACAACTAGACCAGTAGACGTTTACCTGGTGTGCAAGTGAGGCGCTGTGGCCCTAGTTAAAATTATATCGTTACCTTGAGACATGAGACGTTAACTTTCATCATCCCGGTAACTTAACTAGCTACAATGCCCTTCAAACCTGAATAACATCAAAAATTATAAGAGATATAATTACAACAAAGAAAGTTTAGAAAAGTTCCTTTTCTACTTTTAGTTCAACGATTTTTAATTTTTAAACACCGTTATACCTCATGGCATGCGGCGTGATGTGGAAATACTTGTCTATGCAATTGTAGCCGAGCAGTAGGAAGAGATGCTTCAGCACCAAGTCCTGCGTCCTCTGGGATGTTTTGTCTTCAGTAGGGTGAGCTTGATCAGATCTGAAAGTATATTTACCTTACATGTTAATTAAAGAAACGTTTTCAATTTAACGTTCTCATAAAATGCATAAGAAAATATCTTTTTTGTGTAATGGAAAAATTGGCTTAATAAAGTAATCCACGAAGATTATGTCAGATAAAGTATAAACATAACTTATACATTTACCTTGACAAAAACTGCATCAGAAGAAAAACGAGAAGATTTGTCGTTTCGCGGTCTGCTTCGTCAAGATCGACTTTGGGCAGCACAGTGGTCAGTGTGTCCTCCGTGGAGCGCCCGGAAAGCGAGTGGAATGCCTCTGGAATGAAGTGGCTGATTATTATAAGGATCTTGTTTTAAACTTATACAGCGTAGACTAAGTTAGTATTCTTAAAAAGAATAATAGAACATAACAAAAAATATATTTTTGTTATATTCTATTTTTTTAGTGCATTATGTTAAGTCTTGTTACACGAGTAATATCATTAGCTACGGTACTCCCAAACCAGAACCTAGTAATGTTAATATATTATTGTTTGGCAGTATAGGAGCTGCAGTGGACCAAGATGTTCTTGGATAACAAAGTTCAACTGTAACTAGTGTTGTTAAGTAAATAATCAAACGTATTATTTGAGTTTTAACGGATCACATGTGTATTGGCTATATTAAATGGTGGCCCAAACCGTTGGTATTGTTGGATCTTTGGGTGGAGCCCAGCTGTTGTGGAGCGGCAAGGAGTTGGCCCAGTCCGAACCGAGACGTCTTACGCTTCAGCAGCGGGGCCGAATACTGGCGCGAGTACACCTTCTCACGCTCTGCATAACAGAAACGTAATCACTGTCTTATTATTGCATTGTATCATAGAGCTCCAGAAAATGGAAAATGATTTAAATGTTTATGAATTTTTATAATAAATAATACCACATTTTTAGAGATTTTTTAAGTTCAGAATTAATTATCAACTTCATGTTTATCGATTGTCAGCCACTACTGAAAAATAGTCCTCCCCGGTCAGTTTCAGAATCTCCGAGACCGTCCGAGACGTGGTTTCTAACGATGCGTCTTGTAAATTACTAAAAACGAAAGTGTTAACCTATTAGGCGATCGAACCTAGTAATGGACATGGAATGTCATGGGCAAGCGTTTAACTACCATCAGCTGAACGTCTTGCTCGACTCGTCCCAAAGTAGTATAAAAAAAAAATGGACGTAATTCAATTCCTGATGCTTCAAGCATAATATACTGAATGTAAGGAATAGGCAAGCCATTCACTTGATGGTAAGCGACTTCCTGTACATAGCAATGAGATTATAGTTCTTAGTTTGGCTTCCTGTTACGCTCATCTTACCTTGAGACATAAGATGGTAAGTCGCTTTATCAAATTTTAACTAGCTACAGCGCTGTTACAACCGGAACAAAGTAATGTTTAAACTCATGTTGAAAAGTAAGCATTGCATTAGAATATAAATAGACGGTTTCCAGCAAAAACACTCCCAATGAGTAAACGAATCGTTTTAGTATACATATTTGTGTTGTTGTGCAAAATTTTAAAGTGCGGTGTGCGAGGCTAGTTTTGCTGGTGGTTACCGTGGCGCGAGTCGGGCGGCGGCACGGCGGCGGGCGCGGACACGGTGCGCTTGTACGGCCACTTGGCGCCGAGCGACGCGCTGAGCGTGTGCACGTGCGCGTCGCGCGCGGACACGCTCAGCGCCTCGTGCGCGCGCCGCACCTTGTACACGAACCACTCGGAGCTCGTGTCGCCGCCCACCAGCTCTGCGAACGGCGCACACAGCTCAACCCAAACACCATAATAATAAAACTAAATAAACTTATAGATAAATGTCCGGGAGTTTTGCCGGACACCGTCTTGATAGTTACTGCCGCAGCGCTTGTTGCTGCTGTTCAGCAATCCATTGTATGTCGCATAATGTTTGGTTTTAAAAAGCGCTGTGACTAGTATAATTACTAAGGTAACGAGTCGTATTATGTGATGTACCAGGGCGAAGCCCGCGTTGTAGTGCTATGCAAACACCCTAATTAGAATCTTGTTGAAGGTGTATCAATTCCTATCCGGGTAACTTCCTGCTCGCACATTGCTTATATATATATCTTAGATAGAAAAGTTACAGAAAGGCATTCAAAAGACCAGAAGAGGAAACAGAGTATATCTTAATTTATAAATAGTAATTCATTCTAAAGGCAAGATGAATTAATTAAACTGAAAGAGACGTTTATTCATAATGGATATTTAAATATAGATCAAATTGAAAAAAATATCTTCAACACTTACCTCTCAAGTTTGAAAAGTCTAGCGACTTGTTAGAGTTAATTTGGGCTTCCAGCAGAAGGGTCTCGAAGCGGTTGAGGAAGAAATCCCACGTGAGAATTCGTCGGTCGCTCAGCGTGTTGTGGAGCTGGTAGATGGACTGGAGGACCATCGGACGATCCACAATCACCAGATCGAACTGCGTCTCCAGGCAATAAAGCAGCAGCTGCGTGTTAAATCGATAGATAACATAAGTCTCGTTACTCTAATAATTTCATTAGCTACAACGCCCTTCAGACACAGTAATTTTCGTACACTACTGTTTGGCGGCAGAAACAGGAGTAGCGGTGGTGACTACCGAGATGGACTCCGTCAACAAAGATTTACCAGCTGTAGAAAAGTACCTCGATAGCGCTGTCGTGTATTGTCCCGATGTAGAGCGTTGCTCGCTGCGCCACGTACACGTTGATGTCGTCCATGCTGGAGATCAAGTAGCAGAACGCGGTGGCTAAGGCCGTCTGCAGCGGGAGGCTCGTCTTTATTGGCGACCCATCCATAAATCTGAAACATTTTTTTTACATGTAACAAAAAGGAAGAACTTTTGCACTAAAAAAATTGTAACACAATTTTATTTTTAAATAAAACTCATAACTGTTTCTGTGGCTAACCCCATGCCTAACGCGGAGGTCTTCGGTTCGAATCTATTCTTTTTTCCTCCTTTTCATAATGGACTTTTTTTATTCAAAATCATATACTGTGCTTGTAACCTTAACAGGAGCGGGGATAAATGAAGCTAATGAACACTAAACTAACTGGACCAATGAAATGACGTCAGTGATCACCTGATGATGAGCGTGACCCTCTCGACCGCGGTGAAGCGGCGTCGCGCGTCCCCCTGGTGGAAGTTGTCTCGCACGAGCGCGCAGAACACGTCAGCACCCCCCGCCAGCGTGACGCAGTGCAGCAACACCGGCACCGCCACGGAGCTGATGTGCGACTGGGCCGCGTCGCACACGTTCCACAAGCTGCTCGCGGGATAACAACAGAAACTTACAAAAACACTACACTTAATGCTTATTGCTCTTAGATACCCTTTATTTACATAGCCTCTAATTTCGGATGGGATTCGTTTGCACATGACTGTTAAATTGCAGTAAGTGAGAATCTCGGTTATGTTAAAGATTATTATATAAAAGTAAGTAATAAATATTTCAGAAGCAGGGAAGAAATATTAATTTTGAACTACAGAATACTTCAATTGTTCACAGACAGATGTGATGTCTAGTGTTGTACGTGTCAAAAATTTAAATTAACATATGATAATTTTGTTGCAAGTATTCGATGATGTAAACTTAGTCTCACTTGTCGATAAGCAGGTTCTCCTGACACCATATCAGGAAACCCCGGTGCTCGGCCAGTGCGTCTGTGTTCAGTACCAGCACCTGCAGACACTGCAGCAGGTGGTACAGCACATCCGGTCGCGTGGTGTTCTTCAGTTCCTTTAAAGCCCAGAAAATTCAAAACATTCAATGTGAAGGCCCTGTTTTAACAGTAACAGTTACTTTGGTTGATTGCAGGTTTTTTATAAACCCGGCAGGCAAGCTAGCTAGCTATTACCAGATTATTATGAGCGAGCATACTTCACCATCTATGGCGTCATTGTCACTGAAAACCACGTGAAATTAAAGTGAAGCGTTAGCCTATTATACATACAATGCCTAAATTTACACAACAGCGTAACAATTTTTTACTGCAACACAATATATTAATAATATATACACATTCTATGTATCAATTTTTATCAAGTTTTTCTCCTCTCCATATTTTACAAAAAGGAATAAAAGCAACTAATTCCGGGAGTTTTTTTAGGTAAATGTAAAAGTTACCTGTAACAACTGGTGTATGTACTGCAACTCTTGCGGCAGCTCGTCAATGCAGAAGTGGAACTTGCCGGCTGACGTGGGCCAGAAGTTGGCCATGTCCTCCTCGGCAGATTCCGCCATTGCCTCGTGGTCGCCGAGCAGATTAGGTGTGGAAATCTAGCATCAGAAATATGCAATCATGTAGATCTTTGGGTCCATTAGCTGATTTACTGAAATAAAAAATACATCATAACTTTTTTTTTGAAGATCGCTAAAGATTCCTTATCGTTTAAGAAAAACTGTAATTTCAATGATGATTAGATCTTAGAGGCTTTATTGCTAATGTACAATGTAGTTACGTCGGCGGTGGCGGTGGCCACGTCGGTGTCCGTGAGGGTGATCGTATGTGCGGTGACCAGCGGAGGCTGCTCCGAGGGTGGCAGGCTGGCGGCCATGTCCAACTGCTCGGTGATCGTCTCCACCGTGGCCGTCATAATCTAAGCAACAGTGATTACACGGTGACAGTATGACGATTCCATTTTACATTCGCTTAGGACCATCGATCATCATTGTGCTGCTGTGAAGGTCGTGAAATCGATTACTTTTTAGGTAAATGTATTTGGGATTTACTCATTAGTCATCAACCAATATCTTCCAGTGACACTATATAATCATGTGAACGGTTAGCTTATACGCAACCCCATATGGTGAAGAAATTTTTTTCCTTAAAGATTGTGTCAAATGTGTTATAAGTAAGAATTTATGATATAATTAAATTATAATATTTCGCCTTCCTCTGTGATGTAGTTAAGTGAAATAAATTGACTATTTATATTTAAAAAATAAACATGCTCCATAAACTATGAATTCATTCCTATGAGTTTTTCTTATTTAACTATTTTTATTGCAATCAGTTTAGTTATTGTAAAATCATATATTTTATTGGTATTATTAAAAGAAATCTGAAATGAAGAAGACATTGTCCAATTCATGTTTTTAATTAGTGGGTTACAATTTTGTATGCAAATTTCATATTTATACAAAGAGTAAATCTAAATTGTCTAAAATCGTTACTGCAATAAATAAAAAGGTGAATATTTAGATTTCAAGTCAAAGATCGGCCAAGGGATTCTTTTAACAGACCAGTTTTAGTAGAAATTGTATCATTTCAGATTTTTTTAAAGTTATCGATACTGGTAAACACAGTATAGTGATTAAAAACACACAAACACAGAAGAGAAAACAAAGAAGACACACGTGGAAGAAGCGAGGGTTAGGTAAGAAAGAGACATACTTGCGTATCGCCTGACGATTTAGTCAGTGTGGCGTCCGAGCCGACGTCGCTTATGAGAGAGAGTTGCATGAAATGAACAAACTATACATCTATTATATAAAGCCACGCCCGCGCCGGAACCATGACTTCAGCATAATGGAGGGGGGCGGGGAGGGCAGCGTACAGCGAAACAAAATTTATTATTAATTTATCAGTGAAAGAAGTGATGGGAAGTGGTGATTTAGACAAATCCAAACATGATGAAGATTAAGATGACACGTCTCATTATTGTAAAAAGATTAATTTTGATTATTTCTTAGTGAGAAAACGTGGTAAAGGTTCAATTAAATAACAGTCCTATTTCCATAACAATATGGTACTAGTTAGGATGATAACTGGCGTAATCATTACTTCAATTATTTCAGTTTGTACAGTGCACTTCAAATTGAACAGTTATGTTTGCGCACACTTTTTAGCAACAGTAACAGGAAGTGCAGTCATGTCTACCTAGACTCCCTCCGGTAACGGGGACCACCATACTTATTCTTAATATAATATGTATAAATACATAGTAAATACTGAGTAATATTTGCACACCACTACTTGGTAGCAGAGATAAACGCCGTGATGATACCGAACTCATTATATACGACCTTCATAAGGCGACCTATATGAGAAATAGCAAAATTTATTGTAATAAAAAGATGTCTAGGGTAGATTTAAAAAAGCTGATTAATATTAATCCTGAAGTCATGTCTCTGGTTTGGCGATGACCTTATACTATAATACAAAGGAAACACTAAAGACAAATCAAACCAAGTTGCTCGTATGATTTGGCGGGAAAATGGAAGCCGCAAATAAATGAGATAACGTTACATGTAACATAGTCGCACTAATCACTCAAACGCATATAAAAAAAATCTTTATTGCTTACTGGTAATATGATTTGTTAAAAAAGGGAACTTCAACGACATGATCTAACAAAACTAATTTTCAAGGATATTATCAATTTTGTTCGCTGAAGTTTTTAGTGCTTCACACACTTATCGTCACGAGAGAACTAAGATGACTAATGTCCAGGCGTCATAATTATCAAGAAGTGTTTTTTAACATATAATTATTATAAATGTCCTATACATATTTTAATACTTTCATGTTATAACTATTAGATATACTTGTTATTGAGGTAAAATATACTACCAGTAAACAAAGATCGCAAATACTAAAACCAAATGTTATAATATTTTTATATGAGATATGTGAACGCTTATTTACAATTGCTCAAATCAAAATTTTCGTATATTGAAAACAATTTTTTTTGCGTTTACAAATCTCTTTATTATTATTATCTATTTTATTATTCTTTTTATTTTATGTATTATTAAAAGGAATATATCTGAAGCTCTAAGATTGGTTCAATACTATTTAAAAATTAAGAAACAACTGGAAAATGTATTCTAGTAGCAATACCCTATTAAACATGCAGATATGAAAAATATATCTATTTATGTACACCTGACCTATTGATTATAGTTACATCGAATAACAGTCTCCCGCCAAATCAAACGGATGATGGCTAAACGTGGCTGGTATCGTCTTCGCCGGGGCTGAGCGCAGGCAGTTCGTAGGATAATGGGGGGGAAGGACACCCGAACGTTCCATGCGCTCAACACCGGCGTACGTGTGCGCGTACGCAGGTACGTACATGCGGCATGTGCACCAGCACGCCGCCCACGGAGCCCTTGTCGCCGAGCGGATGCGCGATCGACATCAGCCCCTCCACAGAAGCGGCGGGCGTGCCGCCAGATTTGCTGCGCTCTTCCTCCGATTGGTTCTTTTTCATCTGCGTCTCGCACCAAGTCTCTTCTATTGATGGCTGCCAATAAAATATACCTCAAAATCATTTTTAGTCACCACATGAAACAGAGAGAAGACATTTTTATTATATAATGAGCGACGAGACGTGCGGGACAACAATAAGTTTACACTGACACCATTATATAACGACATAAGATTACAGCCTTTTGAGCTGGAACACAGTATTATGCACATTACTTTTTTTACAGCTAGGAGGGTAGGTAGGGTAGGTAGGTGGGGCAGTTCCGTCATGAAAGATCTATCACTAGTATAATAAAGCATCTAAATGCAATGATTTAAAACTGGGCGTGGTATACTAAAAAGCAGAATATAACTGTACGCACCTCATGATGGCGCAGCCGCGGCGGCACGAGCGCGCGCACCAGCCGCACGCCCAGCTGCTGGCACAACGCCGCCGCCGAGCAGTACGAGCACGCACCGCCAGCCAGGCACGTCGCTGCCACCGACGCAACAGGTAAACATCATCAAACTACTTCACCACATTCAAAGATACATGCTTTATTACGAGTGAAAGTATTTTTTAGCTTTTCTTAAGATCTAAATTACACATAACATTATGGGACAAATAACACCAAATAAAGAGAAGCGTGCTTGCCAAGAATATTTTGGCTCTCATATGTATGCAGCTGGAACTCATAATTAACAAACAATACACTAGCACGGGTTAACACAGAAAATTAAGGACAATAAACAATTCCGGTTCTATTGATGATAAATTTCAGTATTGTAAGCTCAATGTGGCGCAAGTTAGGATGATATACAGTGCAACACATAGTAGTAGTCGCTTTGGGACGTAATATTTGATTACTTGTATCATTGTCCTGTTGTTTCATTATAATTTTTTTTGGACCGCAGAGACCTTGTACTAGTAAATTGCTATACTCACACCGAGCGCTGTTCTATCCTCCAAAGTTGGATGTGAGAATATATTAACAGTCATACAAATGTGACGATCTTAATGTGATCGAAGAATTTCGCCCCGCGTGCACTACTTCGGTAAAGAAAATAAACTTTAGAAGGTTAAGTGCTTCGTATGTACTTCTATCTCTTAGGAGGCAGTTACCTGTATAGGTGCGTCTTTGGCAATAACTCAAATCTTGTTGATACCACTTTCGTGGCTATGTGCGTGTGAATGAAAAAAAGTGACGCGTGAGTGTGTACCAACCGTGCTCTATAGTGTTCATTTGGTTGGACTTCAGCATGAGGCGCAACAGCCGCGTCGCCTCGCTGCTCACGTTTTGAATGTTAATGCGGTTGTGCTGCAGCTCCAGCTGTGAAGTTAAGTGGTTTTTCCTTGAATGAATCTTATATTGGACGAGGATGAAAGTAAACGTAAACTTAGTAGTCAAATAATGCAAGATAGAATCGATCACTGCCGAGTACAAGGTTCCTTAGTAGTATGAGTATTTTTTTTAAATAACATTGTATTAGCGGAAATCGAGTTCTTGGTAATATTTACACTTTACAAAGCCTTTAATGATTTCTGTTAAACGAGTTTGTATCTTTTGATATGTAACCTATTTAAGATTTTAGCCAGTTAATACAGGAATTGTATGTAATTTGCTCAAGTTACATAAAACTCGAAATTGATTGAATCGATTGAGTGAAACTTCGAGCTTGTAAGTTTATAAACAGCCTTCTCTCAGAAGCAGAGAGAAAACCATTGATTCACCACACTAACCACGGTAGAGAGTACACAAGATACGAACCTGTTTCAACAAAATGTCCAGCATTAAGATGCAGCACGTCAAATTTTGTGGTTTCATCTCGTCGTCCTTGTCTCTCTCTTTATCTGCTCCATCGGGAGAGTCATTCGTTTCAGTGTCTTTAGACTTAACACCTGGAAATAGCATTAATGATTAATTTGCACCAGGTAGTTCGTTGTGAAGTATTAACCTATTTGTTTAATCTTGTTTGGCTGGGCAATAAACTTTATATGGTGCTGAATAAAAAAGCGTATATTTCGCCAGTTAAACGACGGAAGCTTTGTAATAATTAAGTAGTCCAAGCCATGGAAGGGTTAATAAAGTATTATACGGAGATATACACACATAAACCTAGTTTATTGTTAATCACCTGTGGACGCTTTCACGAGGCCTTCAGGCATGTTGACCACGCAGTGGCTGAACAGTTCGAACAGCTGCGACAGCGGTATTTTCACTTCCAGCAATGAAATTGTCTGTAACAAATGTAAAACTTACATCATTTAAACGATATTATTTTATGATTATATAGACAAGCGGTTGACCACGATTTCATCTAAAAGTACGCAGCTATATAATTACTGGTGGTAAAGCGTGTTACTCTTAAAGAAGCTTACCGACTTTTCCCTCAAAAAAGTAAACAAAATCTTCTCTGGGCGGAATCCGGAAAATTTTATTTCATTAAATGTCCTATGACGTAAAACTTCACCTGGAACCATTCGAGAACAGGGAGCACGGTGTCAGGGCTTGGCTGCGCGCTCACCCGCAGCGTCGCGAAGTTATAAAGTTTGCGCTCCTCCACGCACCCTACACCTGTTTCCGCCTCTAGTATCTTACCAACTGCTACCTTCAGGTCCATCAGTTCCTGCAATCCCATTAAGAAATAAGTTTTACATAAGCAAATTTTGTAGAAGAATTCAGAGTGTACTCCATACAGGAATAAAGGCAAGAAGAAGTCAGGGTCATGTGGAATTTCCATTCACAAAAATCCTTCGCCGGCTACCATCAGTGCACTTCGAGAAAAGGTCCTCAGGAACCTATCAAGCACTCTATACAGTGCTACAACCGTGGCAGTGCCATAATCATTGTTTATTGTCTATAAATAACCTCTATTTTTTAAGCCTACAAAGTAGGATATCTGTTTTTGACGGTTTTTACGGTCGTTTCTTAGACTTGTATGGATTACATTAGTCATTTTCTTACAGCCAGAGAAAACATGTATATGTATAAACCACGGTTGCTGCATCAAAACTTTTAATACAATTAAATGTCTCACTTTTTCCGGCACGTCGGTGCAGATCGCCTCCATCCAATACGGCATAATATAGTCCCAGATTGATTGAGTTATGATGCCGTAAGGAATCAAACAATACAATCTGTAACAAAGAAAGTATGACACTGATCATTACTTTTGATAGTCAACAATGTAATTCTCATCGGTGGCAGGTCTTTGCTGCCGGAGACCGTTATTCTGACATTAGTTGTGTGTTCACCTGTTCAGTCCGTCTTTGAGGTGTTGTGTCTTGGAGGCGAGTGTGTCCCAGTGGCCCGCGTGACGCGTGTGCGGCGGCGGGTGCGGCAGTAGGCAGTGCCGCAGTACGCGCCCGTGTGTCGCCGCCACGCCGCGCACCCATCCGCAAACGTGCTCCAACTTCAGCTTCTCCACAGTGTTCGCCGTCTCACCTGGAATATCATTATACAAAAACATACTACATGTCATCTCCTACGAACCCGTCTAGTGTTTTAAAGTGATGTGGTCTGTGGCGGTAAAACTCACCAGCTATATAGCAGAAGATACTATGGGGTAGTCTGCGACTCACTCAAACTCCGTTATTTTAAAAAACCTGCATAAAAATATTTAATAAAGAAATGAATTTTAACCTGTGTAAGAGAAGGAGGTGACGTGGAACCAATGGAACAGCACAGATAGTAGCCTGCCGAGGATCTCGTCGGGAGTATCGGGGTTCGGTGTGCACAGGCCCACCATAAGCCACACCCCGTACCTGTTATAAAATATTGTAGACACCACCACGGCGTTACTTTAGTATTGCCAAGCATATTTTTTTTGTTATACAGGTAGATTTATGAGATGAGTAGGGTAGCTACGCAGGTTAGGAAAAGCTTGAACCAGATTTCAAGACATGCGCGGCTCCGGAATTGAACCAGGAAACTCCGTGTTACAAAACAAGCGGTTAGCTACTGTGCCACGAAATGCGAAAAATTTATCTGGTTTTTGCAATGCCCGCATTAAATACTCGCCTGCCCAGCAGCTGCCGGTCCTCCACAGAGATGGGGTCGTGCAGGTTCACGCTTAACGGCGGTTTCAACTGCTCACTCGAACTATCCGGGTCCTCCATGTTTAACGGCTTCGCTTCTTTCAGCAGGCTGCACGACAATTATTAAACTAAATTAGGATATACAAATTTGCCGATGACGCCCCCTTTTGAACACTAAAGTAATCGTAAATGTTCTAAATTGCGATGTGTTAAAGGTACACCCTTAATTGATTTTAAATTTATCATAAAGGTAAGTAATTGATTCTCAAAGATAGTAATAAACGATGTTAAAGAAATTTAGTACCAAACCTTATAAAAAAAACTATACCTTATTTTAATTACCATTTACTGTCATAATTTTTTTTTTTTTATACTACTAAGCGACGAGGCGAGTAAGACGTTCACCTGTTGGTAAGTGATACGCTTGCCCATGACAACGCGGCGCTAGTTAAGATGGTACACACTGCACCACATTGCGCTCGTCGCCTGAGACATAAGGTGTTGTCTCGTTACCCCAGTAATTACACTAGCTACAGCGCGCTTCAAACCGGAACACAGTAATGTTCGCACACTACTATTTGTCGGTTGCAATAGGAGCTGCGGTGGTACCCACCCAGACGGTCTCCGGCAATAGAGACATTATTTCTATGGAGAAAGGTTTTCCTCACATGCTATATAAAAATGATTACGTCTGGGTTGGTAAAGCAGTAAATACGTAAATACCGTTTACTGCGTTCCGAGTCCGTCGAATGAGTGTTTTTATTCGACGACGCAATAGTACGGGCCGTATGTTCACCTGATGTAAGTGATACGCCCATCATACCCTACCAGGTCCAGTATACCTGATGACCGCCTCGACGAGGTTTGTCTGCATATCGCTGTCCATGTGCCAGGCTGGCGGCAGCCGCGAGTGAATCACGTGGTCACCACCGCGCCGACTGTTGTGCCGGTTGCCGTGGCACTGCTGACAGTACCTGAATACAGACAACCGTAAACAATCCTTGTTAAAGAAACAGGTAGGCAGATTAGCAGACACACATTACCCAAGAATACTTTATACAATATATAACAAATTTAAAATAATTTTTTATATTTGAATACAATAGACACTGTAATATAATGAAAATTTCCTTAACACGGGCTCGTAACTATCAACATTTGATTCTGACACGAAGGTCCCATGTTTGATACTGACACGAAGGTCCTATGTTTGATTCTAAAGCCATAAATGGGAGGTTTTATTTTTTAGATAGTTACCGTCTTCATGTCATCAATCTGCCATCACTGTCGCTGTCAAAATTATATGAGCCAGAATATTCTGTACAAGTACGCTTTACTAACTTCAGTCTATTTGCCAGTTTTTGTGAAATGGGATCAAACGTTACTCCATAAAAATATAAAAAAACGATGCAACTGTTAATAAAAAAAATCAAATCTAACCTTATCGGATGGTTTCCGTTGTAGCTCGCACATTCATTGGAGAAGCAGATGGAATACGCAGACTTGTCTGAGGAGCGGCAATTCTGGAAACAATTAACACCAACTAACAAATACTGCTTGATATATACACTACTTATAATTTTTTATTACAGCTTTACAAAAACAAATCTAAAATATTGTAAAGATTTATTAGCTGACCTTATTCTCGCAAACCATCGACACCTGCTGCTGAGGATGCAGGATATCAAAGAAACGTTGGTTCGGATGCTCCCTGTAATAATAAGATTTCGTATTGAAAACGACATACCGAATAATTAGATGAACAGTAGATATTAAAATAAAGTCGGCGACGAGCGCAATGTGGTGTAGTGTATATTATTCTAACTAGCGTAACATAATTATGTGCAAGTGTATAACATACATATATGTATGACAAAGAAGATTACTCAGACGGTTAAAATACGAAATGTCGGATATCTTGGACAGTGTCATGTTTCATGACCGGTACAGCCTCTTGCAGCTAATAATGATTGGCAAAATACAAGGCAGGTGACGAGCTCGAGACGGAAGAAGTCGTTATTACGTAATATACGAGAATGGACCGGCATCACATCCGCCGAAGAACTATACTTCCGGACACATCTATCGGCCCACCACCCAGTGTTTAAAGTTTCGACGGTGTCTAGTTAAAAATAAATGTTAGGTGTAGCAATAAGTTTTAATGCAGTTTTGAATCAGATTTATTGGTCAACCCTTATGTAGGTTTTTTTTTAATTTTTTTTGTAATTTCGAATTGATTTGGCCGGCAGAAGTTTTACAACTTGGGCGACAATTTCAAGCAGAGTATCCATATTTTTGGTCAAAACTGGCTCTAAGTTTAGATTTGCCTTTTGATGGAACCAATAATCGGAAACATCAAAAAAAAAAAATCCAACTTGTGCGAAATAAAAAAGTTGTCTCCATTCCTGGGTCGTTGTAAACAATGAACAGACTCCAATTTTCGTTTTTATTTTCATAATCCTGAATTCAAAATAAAAAAAAAAACATACATAAAGGTTGACCAAAAAATCAGCTTTGAAACTGCATTAAAACTTATTGCTCCACCTAACATTTATTTTTAGCTAGGCACCGTTAAAACTTTTAAACACTAGGTGGGCCGATAGATGTGTCCGGGAGTGTATTTCAACTTGCACTCCACTATTTTCCGTGTTACCAGCCAACCTTCGTACATGAAAAGGCACGGTAAGAAGAACTTACCATCCAAGTAGATAGCGTACCTGTGTATCTCGTTAGCACATTCTATGCAGAGGTAGAGAGGCGGCGGCGTGTCCGACGCGAAGGTGACGCTGATGCAGTGGTCGTAGCAGACCTTGGCGGCCTCCGCGCTGCCCGCGTTCGGGCACATGTCGCGCTGACACAGGAACGGCACCAGGTCATCTGGAGATTAAATCACCCAGTTCACTCAGACAAATTACACATGTTCATGATTAGAAAACATTTTTAATAACACGAGCTAATTTCTGTACAAATTTGTGTGTCGATTCCGAAAAATAAAGTCGTAACATCCACCAATTTCTCACATATCAATATTGTACAGAAATAAAATAAGGTAAAGTTATCTCTATGCTCTGTAGCCAACTAAATCTAGGGCCATTAATAAATTATCATTTAATTATTAAATAAATCTATATTTTAACTATTCTACATGCGTGGTATAACAAAGCAAATGATCAATGATGGTACAAAAACATTGGCTCTTAAAATAAAATCAGTCAAGAATAATATTTTGCATCTTTCCCTAATAGACATTAACTTAGGCTTTAGAAAAAATATTTATTAGTATTTTTTTGAGTTTGTAAAAGTTCTATACAGATATCGTTGTTGTTTATATTTATTACTAGCTGACCCGACAGACTTCGTTCTGTCAAAAAAAAATTGGAATGTTCTTTGTTCCTGCCTATTTTATAGCCGGGGCAAAAAAATCTCCTGAACAGAACCGTCACCCAGGTTATGGGCGGTGTGTGGGGTTCAGCACTATATGTATTCATCTAATAACTAATATTTAGATATTAGTGGGTTCCAGAAGAGTGGCCAAAGTTATAATTAAAGTACATAAGTTATATTTACTATAATAATTTTTTAGGAACTAATAACTGTCACATTCCAAATATTTTTGACAGAATGTAGTCTATCAGGTCTGCCAGACGGTAACGCGGTTTGTGCTCGACTGATGTATTGACGGAAAACGAATGCATTTTATGTCGCGCGCCGAAACTAAAACAAAAGAAATAATATCGCGCAGCCGACCAAATTGAAAATCAGTATGGTGGATCTTTAGCTCTTACATTTTGTGACTATTTATGTTATTAATTCATTCGTTTTAATATTTGACTCTTTAGCGTTACGAACGCGCCTACATTGCTTAGACAGCAGTGAAAGCTTGTAATTGAATATAAACTTTTGTTAGTTAGTTTCTGGTTTCTGGTTTCTGGTTACTGGTTTCTGGCTACTGGTTTCTGGTTACTGGTTTCTGGCTACTGGTTTCTGGTTTCTGGTTTCTGGTTACTGGTTTCTAGTTTTTGGTTACTGGTTTCTGGTTTCTGGTTTCTGGTTACTGGTTTCTAGTTTTTGGTTACTGGTTTCTGGTTTCTGGTTTCTGGTTTCTGGTTACTGGTTTCTGGTTTCTTGTTTCTGGTTTCTGGTTTCTAGATTTCAGATGTCAGATTTAAATTTTTTATTTTCCATTTTCAATATTCTGTATACAATATTCAATATTCCAATATTCCAATATTCCAATATTCCAATATTCCAATATTCCAATATTCCAATATTCCAATATTCCAATATTCCAACGTTCCAACGTTCCAATATTCCAACATTCCAACATTCCAACATTCCAACATTCCAACGTTCCAACGTTCCAATGTTCCAATGTTCCAATATTCCAATAATCCAATATTCCATTGCCCATTGCCCATTGCCCATTTCCCATTGCCCATTGCCCGTTGCCCATTGCCCATTGCCCATTTCCCATTGCCCATTTCCCATTTCCCATTGCCCATTGCCCATTGCCCATTTCCCATTGCCCATTGCCCATTACCCATTTCCTATTGCCCATTGCCCATTGCCCATTGCCCATTGCCCATTGCCTATTGCCCATTTCCCATTGCCCATTGCCCATTGCCCATTTCCCATTGCCCATTTCCCATTGCCCATTTCCCTTTGCCCATTGCCCATTGCCCTTTGCCCATTGCCCATTGCCCATTTCCAACTTTCAACTTTCAATTTTCAATTTCCTGTTTACAGTTTTCAATTTTCAATTTTCAACGTTAAATAGTGTCACCATCACAAAAGATCAACAAAGTAAAGTTAAGACTTAACTACAATTTTAACCAATGAACCTAGGACAGTGGTGTTCCTGCTTGAATTCTACAATCGCTGCACACGAACACACTAATTTACTGCATGATACTACACTCACATTGAACATTCAACTGCATTATGCACAAAAAAATAAAAATTCAACCGAGACAACGCGACCTTTACGCCCAGATTCCCGCTAAAGTTCGTAAAATATTCTTCTTCTTCCCAATTGATGGCATGAGCACGGTTTGTGAGTGAGCCAGTGTCATGTGTAGACAAATAAAATAAAAGAATAAAAATCCTTAAAATATTGTCTGCGTGGTTAATTCGTCCGCCATGTTTCTCCCTTTTCTCGTGAAATATTATAATTGCAATGAGTAATTGTTGGTTGTCAATATCAAATGATAAAATCAAAAATATTCTTTTAAATTGTATTTGGTGTCTAAATGACGGGACGAACTTCAAATTTTTAACGTTTTATGTATCTAAAGTAAGGAAACCAGACATCTCGCTTTTAGCGGGACAGTCCTGATTTTTTTACTATTAATCCCGCGTCACGCGACGTTTTTCAAAAGTCCCGACTTTTAGAATTAAGTAAAATTTTAAATTTATGAAAATCATTGTTTTGCGTAACATATTGCTTTTGCTACCCAGTTACATTGTATTTGTCTCTCAAATGATACACTTTGTATCCGTACTGCGTGCTAGCAAGATAATTAAACAAATAAATATTACAAATCTGTTTCTTACCATAGAAAAATAAAGTAAGTAATTTATTTAAATATTTCATAAATGCATAAATTTTCTTAAACTTAGCCTAAAATACTCGAAGTCTTCATATTTTATATTGATGACAAAACGTGTATCACCCACCTTAACCTCGAAAGAAATTTTAGAAAGTAATATACGAATAAATTTTGCAAATATTTCAAGTCAATCAAACTAATTTATCAAATTCTTGTGAAGATTTTTACAATATTTTACAAAATTACTACAATCTACTCAAACAAATTCACTTATATAAAAAAACATTTATAAACTGTACTTATGTTAAAACAAAAAAAAAATTACGATATTATTATTCCTTCAGAGTTGTCCCGCTTTGCCTATCTAAAAATCTGGTCACCTCAATGAAAAAGAGAAATTGTTATTTTTACCATATTCCAGGCACTTTTTCCATATTTTCTCACCTTACTAACCTTCCCTGGACTTCCACGAATAATTCAAGACCACATTTAGCCAAATCGGTCCAGCCGTCTCGAGTTTTAGCGAGACTAACGAACAGCAATTCATTTTATTATATAGATATAATTTTAAAACGGATAATACAAGAATCCATTTCTGCAACCTAAAATAAAATGTAAGTCATTATTTTAAAAAACGATTTCCAAATATATTTTTCGTTGGCAGATGTTGTTTTTGTAAAGTTAAGTTATCTACATACATATATAATTCATCAGTATTTATTAAGAAAGTTAACAGTCGCGCTGATTAGTAAAAGACATTAAAAACCTTACTGCCTAATATTAAGACTAATAAATCGTTTTACTACCTAATTAACTTTATTTAGCAATGAAATTTATGTGCCTATATATAAGTAATGCAAGCTGTGTCTACTTAAAGTTAACATGCACAATGTTTTCTACATTGCTTGGTTTTATTTATGTAAGTTGTATTGTGTAATCTTTTTTGGAGAGGTTATAAATAAATAAATAAATCATTTTTTTTTATGCAACTTTGCGACGAGACGTGCAAGACGTTCACCTGATGGTAAGTGATACGCTAGCCCATGACAACGCGGTGCTAGTTAAGATGGTACACACTGCACCACATTGCGCTCGTCGCCTTGAGACATAAGGTGTTAAGTCTCGTTACCCCAGTAATTACACTAGCTACAGTGCCCTTCAAACCGGAACACAGTAATGTTTGCACACTACTATTTGGCAGTTGAAATAGGAGCTGCGGTGGTACCCATCCAGACGGTCTCCGGCAACAGAGACCTACCACCTTTGTAAACATCCTATCAGATAGTTTTCAATCGTAGTGATACATACTGGAGAACTTGCAGAGCAGCCCCTTGCGGTCGAACAGCTTCGCGTCGAACGGCGGCCAGTAGTAGAAGAGCAGCTTGGCGGCGGAGAGGCGCGCGCCCCACGTGCCGTGCGCCACCACGCACAGCACGTCGCGCACCGCCTGCTGCTTCATCGACATCACGCACTCCAGCAGCTGGCAGTGGTGCGCTGCGCGTGCGCATTCAACACAAACAAGTTAGAGTCAGTGGCGTACCTAGAACTTTTGCCGCCCGAGGCGATCTCCAGTTTGCCGCCCTTTCTATTATAAGTCAATCAAATAGTGGTTTTTATAAATTAACACACATAAATAAATTATTAAGTTATTTAATCAATATTAATTAATACACAGAGTAAATGTTTTTAGACATATTTATATGCACTCGTAAACATATTTATATAATATCTACTCTTCTAGCTTTCATACTACTTACTATAATGCTCGCAAAATTTATGTTATTTGTAATTTCTTGCTAAAATCATTTTTCGTATTAAAACCTGCTTGACAAAGATTATCAAACAGTTTGCAACAGAAACAATAAATACTTTTCTTCGATGGTGAATATACCATCCACGATCTTAAGAGCTTTTCGCCATTAGGCAAAATTTTAGTCGAAATCATATAGTTAATCATAATTTATATAAATCAAATACTAAACTTATAATAATCATTTATTATTAAAGAAAGAAAATAAATATAAAAAATGCCGCCCCAAGGTAAGAGCCGCCCGGTGCGGACCGCACCCACCGCCAAGGTACGCCACTGACTAAAGTTACTAGTGATACTCCTTGTAGCCAGAGACCGACCGACAAATCAGAAATGTGCAAACGACGCTGTAGCCCGTGGTTATTGGTACCTACACTTAACACTATAACTTAATCACAGAACAACGAGTGCAATGGATTGTTGCGTGCATAACCCTAACCAAGAGTAGCATTTTTATGGGCGCGATCTCTTACCATCAGGTGACCATCTTCCTCGTCTTATCACTTCATGGAATAAAATCATTACAAGGGCTAAAAGGTTTTGTATCTAAATATTACTGAAATTCACCTGGGTTACTAGAATGCTGGAACACCATCATGATTATAGCACCGACGGACTGCGACGCCTGGCTCTCTTCTTCTAACCCCGAATATTTTCGTGCTAGTACATTAATATACATTTTATTTATAAAGACATGACGAGACTCAAAATTAAGTCTTAAAGCTATAAACCCATTGTGGTGATAAGTAAAATAAACTAAACTACCGAACTAACACTAATCTTGAGAAAAACTACAGTTATACCATTTACAATTAAGCTATTTACAGCCATTATATTATACCAGGTGGCAGGTCTCTGTTGCCGGAGACCGTCTGGATGGGTACCACCGCAGCTCCTATTGCAACCGCCAAATAGTAGTGTGCAAACATTACTGTGTTCCGGTTTGAAGGGCGCTGTAGCTAGTGTAATTACTGGGGTAACGAGACTTAACACATTATGTCTCAGGCGACGAGCGCAATGTGGTGCAGTGTGTACCATCTTAACTAGCGCCGCGTTGTCATGTGCAAGCGTATCACTTACCATCAGGTGAACGTCTTGCTCGTCTCGTCGCTTAGTAGTAAAAAAAAAAAAGCTATCAAATAACATCAGTCACTTACTAATGGTGAAGGGCAGTATGTAGTAGCACAGCAGGTGTAATATCTCCTGGTGCAAGGAGGCGGGGAACACCGCCACGCAGTACGCGACGAGGTAGGGCAGGTTGTCGATCATGTCGTACTCCAGGAATGGCAGCAAGCAGCCAAGGCATTGCAACACAGCTTGACCAAACGCTGCGCCCAACAAAATGTACAATATATTTACGAACTGTTTAGTAAAAAAATTTTGCGTTGCTGTATAAAGATGCAGTGAATAGGCTTTAAAAGCAGCAAACCTTGAATGCCATATTGTATATGAGGAGCGGAGTCGACCAATTGTGAGATGGCGTTGAATAACCCCTTGTAATCCAAATTTGGGTAAAGCGCCATACGCTCTGCGTCGCTGTCAGCATCCCTGATCATCTCCAGGGGCGATCGGGGAACATCTTTCAGTACGCCTTAAAATAAATAGATATTAAAACGCTTCGCCTTCTAAGATTTTACCTACAAACATTTCTTGCAGCGTATTTTCTAAACTTTACTATATCCTCACTGTAATTTGATAATAATGTTTACTATTTTAAACAACCTTAATTTTTTTTCCTCCAAGGCTCATTGTATTTAGCAATCACATTTAAAATGCTTTAAACGGATTTATAAAAAGTAATTGTCTATTTATGATTTCAGTTTTGGATTCAGTTTTAATCACAGTTGTAGTTTAGAGTTCACCTGGTGATCACGTCGATATAACTCGTGCTAACCTTAAAAAATTGTACATGCTTAGGTTTGAATTAAAAATTAACTATTACATGTAATAGCAAATTTGACTTACTAAGAAGTGTCTGCGAGAAATATTTGACAGTGTTCGCGATGTCGACGCCCGACGGAAGCGGCGGGATGTTGTGCATCAGACGCAGCTGGAAGTCGTAAAGGCTCCGGATTTTCGCCGTGACTGTCGATCACATGCAAGTCAACAAAGAAACAAGTACACGTTCGTAAAACAGGATCACCGTAGTTCTAAACCGAAGTCGCAATTAAAGTAAAAAACCAATTTTCTATTTAGGCAATCGATGTACTCTTGATGTAATCTGTAATTTCAATATGGCTAAAGATTTAATTAGTCGCTCTTGGAACTAATCGTCTCTATAAACAAATGTGTACTCCCGATCACACAATGTGGGCCATTGGTGGGCTATTGGAAGCCCACATTGAATCACCAAATTGTGGTGGCGTCCATTTATCCGATATCAGCTCGACTTGCCCAATAAAATTCTAAAGGCTCCAATAAACATTCAAAAAACAGAATCAAAGTTTTTAGTAAGAGCCAAACAACATCGGATTAATTCTTTTGGCCCACCTTGTATATTTTTAGAAACTACTTTTAAGGTAACATATACGTAATACGCTTTCCAGTGTCACCAACTATAACAATCCCGTTGACCTGTTAAGAAATCTTTTACAACTAACAAAATATGTTGCACGCAGTTCAATAAGAGTCGCAAGTACTATAATGTTAGATATTGAGGAAAATAATTGTGATTTTGTTAGTAAAATAGTAAGTGTATCGACTTTTTTAAAAGATTAAAATGAAAAAAGAGAGGGTATGACATTACATACTCTCACGATAAAAGATGACTGTAAGTCTCGCGACATTCGTGTTTGGGCAGTGTGCGAGGTGTGAGCTCTGTGACTTTTTTTTATGGAAAAAAAGTTAATGCTTGACCGCGATCCCACCTGATGTTAAGTGGTGATGCGATCTGTGGTGGTAAAGCGCATTAACTTTGTATTAGCCTATTCACTCTTCTTTTGAAGACACCCACGTCGTAATTGGACGGGAACACTGACGCCGGCAAATTGTTCCACTCTGTTGCTGTTCTTATTAAAAAAGAGGAGCTAAACCTCTTTGTTCGTAAATTGGGGATGTTTACAACATGAGGATGGTGCCTTGTCGTGCGTCTGGAAAAGTGACTGGTGACGTGTGAATGTGTGAGGTATGGCAGATTAATTTATATTTGAAATAATGTTTCTAATAATATATTTATTATTTAAACAGGAATCCGAAAGTCTTCACATACAAATTGTATCATGCATTGAATTAGTTCTCATGATCTGCTCGGCGATCGACAATGCACAGATTCTTTTTGAATACATTTATGTTATTAATATTATTACATATAAATAATTAGGTACATTTTAAAAATTACACAATGTAGGTAGAAAACAATACTTTTTCAAGAATTGTAAAATTTTTTTTATATTTATTTTTTTCTTAATATCAATCGAATCTCTTTTCTATGCTTGTGTAATTTTGAAGTGACGATAAACATTTCTTTACGTAGGTATAACTATTAACTTGGGACTTTTACCAGGTGGTAGGGCTGTTGCCGGAGACCGTCTGGATGGGTACCACCGCAGCTCCTATTTCAACCGACAAATAGTAGTGTGCGAACATCACTGTGTTCCGGTTTGAAGGGCGCTGTAGCTAGTGTAATTACTGGGGTAACGAGACTTAACACCTTATGTCTCAAGGCGACGAGCGCAATGTGGTGCAGTGTGTACCATCTTAACTAGCGCCGCGTTGTCATGAGCAAGCGTATCACTTACCATCAGGTGAACGTCTTGCTCGTCTCGTCGCATAGTAGTATAAAAAAAAAAACGGAGATTACACGTGTACTTTACATTAAATAGCCTTTACAAACATCTTACTAATAAAATACTAATAATCTGCGTGCATAAATAATACTAATATATGCACGTAGATTCCATAGTGGTAAACACAGTGCCGAATAGAGACTACGTTACCATACTATTCGCCAAACTTCTGCAAGTAAAGCCTGAATTCTATTAATAAATTGTTAATTTTATTTAAGGTCTTGTTCATTAGATATATTTCACAATACTCATAAATGTAACAACAATATTAGTTAGAAACCGCTGTTCAATGAGAATTTTATCAAACATCCATGCAACATATACTCGTACATCATAAGGAAACAATCATACAACAAGGCGATATCTTAAAGCGAATTTTCGCACATTGTCACTGATTCACTAAAGTTAACAAACCCTAACCAACACATAAGTCTAACACAAAACATAGACTAACTTAAAACATTAACATAAATATAAATAAAATTGATTTTGAACAGTAACATAAGGTTGGCAACTAAAACTAAGATGTTCTATTTAATATTTATTTATTTTTAAATAGGTACTTAATCTGTACAAACACATGAACAATAAGCAAAAATAAGTTAAAAAATTAACATACACGATTAAATAATTATAATCAACTGAAAACACTTGAAAATTTTGTTAATTATTTGAATATTTCCAATTGTGAAATATTAATTTGATGTAACATAAACAGGAAAGCTAGAATAAATCATAATGTTTTAATATTATATACAGTGTTGGTGCATTTTGTCCACATATACAATTTTTATACCCAATACAATCTGTATATAGCATCAGTCATTTAGGTTTCTTTTATCTTGTTTCTGCAAGTTGAGAATATTGTGAAAACAAATGTTTGCTTTATTAATTTATTTTATTTATGGATGCATAAGAGATACACCCTCGCACTGCCTAATGGCAGCTCAATTCTAACAGAACATTTAATTGGACTTGTTGCTCAAATTGAGTAATTGTAGTTTACATGTCCTCTTTTTTCAATAATACACAAAATAAAGTCTAGTCAAAAGTGTAATTAATCCATTCATTGTATTTCAGTGTTTCTTAAAAAACAAAGATCAAAATAAAATTTGAAATGGTCACTGAAAAAACTTATTTTTTATTTTTAAATATGTGTAAAACATTTTATATAACACAAACATATAATGCCACAGGGGTGGAGGAGTGAGTGCACCTATGGAGATATCAATCACATACAGAAGAGGGAACATCGGGGAGTCACATAAAGTTGGCTTACCGTGCAATAGTACACAAAGTGAGAGGGAACCTGAACATACAGCTTTGTAACTACAAATAGACACAAATTGTATTGACCTATGTATATTGCAAAGTATATTGGAAGCCAGGTTTATAATAGAGAAATTTATCATTGTAAATATTTACAAAAGGTCATAGATATGAAGTAAGATAGTTTCAGCACATTTCAGTGGTTGAATAAAAACACTGATTACACAGGATGCCTCACACACCAATCTAGAGGACACATAGAGTACTAGATACAACAGGGCAGAGGGAGCAGCGGTCTCGCACAGACAAAGCAGGAGAAGACAGATGGGTGTGTGCACCGGAGACAACAATTACAGCCCGTCACAACGAGCTCACCTTTCTGGTTCAGCGGCTCCATAAGAAGCTGCATTTCGAACTGCGTGGACTGCATTACACACACAAAAAGCGTTCACTAAGAATGAGGCCGGTTCGGATACGGGCCCTTACGATCCTCTGAAAAAAAAATGTATTAAATTTGCATGCAAGCTCGCCGTAACACAAGGAAAGGTAGATCTTTCGAGAGCATTGCTTAAACAAAAACTTCATATCACAATATTGATGTATCGGCGGCAATATTACACTAATTATCTTTATATATTAGCAAATAAACCTGCGCGCGCACTTAAAAACAGCACTCGGTTCATTTATTAAGAACTTTTGTAGATTAAACGTTATTCTTGGACGTTACACTTTAATAACAAAACACAAATGGTGATTTTTAAAGGTTGAGAACACCATCACTTTTAACAAATTTCACAAGTATTTGTAAATCTTTCTTTCCTTTTGATTACGACAGAGATGTAATTAAATTTTAACAGCAGTAAAGCTACTCCTAAAGAATATTTTGCTTACATGCAGCGGCCCGAGTACCCATATTTATGAGCTGTATCTTGAAACTGCCCTGCATTTGAATGTCCGTCGCTCGCACGCACTGAAACGGTCGGGGATTCGATCGATAACATCAATATACGTAAAGGATAAGGCTGAAATCCTACGCCACAGCCGCCTGCCTGAAAGAGATGAGACCTAAATCTAGATTTTCTCGTCTCTTCGTACTATTGATCGCGTGGAATTTGATTTCGGCGCGCGCAAGTAGTGCCTACCGACGTGACGTTTACCCAAACAGGTTTAGAAAACAGGTATTTACTTTAAAGTACGCGCAACAGGTACCGGAACTTCTTTCAATTATTTAGTACTTTTATTTTGTTTATACTTTTTTACAAGAGTACATTACATAAAAGATTTTGTTAATATAATGCAGTACAAACTTTTAACATAGCGCACAATGTACTTATACACCCGTCAATATTTATATTACACTTCAATGAAAACCAAGAAAATCAAAGTTTAAGTATTTTAAGCATTTAAAGTATTTTGATCAGTTTTTTTAAATAGTGGGGGGGGGGAGAGCAGAATTTAAATTCCTAGTGATGACTTAAAATGTTTTTGGTATCTACCCATTGACATTACTTCTAATATCCGTTGAAACCAGAATTTTAATAAATAATAAAATTTATGTATTCGCGTAATATGTTTGATTTTTTTTTTAAATTTTCAGTTTCCACATCCTGTAGGTATTCATTTGTAATTTTTTGCTACTATTAGCACAAATTGTCACATGTTCATGTTACTTTTACACTTTAAAGAGAATTCTTGTAATTTCCTACCTTTAGATAATGTTTGTATTTCTTTTTTCTTGCGTTTTCTTCTATATTCTTTTTTGTCTTTATGCATTTTTTATATACTAAGTGTTCAAAACTAATTCGCTGCCATTCTGTTAGAATTATTGTCCTTGTTTTGTTGTTAGAAATCAAAGATTAACACTCGAAATTTAGAAAATATTTTAATGATATGAATAATTACATCACAAACCTAGACAACTAAAATTTCAATCACAGACATCACCATCAATAAAATATAAAACATTCCTAATTTTGTCGTTAAAAATAACTAAATTCTAATAAGGCTCCTGCTGCTTTATATACAAAAAACATATAAACAATAAAACAATATCACTCAAGAGAGTGCAGATTTGCTACAATGCTCGCCCGCTTTAGTTTATTGACTCATGTACCGTTGGCATTGAAAATAAATGGTCTTGGACCATTATGTCATCAACGGTTATCCATCGCCCCGGCGAGCGCTTGCTGTATCACTAGCTGCTGAGCGCTAATCAACTTCTTCAATTCCCTGACTTCCTGCGTCAACTGTCTCACATTCTCTGACGTCTCATCCAACCTCGCTTGGAGGCTTCCCAGCCCGGAGTATCCATATTCCCTGTAACCTGAGTCATTGTTGTTTTCATATTTCTTAAAACACGAATACGTGCCAGTAGTGGAGCCGTTCGACGATATTGTATGACCGTATTGTTTACGCATCTTTGCTATGTCGTAAGCAGCCATCATTATGTCCCTCGGCAACCTTTTCTCGCTAGGATTAAGAGGCTTCACGCTGAGAACAACTCTGTACGCCTGTGGTGAAACTAACGCAGAGGAATGTAGGATTTTTAAGAGACACTTTGGCAAGTATCCGTTAAATAACGCCAGTTCCATGTACGAGATTAGCTTGGTTTGCCTCACAAGTTTGGAGAGTCCGGCGGTTTTCCTCAATCCTTGTATATCGTGGACTGCTATACCAACAAGTAGATTCATTAGAACGACCGTTACAAACATGAGAAATAAAACATATGTTATTTGTGCTGAAAATTCCAGAAGCACCGGCGGATCATTTCCATCAGGTTCATTTAATAATAGATCCAAATTCAGCTCGCCTATCATCATAGTCAGCACGGTAATGAAACCCATAAACGGATTAGCAAAGGATGACGAGTCCGGGAATATTACGCAGAAGCTTATTGTGAAGCCGATTAAGATACAGGAGTAGGCCATCAGGAGTTTTGCAAATTCTTTTTGCACTTTTTGGTACATCGCAACGTAGGTTCCGAAAACTGGTAGCTGTCCAATCATCATCATGAGGTTGGTCCAACCTGCGAGCACAGCAAAGGCGCCGACATGATTCTGCCAAGTGTATGTTATGTTTGTATATATGTAAGATATGAGAAACACGCTTATGATCACAAACCATTCTATTATGTTCTCCGATTGCATTAGGTATTGTTTCACCGTTGAATAGCCGGCTATGCCGTAAACCTTTCTAAATATTTCGAATATCGTTATTCCAGCCAACACCCACCACTGCATTTCTATAACGAACGGATTTTTCCTAAGCAAGTCACCGAGGATCGATTGCTTCTGACACAGCTCCTGTTCCTGTATGGTTTCTTCCATATCCTTACTGCCGTTGTAGCAGTTGTGTGCCAAAGCGGTCAGCACATACAAAGTGAGACACAAAACAAATATAAAACTCAGGAACAGCCGCGCTACATAATATTTACGAATCTTCTCCCATTTAATGTACAGGAACGCCGAACACAACGGATGGAGTAAAACTTCCTTTTGACCTTCGTCTACAAATGTGTTAAGGTAGCTTATTTCGCGCGGATAACAATGCTGAAGAATGCTTCGAAAATCAAGTTCCAGTTCAACTTCTCTGTTGCTCGTTTGCGAATGGTGTAGTGTAATGGCACAGTCGAGCTTTCTCGTGACCATAGCGAGTGACGCAGGGGTTTTCCGCGCTATTACGTTAAGTGCAGAGTTACCTTTCTTCGATCTTGTCGTGACATCGGCGCCGTGGTAAATAAGAGTCTCTACACATGCGGAGAGTCCATCCAGTGCAGCAAGATGAAGAGGTGTAAACCCGTACTCGTCTTTCTGGTTCACATTCGCACCCCAACTAATCAGAGTTTCAATGATGTCGCAGGCACTGTCTGATTTGCCTATAGCAGCGTGGAGGGGAGTTCTCATATCAAAGTCCATAGCGTTGGGCTCGGCGTTACCTTTCCGTAGCAACGACTCCACGCACTCCAGACTGGCCGATCGGGCGGCGAGATGCAAAGCAGTGAAACCGCGATGGTTTTTTAAACTCGCATCAGCGCCTTTGGATATGAGTAAGTCAACACAATCCGCAAAACCACCGTCAGCTGCTAAATGTAAAGCCGTCGATTCCCTGTCCCCAACTCGTGTCCGCACGTTCGGGTCAGCGCCGGGTGTCTCCAAGAGTATCGCGAGACATTGTATCATGCCCAGGTCGGCGGCGAGATGGATCGCGTTCGTGCCGCCCGGTTCTATTAAATTGACGTCGACGCCGTGCGATATAAACAACTTGAGGCACTCGACGGAGTTGGCGCGGACGGCGCAATGCAGTAAACCTCCTTCACAATTGACGTACTTGACGGCCGCGTGGACGGACGCCCCGCGGCTGATTAGTAAATTAGCCACTTGTACTGAATTCCCGAACGCGGCACAATGGAGCGGCACGAAGCAGCGCGGCATGTAATTGGGGTCCGCCCCGCACGACAGCAAGTAGTTGGCACAATCCAGGGAGCCGCTGAACGCCGCCGCGTGGAGCGGGGACAGCCCCAGCGCGTCGAAGTACAAGGGGTCCGCTCCCGTCTCGACCAGCGCCGGCAGCAATTGATCCAGTCTGAGGAAGGCCGCCCAGAACAGGCACACGTGCCTTTCCGCTTCGGTCGAGTTCTTGAAGGTGCTCACCGCCGTCTCCAGCGTGATGACGCCCGACTCCAACTCGTCCAATAGGCGCAACCTGCCGCCGACCGCTCTCATTTGCTCGTGCGTGCTCTGACGTAACGAGTCGCCGCAGATGTGCGCAGTTAGGTCCAGGGGAGGCTCCTCGAAGCTGTCGTACATGTTGGGGGCGCTCTCGGCCGGAGGGGACGAGCCCGCGAGTACGTACTCGAGGTGCCCCGTGGAGGGGTAGGCCCTCTCGAGGGACTCCTCGTCGGCGGGCTGCTGCGCGCGCGCCGGCGAGCTGAGGGCGCGGGCGATGCGCTGCCTGCGCTCCATGTCGTCGGGGGGCGCGTCATCGGGCTCGTGGGGCGGCGGCGCGCGGCGCGAGCGCAGCCAGCGCCGGGAGAGCAGGCTGCGCGCGGTGGGCATGCGGGCGGTCGGCGCGACACTGAGCGCGCCCGCCGCGGACTGAATCGCGCGCACCTTCTTGTTATAAGGCTGCCGCCACACCGGCGTAACGTATTCACCTTTTTATTATAACAAGTGAATAAATTACAAGCTTTACAATGATCAGGAGTAGCAAATTTCCACACTTTAAATTATCTAAAGCTTGATTTTCGACGTCTAGAACATTCTCCTAGATTTTAATTAATATCTAAGCCACAGTTAACTTTTATCGTGAAACTAAAATAAATAAATGTGTACTTAAATTCTACTTTATCCACTTAAGTTGTGAGCGTTTTTGACCGTGATGTAATTTATCTTGATCCAATCATATATTCAAATGCTTTGGCTTCCTTGTTTCGAGTCGTTCATAAATTGTTTCCGTCCGACTGTTTAAGTATTTTAATTTAATAATACAATTAGTAACGATATCGAAGTACTGTCTAAAACAAATCAGATACTCCTAATCATTATTATTGTGTGCCATATTCAGTTTGATGTTAGGCCATCAGTTGGAGAGATCTTTACCGATCATCGCCTCTTTATATAGATCTTCGTTGTCGGTGTCGCTCTTGAGAGTGGTCGTAGATAAGTTTATATAAATGTTGTATTGTAGAATGTCCGCCGGCGGGTCCGTCGCCGCCCTTACCGCTGCACATATAATAGTTAACAATGGCGCGGCTCCGCGTCCGCCCGCGCGCGGTTTTTCTTCGATGTTATCATCAACTCGTCGCTTCGCGCGGTTTTGATACAATCGTCCGGCGTGATCAAATATTTAATACAGACATGTAATCACTTCACATGCTCATTGTTATACAGTTTTGACGTGACAACGTCTATTAAATTGGTATAAGATAGGACGCGCGTGCTGAGAAATGTCCCGCACATAAGTGGGCGTGGCTTACGCCGACCGCTAAGTCGGTATGCGTTTGCCCGAATTGGTTGAAAGTAAAAGATGTATTCTATTGCTCAATAATAATTAGAAATAAAATCCCTAACAAATATAATTGAGAGTTAGTATAACTTGATTTGTAACCCGATAAACATGTCAAACAAGAATAATAAAATTTATTATCAAAATTTTTTGTGATATAATTAATAGACGTTGTCACGTTAAAATACATAAGTGCCCTGCACATATAACACAGAATTTTTTATTTGGGAAACAATTGTAATTGGGAAAAAAATTGTACACATTTTAATCTTCTGGTCATCTTGTAACGCGTACAGCTTCGAAGTCAGTCATCTTCCACGTCATACATTAAGCTGGAGAGACACAGAACAGTAACTCCTGATGCATAGTATCGCTATTATCCGTCCGAAGTTACTATGTCACTTTATGTTATTATGTTTACTTTATAATTGACTACACAATAGACAGTTCTCACTGGATTCATAACACTTATGTTTGAGATCTCATAACTTATTACAATGGTCTGAATATAATGATTACTTTGTATTTACACGAACACAAAGAAGCAGTTGAAATGTTAAAATTACGAAATAAATTAAATGAACGCTAAAATCAGGAAATCTTTTTATTGAAAAATTAACTTCACACGAGGACATTACACCTATATACTGCAACTGCCAAATTGGATATGACACAATTGTAAATAATTATTCATGAAGTGTTCTAAAATTACTGAAGTAACGAGACTTTAAACTTTGTGTCTCAAGGCAACGAGCGCAATGCGGTCCAGTGTTTATTACCTTAAGTAGCGCGACCTTGTCATCGGCGTAACACTTACTATCAGGTGAACGTCTCGCTTGTTGAGTTACGAGAAAAAATAAACAAAATTTAGTTCACACGCCATTCTATTGAGGTAGATTACCATCGATGTAATCTTGTAAAAATATTTTCCCAACTATTGTATGCCGGCAGAAAAACTTTATATATGTGAACTAAACGCGGCTCATTTGTAATGATTTTGCTATTTTTAGTTAGTTTGATAGTCATTTAAACTTAAAAATTGTTTGCAATTTCCATTCGCATGATTGGTAAGGCAGTAGCGCAGGACCGATCGGCGTGGAGATCCTTGAGGGAGGCCTATGCCCAGCAGTGGGCGTTATCCGGCTGATAATGATGATGATGATTGGTAAGGCAGCACAGCAGTGTACAACGAAAGGCTGAAATGATAAGGAGCGACGTTTTTTTAATAATTCATGACATTAAACGTCATATTACATGTTGTATAATAAAAGAAAATGTTTATACTAGAAATAGTACTTAGTTGAAAAAATATTTTGTTTCTTTAGGGGATATTTATATATATTATACTATATTGATCACTAATAGTTTTACTTATTAAGATGTAACAGTAAATTATAGAAAATCAACAATTCACCAGGTGGTAGGTCTCTGTTGCCGGAGACCGTCTGGATGGGTACCACCGCAGTGACTATTGCAACCGACAAATAGTAGTGTGCAAACATTACTGTGTTCTGGTTTGAAGGGCGCTGTAGCTAGTGTAATTACTGGGGTAACGAGACTTAACACCTTATGTCTCAAGGCGACGAGCGCAATGTGGTGCAGTGTGTACCATCTTAACTAGCACCACGTTGTCATGGGCAAGCGTATCACTTACCATCAGGTGAACGTCTTGCTCGTCTCGTCGCAAAGTGGTATAAAAAAAATATAAATTATGGTTTGGATAACTACAAGTTGTATTATATATACTAACAATATTGCTTGGCTCTTATTGTCGTCTGTTTATAAATAAGTACATTATTTTGTATATGCTATATTAGATTAAATTTAACTGTGAGTGCTCTTCAAGTTTTTGTCGAACAATAAAAATTCAGACACAGATATTTTGTGGCTGAGGCTCTTAATCTAATTAGATACAGAAAAGCGCAGATTCTCAACATAAGATTTAATAACGTGATACCGTTTTACAAAAATAAACGTGATGAGGCAAACTGCACATATAAAGCGATAAAGCTAAATACGCAGAAGATGTGTACTTATAATATATGTTCCGGGTCCTTCTTGAAGACCTAAAAGTATTTAGTAATCGACGATATCGTTTAAAACTAACTAATTTATCATTACAAAACTAATTACTTTTCTAGAAGCAGTTAAAATATATCGTATGCTTGTTTTTTTTTATACTAATATGCTTCGAGACGAGCAAGACATTCACCTGATGGTAAGTGATACGCTTGCCCATGACAACGTGCTGCTAGTTAAGATGGTACACACTGCACCACATTGCGCTCGTCGCCTTGAGGCATAAGGTGTTAAGTCTCGTTACCCCAGTAATTACACTAGCTACAGCGCCCTTCAAACCGGAACACAGTAATGTTCGCACACTACTATTTGTCGGTTGCAATAGGAGCTGCGGTGGTACCCACCCAGACGGTCTCCGGCAACAGACACCTACCACCTATAACTGCAGTATTAATGCTGTAATGTATATAGCTTGTTAGATTTTGATTACAATGAGGTGCAGGTATCAGTGGGTGACTAATACGTAACATGGGAACAGTGGGAAACATAATGGATATGCAATATCCGTGATCGAGCGGAGCCGATCGATTGTCGATTGATATGTGCCGAGGCCGTGGGAGAGGTCGCACAATGGGGCACAATACACCATGACGATCAGCGGGACAATTCGCTGCTTCACGTTTAGGCAGCTAATACCTGTTTTTAAATAGAGCGCAAATATACTCCCGGACACATCTATCGGCCCACCACCCAGTGTTTAAAGTTTCGACAGTGTCTAGTTAAAAGTAAATGTTAGGTGGAGCAATAAGTTTTAATGCAGTTTTGAAGCAGATTTATTGGTCAACCTCTATGTAGGTTTATTTTTTATTTTTTTTGTAATTTCGAATTGATTTGGCAGGCAGAAGTTTTACAACTTGGGCGACTATTTCAGGCAGAGTATCCATATTTTTTGGTCAAAACTGGCTCTATGTTTAGATTTGCCTTTTTATGGAACCAAAAATCGGACACATCAAAAAAAATATCCAACTTGTGCGAAATAAAATAGTTTTCTCCATTCCTGGGCCGTTGAAAACAATGAACAGACTCGAATTTTCGTTTCTTTTTCATAATCCTGAATTCAAAATTAAAAAAAAAAAAATACATAAGAGTTGACCAAAAAATCAGCTTTAAAACTGCATTAAAACTTGTTACTCCACCTAACATTTATTTTTAGCTAGGCACCGTTAAAACTTTTAAACACTAGGTGGGCCGGTAGATGTGTCCGGGAGTGTAGTATAGTGACAAGAGCAAAAGTCAATTACTAAGAGATGCTAAAGTAATACAACTGCAATTAGAGTCTAACGCTGACCACGGTCCTCAAGCATGAGGGAACGTCCTAAGAGAGAGTACTAACATTGCTGCGTATCGGTTTCTTCAATAGTGAATCATATGTAAAGCATCAGTCGAAAGCTCTGTCGATTTTGATTATTTTTCAAAACCATATGCTATCATTTACAGTAAGCTCCTAGATCGGTTGCGCCAAATGGTTCAAGTTCACGCGTTCAAGGACTTGGATATCTGATGCCGAGTGTAAACCAGCCGATCGGAGTAAACGGTCGGAAGCGAGCAATTGCGGCCGCTCCGCCTCATCACGGTCATGATATCTGGCATCAGATATCAGACGTAATTCATCTTGTAAACAAATTGCTGACAGAGTTATACTTACTATTCAATGCGTCTTTTTATAAATCAATATATTAAGAGATGATACGAGTGTATCCACACGTCCGCCGAATAATTTTCAGTTCAGAAAATTACTAATCTCTAATATACAAGAAACAATTTAAAAAATAATAATTTCATTACTTGGATAAACCCTTTTTGGATAGGACTGTGAAATAGAGATAGGGAAAAGGATATGCGCTGGCAGCTTCGCCTCTCTGATGAGTGAAGACGCTAGTCGTCCAAGGTTTTTAAAATTTTGCAGAGAAGCTATAGCCGACGCAACAAAAAGAAATAAAGATTAAGACTGAAATAGAAATTAAATACTTTGATATTAGGATAGGCTATAGTAAGAAATTTTGTATTAGAAAGTAAGGAGAGACCAGACGGTGATATTAGTAGTAAGTATAGACATAGGAAAAATAAAAAATTCTGGGTTATATGTGCAGGGCACTTATGTATTTTAACGTGACAACGTCTATAATTATATCACAAAAAATTTTGATAATAAATTTTATTATTCTTGTTTGACATGTTTATCGGGTTACAAATCAAGTTATACTAACTCTCAATTATATTTGTTAGGGATTTTATTTCTAATTATTATTGAGCAATAGAATACATCTTTTACTTTCAACCAATTCGGGCAAACGCATACCGACTTAGCGGTCGGCGTAAGCCACGCCCACTTATGTGCGGGACATTTCTCAGCACGCGCGTCCTATCTTATACCAATTTAATAGACGTTGTCACGTCAAAAAGGGGGACGATGGATACAAAAAAAAAACCCTTTTTGGAGTTTTTTATTTAATTGTCTCTATGACTAACACCTACGCTTTATGGATATTCCTGGTTTAATTCCGAGGCATGTTATGAAGTTTCGTTAGTAGCCGGCTTATTGGAATTACTTGTTACCGCAGCGATTTAAGTCCAGCGCTTTTTATACTAGTATATATTAAATTTTGCACACAGTTGCTTGTCGGCAGGAAACCCTCCGTTGAGATGAAACGCAATAATTTGGTTGTTATTTTTGATTCCACAAGACGACGTGATCAATGGTGACGCGCCTGCGCATAATAATGTAGCGCTAGTAAGACGACATACACTGCAACACCTGCTCGTCGCATTGAGACACAAGATGTTAAGTGTCGTTACTCCAGTTGCACAAACACGGTGTATTTGGAGCTGCTGCGGTCTCCGACGACTGATGCCTCCCACCACTAAAATTGTGTTGCCAACATTACTAACATTATTCTTACAATCAAAATATGACAATAAAAATGAAACAACATTATTGTAATATTTATTTATTGATATACAGAATGTAGAGCTTTTATTATAAACAATGTACAGGTTGTTCAAATGTTAAACATTACGCGGAGACGAACGGAACCGGGATGCGTTACTAGTGCAGGCGACGCACGAGGGCGGCGTGCGCGTGCGCAGCAACTACGAACCCATAAAAGCGCACACAAGTGTTTCTTTACAAACATGTTGTGTATGCTTGTGTATTTACTGTCTTCCGCTGGCTCTATTATAACAGTTGATATTTTGTTACGCAATATGAAAAGTTAAAAATCATATAAAAATAACTTAGCAACCAATTTAATGCAAACGAAACTAGTCACATATTTATTTACAAAATTTCCGAGTCGTACATACTCAGTTTTATTTTCGTCTAACTTCAGCAATAGGTATAAAGCATAATGTGATACATCATTTCATAAATAGATAATTTTGACATGTTTTGGATCGCTGTCGAAGCTTTCTTAATAACTTCAGTGATGTCTGCGCACGCGCATACCGCGATAAAGTTAAAAAAAATAACTATACAAAGTAATAACGAAAAGAAAAATATTTGGATAATAACGTACCGTTTAATCTAATGTACTAACTATTAAAGCTTAAAGTAACACACGCTACGTATATAAATTAGGGATTATGTACAAAATTATACAAAACACAGACGACGACCGGGCGCGTTCGTTATGTGTTGTGAGTTCTGTTGCGGCGCGTCAGCGGGAGGGGGAGGTGGGTTGAGAGGGGAGGGCAAGAGGATTGAGAGGGGAAGTGGAGGAGGGAGAGGCAGGCATGGCACAATACGCTCGGAGCTAAGTGCGAGGAAGCGAAGGGTCACACCTCCCTAACGCGCGGCAGAGAGTGGATTTCGTTCATAAAAATATCGATGTGAGAACATCGATGTTCATGAACGACATATCGATTATTATCAAAGTAAACTGATGAACATATTTAAAAAAATAAATTGCGAAATATATCGCATCATATAATCGGGATGTTAAACATAAAAGCTTGAGTGAGTGATCAAAAATGCGAAATAGACTGACTTTCCTTGTCCCCCTCCCATTCCCCCCTCTCCCTATCTCCCATTAAGCTGAGGAGGTGTGACTTGTCGGACTTAGGTCGAAAAGATATGGGATCGTGATGTAAAGACAAAAGCGTGCAATGATGGACTCAGAGCCGGCTGAGTCGCACAGACGTTTTGACGGCATACGGGTCGGATGGGTGGGCGAGCGTTGTTTAAAACCGCGAACGCTTTGGTTCCTTTCGTCGAACTGTTAAATCTCTCAACGATACATTTTCGATCGGTTTTTTTTTATATTAATTAGTTGTTAGTAGACAATCGAATGTTATAGACTCGAACCTGCTCCCCGCAGGCTATATGATTTAATATACACTAAAACTATACTTGTCTACGCAAACATACGCATACTAAGTATATGCCGCTACACCTTTCCTAACATTGTATATAAAAATCACATTTAATTATTACTAAAGTAAAGTATTCTTTGTTAGTTAAAATATTTAGTTAAGTCTTTCCGTTAAAGTTATGTGTGTGGGTATTGAGAGGAAACTAGTTAGTATTAAAAAATATCGTTCCGTAACGAACAGACAAAATTCAATAGTTATACGTTATAATATATTATTTATATGTGTTTATATCTATACAATACTTACATTTACAGTTAGTAACGGATGTTTGTATGAAAGTACTCAACATTTGATTTTGAGAAATATTTTTTTAGTTCAGCAAATATAATCATTAGCCAAAATCCGTGATAATCATAGAAAAAAATGTTCCTTATGATAATATAATTGCAGTCCATTAATATACATAAATTAGTGAGTTAAAGTCCGCATGTCACTAGATTTCTGTCTGATGAGCTATCAGTGGATATATGTAACGTTATTTTATTATCCACGGTTGTACAGGTTTCTCTATGTTATTTCGTCACTCTCATAGGGGGCAATTGAACGAATACATCGACACCAGCTAATCACACTCCTTTAAATTCGACGAGGCGCTACCACGGCTGATTTACTTCAGAAGGCAGCATTTGAACTTGAGATACTGGTGCATGCTGTTATCTAGCATGAAGAGTCTAAGTGGTTTGCTTCGACTGCGTTTAAAAAGTTCTATAAACCGCTTTCCAAATAGGAACCGTGGTCTATACGGATGCATAGAGAAGGTGCAATCGAAAACGGACTCTAACACAACTTCATAAGAGCACTGTTCCCATGAGGGCTTCTAGAGTAGTGATGCTCAGGCTGCTTAGCGCGTCGCTGCTGCTACACGCAGGAGTACTTGGAGCCGTCGTCTGCGGAGTAGCAGTGGTGGCAGTGCAGGCGCGCGCCGCGCACGCGCACGTCCGCGCCGCCGCTGCCGTCGCCGAGCCGCGCGCCGCACACCGCGCACGAGAAGCACCACACGTGGTAGCATAGCGACAGCGACTCGATGATCATCGCGGCGCCGCGACCTGTGGACAGCGTGACCGTCAATCCCACCGCTGGCTGAACGTCAACACATACACCCACGGCAGCGACGTCAAACGGTATCTTTCGCCAAAGACGGTCTACGAAGATTAAGATGGTAGGAAGGTCTGTTGCCGGAAACCGTATAGATACGTTACAGTAATGTGCAAACATTACTGTATTCCGGTTAGAAGAAATGACTCAAGATAGATACAAATTTCCAAATCTGACAACTAACCTCCAGTAATGGACAGAGATTACAAAAAGAGAAGATTAGAAGAGCGCCGCAGCGCTCTAGTGACTTTAGTGGGATAAAGATTAAAACCACCGGTAGTTTAACAGACATCTAACAGAGCTGTAGGTTAGTGATTGTGTCCAGCTGGAGACTTGCCATTAGGTTACATATGAAGCGCTTACGCACCTAGCTCCTCGCCGCAGTGTGAGCACTTCCGCTTGCCGCTAACGCTGAGCAGCTTGTCCTCCCTGCCGTCCCGCGCCGGCCGTTTGTAGTCGTGTGGCAACTGTTGTTGGCTGAATACATTAATATCATCATATTAATACGCCGAGTATACAAAAAAATACTTTAGATATTTTATATTTGAAACGACTGAAGCAAGAAGACTTAACATGTTATGGTTTAAGACGATCAGCAACATTGTTCTTTTCGACTTGAGACATTAGATTTCATCTTAACTAGCACTACTATGACATTTTGTTTTTTGCTTAACGGCGAACGTATAATTTGCCATCAGGTTAAATACCCGCGCGTCTCGTCGCTTCGTGGATTAAAACTATATACTTTTAAAAATGTAATGTTTTAGTTGAAACAAAGCCACAGGGAGAGATATGTGTCAAAGGGAGCCGATGGTGACATGGAATGCATACTTGAAGGAAGTAGCGAACAACTTAAGGGCATCAATAAAATGTGTCGTTCTTACTAATAAAGTTAAACTTAGTTATGTTACAAATATACTCTCTCAGAGGAAACGGAGTTGATACTGCAGTGTGTATATTCTGCTACTAAAATTTAATAGATTACAACTAGCCAAATTAAGTTCACACTTCTACATAATTCACCAAAAAGGTCTCACGCTCATCATCTGCCGATACATCCTCGATGCCGCGGTGACTTTAGCGCTCTTCTTGGGAACCGGCGGTCTAACAATTGTTAAAATACTTTCACTATCGACACGCTGTCACCGACTGTCTAAGAAAGTAGATAGACAAGAGTCTATTCTACCATCAACAATAATTTAATTAGTTTTAAAAAGCACAGTGGTAAGTCAAATTAAAGTAGAAATAATAGTAACAGAGCATGTAGTGATGTGAAAAGAACCTGCGCCATATCGTTATGAGTACACCCGGTATCACTAACCATCAGGTGAACGTCCCCTTCCATAGAATGAAAAAAAGCTTATTTTCATAACACTGCATTCCCGTAGTGAAAGTAGTTCTTTTATTTATAAATACCTTGAAGCAATTGTAAATGCATTAAGTTCATGAAACTATAAAAAAGCGCCATCTATAAGTTGTATTAAAAACATCCGAAAAAGTTTTATTATTACGATACAAGATGGCGTTGTTGTAAACGGCCTGTAAATTACACTCGTTTACCTGTTTGTAACGGGAAGCATGTGGTGCTGGTTGTAGACGCTAGCGGGTGTGGGGACGGGGTGGTGCGGGACGTCGTGGTAGGAGTGACGCTGGTTGGCGCGTATCCTATTCTTGTGTTCCTCTATCCGTCGGTGTTCCGCTTCCTAAAAATTTAAGTAGTGAAGTATAGTTTAACTTCCATTAGGTTAGTTGTACGATAAGACGTTTGTGAATGCTGATTGTTTCTGTATCGAGATTGAAGGATGCGGACCGATTAAAGTAGAAGTCTTTGGATTAAATGTGTGTTGTGTGGAGTAGACGTTTTTCGGTCGTTAATGAGAAAATCATTGTTATAAAGTTAAAAGCAACAATTTAAGAAAAGTTACCATTAAGTGTAAAGTTAAGTTCAAATGGAAGAATCTAAAAGGAATTAGTAAGAAACTGATAATATCTCTAAATCCCCAATAATTTTAATAATATAATAAGTTATTCAAAAGAATAATTTCTGACTAGGCGTAAAGTAATCTTGCTTAAACAATTTACATACAATGCCATCATTACCTGTATCAGCCAGTGCTGGTGGTAATTGTAATTAGCTGGTTTCCTGTTACGGGCTTGCATCCAGTCGGTGTTGGAGATCAGTTTGGGGGTGGGTGCCGCACTTAGTGCCTGGAATTTGAATGGTTCATCATGTAACACAAAATCACGACCCTATAACCAAGGGTAGTTAATAAATTCCATTGATAAACAGCACGTCGGCAGTCATGAGGAGGTGGTATCTATTGGGTGAGGTTACCTGCAGCGTGTGCCGGGTCATTGGGTGGTACTGTCCGTTTGCGTTGGGCACCTGCTTGGGGCGCAACTGTACCGCATTGCGCTCCACATTCGCGTACTCAACAGCGGATGGTACGCGGCTGCTCCTGCAATTGTATAGAAATCTATTGTATTACAGTTTGTCCTAATTTTTATTACATCGGTCATTGATGACACATTTTTTTATCTATAATGGATTAACATTTGTCCTCCATTTACCATGGTATTAAGTGACAACGAGGCTGGTGGTGTGCTTTCCCAGAAGGCGCTGGCTCATATGTTGTCAGTCGGAACACAGCTATGCTGTTATGGTGACGATTATTTACATTATAAGGATGGTAGTTAGGCAAGGACGAAAAAAACTATACCAGGAACACGTGGCCACGGAATTACAGCCGTCAACCGTACTCAAACAATGTCAGTAAGTGGTAAGATAAACGTATGGTAAGAATAAACAAAAATTTTGATAGAGAAAATAAGTTACACGTAGATCGCTTATCTGTGATATTCCCAATTTTTCGTGTTATCTTAGTAAATGACAAGTACAAAGATAAAAGTATAAACTTGGGAAAGCCTTGTCCGGTATTTGCATACGAGGATATTAAAATTGTTTAAATAAAACGAGTTGCACGCTCCAAGAGAACAGGGCCATGCTCTTTATTTCGAAAGGTCGAGATTTTAAACTCAATGAATGTACAGACTAATGTTTTTTTTTACTATTTTGATTGTTATAATATAGTAGAAACAGCAAGCAGCAGTAGCAGAGGTGAAGGCTTTAAATAGACAAACCTCATCGTGATTTCCCTCTCAATCGACTCCCGGCTCCTTGGCTTCGGCGGCAGGACGGGCTGCTGCTGCCTCATCACGTTCGGCACCATCCTCCTCTCCGGGTACTTGCTTTTGTCCTCGTATAGCACTCTCCTGCTTTCCTCCACTCCAAAGTGACTTTGAATGTGTTCCTCGGACACAAAAGGCTTCCTTTTCATGTTTTCGTCAAACACCGGCCGCTCAGGCACCTTCGGCGGCATCGGTGTATGGCTTTCACTGATCAATAGATTTGGCATTGAATGTCTGTAGTTTTGGTTGGCCTTTTTCACAAGATTGATCGGCGTTTTTTCAGCAACGTGCGCAACACTGGACACGTCCTGAACAGACTTTTGTATTATCCTGTTCTGATCTCGGAGGAGGTTCTCTCTCTGCCTCTTCAACTCTTCTTGTTCCAGTTGCAAGAGTTCCCTTTCGAACCGTAGCACTTCCTATTGGGGGGTTCACATTAGTTTGTTACATTTTAATGTTGCCTGTCTCCAGTTAAGGTTTTAGTGTAGCAACTGATTGGAGTGCGATAAAGCGGACGTGGTAATTAAATGTTCGATGAGCTGTTACAAATTTCGGTTGTGATTATAAACATAGTATTTTAATATTAGCATTAGTTTTCTGTTTGATAGCCACGGACCGAAAAATGTCACCTTGATAAGAGACCGTTCGTACATAAACTGTATTTACAAGTGTTTCAATGATCTACTGATTAATAACGATAGTGTACGAATGACCTCTTACTGTTTGGAGTTTAGTTTAAAACGTTGCAATCACCTTTGTATGAGCATCGTCAAAGTGCCCGTCAGGCCAATCTTCGTTAGTGCGAACCGCCTGCAATGTGAAGCCGCGGCGGCCATCTTGTTTAATGTTATTTACACACACGGAATGGCGGATGATTACAGAGCATAGGTTATTAACACGGGTTACACGCTGTTCAAAAAGACAAACTTAAGTGCATTGAAATAACTTTTACGTGACAGGTTCATTATAAAACTGATATATAAAAGTTAACTGAAAATGTTAAAAGTTTGTATAAAAAGATCATTAAGGAGAAGCCACGTCAGCCATGCATTGAAATTCAAATAGAATACATACGAGGTATAAATAAAAGGCAATGAAATAGTGTGATAACAATATTTTTATTTATGCAAGAACAATAGATACAATAAAAGCTTTAGCCAAAACTACTTTACAAAAAATAAACTCTAGAAAATATTCATTATATTTAACAGTACCAGATTGTATAACTGACGCTATATTTAGAGACGTGTAGGCGTTAAAAAGCAGTGCTATGTTATAACAGCGGCATTTATAAATAGCTTCATGTCACTTTACCAAAACCAATTCAATGGATTTTGTAGGAAGCAATATAAGTTCAGAAACATTTTTATAGTTAAACTATATTCAACAGCGGTAAGTTTAATATGTTAGTATTATTTATATTCTACCATTGCTACATACAAAATCATCGATAATAATGATGGGGGATTTCCCAATAAATATTTACATTGTACCGAAAGATTGATTAAAAGATGTTTGGGTGTTTAACCATCACATGTAAACCACTGTTAATATAATTAATTTAAATAACATTTATGAAAATAAAAGAAAGTAAAATATAATAATATACACGAATCACTTAACGAAGTAATTTTAGAAACAACTATTCTAACAAACTTCAATCTCATTTCTCATCTCACATTAACCTTTATACATATACATTTCGTAGAAGAAATCAATGCGAGATACTTATAGGAAATTATCCGTTTCTACAGATAAATATCCAGAGTAAAGAGTAAATGGGGTATAGCATTAATATAGGCGAGAATAATATTTTTTCAAAAAGTTGTGCGATTACAATATTAGCTTGAGAATACTTCAAGTTATGATTAGTTTAGTTAGTTCTCACCTGCTGCTGTTGTATTTTTTTATCCAAACTATCGATTTTTGTTTGGTCGTTGTCGGACGACGACAGAGAAGTTAGTTTCGTTGCCAAGTCTTCTGTGAACTGTTCTGTCGTCTTTTTTGTAGATTCCTCCTCGTCAGATGTTACTGTTACATGCGTGTAGGGCTGGAAATTATTATTTTGTTAGAATATTAGTAACATTTAACTAAGTAAAGTCGCGGTAACTTAGTCAACGACGTTTCGAGAATGCGTGGATTTGACTCCTACTAAGCCCGAGTTTCCGGACAAGGTTTCATGGACATATGACAATGACCAACTCCCACTTGGCAATCGTGGTGGATTTATAACGGCCTTCACTCTAGGTTCTGAGAAAAGGCAACTAGATGCATACAATGATTGGAAAACTATTCTAGGATAGTGATGAAGTATTATGATCAAGTTTTTTAAACGGTTTTAAAGTTATCAAAATGTAATCTACGGAAAATTCTCTTATTGCAATAACATCGTTAGTATCATAATTCTCGCTATACCTCGCTATTGTCTCTGCTATGTGGATTAGAAGTTTCAGGAGACGATTGCCCTTTATACCAAGCTTCAGCCGATGGTCCCCTATCAATGTCTACACCGGAATCCCTACTGTCCCTTAACTTTGCGTCCATATCATGGGAAAGTGTTTTTTTGTACAGTAGTTTTTCGATCTTGGTTTCTTCTTGGAGGAAGGATGTGATATCGGGCCGCGGCGCCAGAGTCAGATCTGCGTCCAGATAACTGTCATCGACTTGTCCTTCTATGCCGAGGAAAGATGTGCGCTTGTTGCGTATTTCCTTCTTAATGCGTCGAGCGGAGCTTGTGTGTTTGAAATTCCCCTAAATCAGAAAAACGCGTTTAGTAATTTTTTTTTAAATATATATTGAGGGAAGATCCATCGTTAAAGCAGTGTAGTACTTAAAGGTTATCTAATCTAATTAAAATATGTAAAACATTATTATTGCTACAGATAAGTTTTATGACTTCACAACGCGCATTGCACGCCTATATAATAATAATGCCATTTATGCATTTAAACTTATCAGCACATCAACATTTAACTATTACTTGTTAATTTAAGTTAAAATAAGATTTGAAATATTAAGTATTCAAACATTATGGTTCTATCATTTTTGCATACATGTATGATATGCCCTCCCATGACAATGTGGCACTAGTCATAATATTTTAATACACATCACATAGTACTCGACGTCTTGAGCCATAACATGTTAAGTTTCGTTTATCCCAGGAATTCCTAACACAATAATGTCTTATCACAGTTAGTAATATTATATCAAAGCCATTTAAAATTATAGGATAAAAAAATTTATGCATGTCTTGAAATATAAAAAGTTTAAAATATATCAGATATACTTACATTTCCAAGAAGTTCATCATCTGCGGCGTCATCAGTTGGCGGAGGCGGAGGCTTCTCTTTAGGAGGCTCTAGAACATTAGACGGCAGATCAAGAGGAAAAGCGTTCGCTTCATCTACTGTATTTTGATAGAATATGTCAATGTTCTCATACAACGGGGTAACCGACACTTTGTCATCGATATCAAAATCTAATACAGCCTTATCAACAACTTTAGCGTCACTCATACAATCTTCTGATTTCAATGCCTCCTCCATTTTGCTGCTATCTCCCACACTATCCTCGGAATCAAGCTCTTTGAATGCCAGCTCTAAAGCGTCGATCACCTGAAGATTATTAATTTTTTTCTTAGAAAGAGAAAGGTAGAAGGAAATATAAAAATATTCATTAATAACAACAAAGCTAAAATAAAACAATTATTAATAAAATCTGAATAACTTAATTTTGTTAAATTGATAGAAAATAAATATTCCTGTAAAACTTAAGTCACTATTATAATTATAAAGTAATTAAAAACGATCGATGTTAGTAAGCGAAAGCATTCATGTAAAATTCAAAATAAAGAAGAATACATGCTAAGGTCACAAGCAACAAACAATTAGTTATCATACACATAGCAAAAGTGAACAGTTAGAACAAATGTCATACCTAAAAACTAGTCTTACCTCGCATTAACCCATCACCAAAAGCTGATGTAACAAGTCCATATGAAAAACCTTCGGGTGAAATAATTATGACAACATTTCAGCGAGAGGCGTGAACAGACACTCCGAGCCTACTAAGTCACAATCACAAGATAAAGCCATGTTTGATTAAGATATGAGCCGCTTAGATAACATTATGTTTGTTGTAACTCATAAAGAAGTAAACCCTCATACTTCTAAGAATAAACACTCAGTATTATTAAGTAATTAAAACGAACAGGAGAATGAGTACGTACTTAAATAAAACAAGAACGTAACAGTGCAATGTATATTTTCGATAGTATGAATTTACAAATACCACGTTATAGAACAATTTCTAATGAATGTAAAATGCGGCAACACTGAAAAATTCCAATAATCATATACGTTCGTATCAAAACTACACAACCCTGTAATTTACACTACAATTACAAATGATTTTTGTGTTAACCCGATAAATATTAATTTGTTTTAGCACAACAAATTCAATGGTGTAATGGTAAGCTAATTCTCAACTACAAATGAAATGAATGATATACTGTTATATGGTGTATACGAATCAATTAGTAAAACTAGGCGTGAGTCTAGACTTATGCGGTATGATATAACGTGATCCGCTGTCGGAAGACTGGTAACATTAAATCAAGAGATCATAAAAATTCTAGAAAATTTAAAGCCTATATCAATATTTCTCATCTCTCTTGCAAAACGCAATTATGAGGAATAAGTACAGGAAAATTGTTTTCAGCATTTAATGCAATAGGCCCTATTTAATTGCTATCATTGGCAGTTGTTAAGCGCGTATTATTTGTTGTCTTTACTGTCGTTTTGTTGTTAATGAAAAGAATGGTCTTCCTTCTGTTGGGCTCTGGACAACACTTAACACGTTTCCGCCAGAAAGGATTAGAATCCTGCATATCGTTTATGGCTGTGTTTGCGTCATGGTTAGTATTGCTGCTTTCAATTTGTTTTTTATCAGCATTACATTGTGTTATCGGGTGAATGGGTTCGCACAGATCACCGTGATCTGCGCTTTTATGGGTGGGTGATGTTACATCAGCTACATTATCACTGAGCGTTTTATGGTTATCGTTAGTTATTTTTAGCGTTTTAATGGAATTCTTTGGTGAAATGTTAGTAGTAGTTGTAATGTTAGAGACAGTTACCATTGGCATGCTTTTGCAGTTAGTAGATTCGTTAGTAGGACTAGCTTCATTAACATTAACAATGTTCCCTTGACCAGTTTTTACATTGGTGCAAATTTCATTCAAATTTAATTGTATAGTCATCTTTCCCTGAAAGACCACTGTATCGCCTTCTGATGCAGTAGACGCAGGATCATTTAAACTTACACTGGAGTCTTGGTTGTCCAAACTTTTAAGAGTGTCTTCATCTTCTCTGTCGATTTGAATTTCAGTCACATCATCGGTAACACTTAATTCTTCTTGTTGTGACAGTGCTTGAACGTAATTGCTTCCACTGTCTGTATCCTCAGCTCTGCTGCTATCTTGTTCTTCTACTTCTTCTACTATAACATAATCTGTAACTGTAGAGAGTTGCGTGTTTCTATTATCAGTTTTAACTACATCCAAACCAGTGATATTATCTTCGTTAGACGATTCATATTCAGAAACCTCGGTCATAGGTTCTCCAATAGGAGAAGCTACTTGAGTTAAATCGGCTATATCATCTGGTGGTGCACAAGAATCCCTAGCAGTGTGTATTCCACTATCTTCTGTTTCGATATCACTTGGAACTGTGTTGTTTTGCATTTCAGCGCAATCAAAGTCCTCTAAACTCTGAATTCTTTCGAAAGAGTTAGGTGAAGATTGACCATTAATATCTAAACTGTCAAGCGAGCGGCAGAAACTTTGCATCTGATTCTCTATGCCTGACAAACTTGACTTTAATGAACAGTCCGATGTTTTATCTTTCGAATCATCACACATTTCAATTTCGCAGTTTTCATTGTTGACAATTTCATCCTCAATAGATATTTTAGGAATATCTTTATTCTTTGCAGCATCTAGACAAGAAAGACGTTCTTTTAAGCTCATAGAAACATCTTTAACATCAGTTTTCGACATCTTAACTTCTTCTTCCGATGTTTGCGATTTTAGACTATGTAAGCGTTCTTTGAGAGATTTTGTATTATTTAAATCCCCATTCGACAACCGTTTAAACTTTTCTGGTTCTGTAGACTTAATTTTTTCCAATGAAGATAACCGTTCTTTTAGAGGCTTTACTTCATTAGACATCTTATTAAGGTCACTTGTTGATTTTTGTACATTAATTTCTTCTGTAAACTTTTCTAAGCTTGACAACCTATCTTTAATAGATTTCTTATTTGTAATATCAGGTAATCTTGGTTTATTAAATTGTAATTCTTGCGAATTTTCTCTTTCAAATTGCTCCCTTCGCTTATGTATATCCACTTTAGGCAAATCTTTCTTTTGGTTATTATTTTTAATATCAATCGTCCGTTCCTGTTGTAAGGATGTTACTTTCTGTTCTATCTTGTTACTCACGGATGTTCTGATTCTGTTAATATCTCCATTGGATTTTTCTGAGGATTTGTCTTTGAAATTATTGTTTACCACTGTTTTAACGATATTACTGTTAGTTTGCGAAATTATTCGGGACTTGTAACCCTCAATAGCGCCTTCGTACGTGTATTCTTCAGGCTCTGGAGAGCTGATCGTAGTGGTAGTGCAAGTATCGTATTCGTTTGCACTCGAGCCGAGCTTGCGACTAGTGCCGCAATTAGACATGTTGTCGACGTCCGAGTGATTTTTATCGAGGTCCATACCATCACTCTGGAAATAATATTTATAGAATAAAATGTAAAATGCCTTTCAATTATTAATAACAGTCAGTAAAATATATTATCTTAAAGAAATATAACTTTTGGTCATTATTTTAAAATTGTTTAAAACATTTGATTTTTTTGGAGGCAAAACGGTTTATCAATGCTAATTTGCGTAATCATTTAATTTGAACAGAAGCAACAAATTTTGATAATATCTAGTCCAATTTGTAATATATAGATTGCTTACGGCGAGACTGTGCGTGTCGCAGTCCTCGCTGAGGCTGCTCTTGGTGCTGGAGGTACCGATGCCCAGATCGCTCAGGTCATGCCCGTCGTCATCCGTGTACAGGGCGAGCGGGTTCCGCCTTCTGCGGCCGGCTCTGTTCACAAACAATACAAAATAATTTTAAAATCAAAAATGTATATAACTCTAATATCGAAATTATCAAAAATTCAAATTTAAACGGGTGCATAGATAGCATTATAGCTAACTAGCTTTTACCCGCGACTTCGTCCGCATAAGTTTTTTTGTTTTCTCCCGGCTATAAGTCCCCCTGCAACAATGTCCCACTATCGTGTTCCAGTCCTCAACTTCACATCAAAATTTGTTCAAAAGCAACCTAAGCTACATAATGGATAGCTCCGAATGTTTCCTTAGTAAATATAAAAAGTAAATAATGTAAATCGGTTTAAAATACTACTAACTACCTACCTGCCAACCCCCGATGTTAGACAGTGTGACATCCATAACATCGTCTGCGTAGGAAGTACTAACTTAATGTAAGTAGTATAATTTACTATTCAATAAAGAAAACTAAGTGTAGGTGTTATAATTTCGGTGATGAACTGATTACCTATCCGTTTCTTTGTCTAAAATGAGTATTAACTTATCACTATGATTGATTACTGAGCATAAAGTTCGTATAAATGTCTATCTAATTACCTCCTCAAGTTTAAAGCGTAGCTAGTTATGTAGTACTATATTAATTCTGTGGTGTAGGTAATTAGATTTTATCTGTATGTAATTTAACAGTCAGTTGAATAAAAAATCGTATACAAATCAGATCAATAGCTATGGCGTAATGTGATTCTAGACAGAGTTTTAATGTTGTAGATAGGTAGCTGTGTATAGGTTCCTGTGGGAATGAGATATTTTCCCGAAGTAAAAAGTAGTCTGAATTTTGGTACCTTCCTACCCTATAAGTTAAGTAGTGTGATGGTATGTCGCTAAGTTTCGATCCAAGTAAAACTGTTAAATAAAGACAGATGCACCAAAATTTTATAATAAATTCCCTAAATTATGGCGCCTACCGACCCTCTAAGTTAGAAAAGTGATCAAATACTAACTTTAAGTCTTAGTAACACTCATTTAAAAAAAAAAACATCAAAATCATTTCAGTAGCTATGGCGTCATTCGCTTCTTGACACGATCACGCTAGATTTCCGCGGGAATGAGGTATTTTCCCGCCGTAAGAAGTAGCCTGTGTCCGTGCCTAGGATCCTATCTTTATATTAACCAAGTCTTATAAAAATCCGTTCAGACGTTAAGGCGTGAATGAGGTAAACTTTTAAACCAAACTATTAAAAATCACTAACTCAATTCAGTTTTCTGCCTACTGCCTACGCCTTACGTACGATAGCATGAATATTAATAGCACATATCCTTTTCTAGGTTACTATCTATCACCTAACTAAATTTCATCAAAATCCGTTCAGCCGTTTAGGCATGATAGAGCAAAACTCCAACCAAAAACCATAAAAAAATCACTAACTCAATTCAGTTTTCTGCCTACTTCCTACCCCCTAAGTACTATGACGTGATCATTTTGATCTTATATCCGTTTTTAGGTAACCATCTATTACCTTACTAAATTTCATCAAGATCTGTTCAGCCTTTTATACGTGAAAGAGCAAAAGTCCCAACAAAAACGACTAAAAATCACTAACTCAATTCAGTTTTCTGCCTACTTCCTACCCCCTAAGAACGATGGCGTGATTATTTATAGCCTATGACCATTTCTAGGTTATCATCTATCATCATACCAAATTTCATCAAAATCCGTTCAGCCGTTTAGGCGTGAAAGAGTAACAGACAGACAGACAGACAGACAGAGTTACTTTCACATTTATAATATTAGTATGGATATACTCATGTATGTGACACTTTTCAAACAAAGGGGACACAATCGAATCGTGGAGACAAAAAATCTTTAGATCATACCCTAATTTTTTTTCTGGACAAGTTACTTTAAAATATTATAGCGAAACGAACGTCATGTTTAATACTTGAAACTGTTTACGTTATCGTCTGTGCGATTTTAACGAAACATTTAAATACGACTTCCTGCCGGCTGTGATGTCTAATCAATTCATCAACCTTAGGCGTCCTAATGTCATGGGTGTGAATTTCCTAGTTACGCAACTGCACTGGCTATGTTTAGGGCGGTAGTTGTGATTATAAACGCCGCAGTTTGCATGTCTGATGTGACAAACTGGTAGTGAGAAAATACCTATTACTCGATTAAATAATTCCCGCTTTACCTATGAATAATTTTCTATCCGTAGATCCTGTCCACGATAGTTAGAAATAAATTAAATGTTACATATAAAACATCATCAGAACTATTGAAAGGTTTGACACAGAAAACCGTCACAAGGTAAGTAACAACCTCAGTGTCTATTTCTGCTGTCAAGTAGTACTTTGGAAGTTGTGTTCCAGTTTGAAGAGCATTGTGGCTAGGTATGAATTACTAGGGTAACGAGATGTACTATCAATAAGTCTACATCTTAACCGGTCCGATGCATTTCTCATTGAGCGTTAACTATGAAAAAAGTATATAGATTGGTATATACAGCAAATATCTTAAAAGTTCAGCGCAAAAATGTTAACAGGTTACAAATATCGGTTGAGTCACGCTGAACCTAAAGAGCTCCGGTATAATTAGCTGGCGATGGTAATGTCGCCGTTGCGTCAGCGCACGCCTGGACTTGACTCAGCGCGGTCTATCTGCGTCCGCGTATGAGCGACGGATAGCAAATGTTTACTATATGTCACGGGAGGCGCGCGGGCAGCCGCGCCCACCTCCGCCAGGAACTGACTCAAAGAAATAACGCCGAGTACATATACAACTAAGAATAAGATTGCGAATAATAAATCCTCCGTGGAGCAAGGGCTAACCGCTTAGCTTGTTACGTAATTCTTAGGTTCGATTTCGTTTTTATTAGTACAAACAGCGAGGGACTGGAACACTCTGCCGGCGTCAGTGTTTCCATCCAGTTGTGATGTGGGAGTCTTTAAGAGAATAGAGTTTTACCAGGTGGTAGGTCTCTGTTGCCGGAGACCGTCTGGGTGGGTACCACCGCAGCTCCTATTGCAACCGACAAATAGTAGTGTGCGAACATTACTGTGTTCCGGTTTGAAGGGCGCTGTAGCTAGTGTAATTACTGGGGTAACGAGACTTAACACCTTATGTCTCAAGGCGACGAGCGCAATGTGGTGCAGTGTGTACCATCTTAACTAGCACCACGTTGTTATGGGCAAGCGTATTACTTACCATCAGGTGAACGTCTTGCTCGTCTCGTCGCATTGTAGTATAAAAAAAAAGAGAAGAGTGAATAGGTTTCTTCTAGACTAGCGCGCTTTACCATCAGGTGGGATTGTAGTCAAGTGATAATCTATAAATAATTAAAGAAAAAAGCTACAAAAAGTGGTGGAGTTTGATAGCTCAGCTACAACCCTTAAATGATTGCCGGAATTACTGTTTTCTGGCTGAAAACGTCTAACATAACAAGGTACCCTGGACGAATACGCATCACCAAAACGGTATATCAATATGGGTGACCTTTGATATTTTGCTGACAAAATAAGGTAGCTTCGTACAGTGTGAAGACTTCGAGAGACTTTTAAACGATATAATAAAAGTATTGAATATTGGAAAGTTGCAAGTTCACCGGTTGTTTTAATTGAATAGCTGGATTGGACGGCGAAGAGAGCGGCCGGATGGTCACCGCCGCTCAAGGCGAATGTCAATGGTGACGGGACACGGCGGCGTGCGCAGGTAATCACATTACACGCGAAATTTTCGGACGCGACACACACGCCGCCAGGGCTACAAGAAATGTATTCAACTGTCCCATAGTATTCAAATGATAAGAGTACATCTTCTCTAATAGTTTAGTAATGCAGTACATTTAAATAATACGTTAAAATCGGTTATGGAGATACATTTTATAGTTTGTTAAGAGAAGT
>JAGSMW010000219.1:0-15032 GCA_029286795.1 Byasa hedistus | reverse complement strand
TAGACAAGATAGACCAAATTACGAAGCCAATTCGACGGTTTTAGTACGAAAACGGCTCGCCTTTTATACCCTAGCGAAATACCAGAAAATCGCGATTTCCTCGCTTTTCTCTGGTTTTTTCGCGAAAAACGGGGTGGGGGGGTAGGTTAGGGATCACTCCCAACCTATTAGGAGCAAAAACTGTGCAAAAAGTGTAAGATTTAGAAAAATTTTTATACAAAGTGTTTTACGTAAAAGTTAAAATTTTGATATTTTTGTCAATATCTTTCAGGAATCGGCTGCGCGACTGCTGAAACGACGGGGAAAGGTAAGTAGGTGTTGGGCGAAGGTAAGTATATAGGTTAGACAAGATAGACCAAATTACGAAGCCAATTCGACGGTTTTAGTACGAAAACGGCTCGCCTTTTATACCCTAGCGAAATACCAGAAAATCGCGATTTCCTCGCTTTTCTCTGGTTTTTTCGCGAAAAACGGGGTGGGGGGGTAGGTTAGGGATCACTCCCAACCTATTAGGAGCAAAAACTGTGCAAAAAGTGTAAGATTTAGAAAAATTTTTATACAAAGTGTTTTACGTAAAAGTTAAAATTTTGATATTTTTGTCAATATCTTTCAGGAATCGGCTGCGCGACTGCTGAAACGACGGGGAAAGGTAAGTAGGTGTTGGGCGAAGGTAAGTATATAGGTTAGACAAGATAGACCAAATTACGAAGCCAATTCGACGGTTTTAGTACGAAAACGGCTCGCCTTTTATACCCTAGCGAAATACCAGAAAATCGCGATTTCCTCGCTTTTCTCTGGTTTTTTCGCGAAAAACGGGGTGGGGGGGTAGGTTAGGGATCACTCCCAACCTATTAGGAGCAAAAACTGTGCAAAAAGTGTAAGATTTAGAAAAATTTTTATACAAAGTGTTTTACGTAAAAGTTAAAATTTTGATATTTTTGTCAATATCTTTCAGGAATCGGCTGCGCGACTGCTGAAACGACGGGGAAAGGTAAGTAGGTGTTGGGCGAAGGTAAGTATATAGGTTAGACAAAGATAGACCAATTTACGAAGCCAATTTCGACGGTTTTAGTACGAAAACGGCTCGCCTTTTATACCCTAGCGAAATACCAGAAAATCGCGATTTCCTCGTTTTTCTCTGGTTTTTTCGCGAAAAACGGGGTGGGGGGGTAGGTTAGGGATCACTCCCAACCTATTAGGAGCAAAAACTGTGCAAAAAGTGTAAGATTTAGAAAAATTTTTATACAAAGTGTTTTACGTAAAAGTTAAAATTTTGATATTTTTGTCAATATCTTTCAGGAATCGGCTGCGCGACTGCTGAAACGACGGGGAAAGGTAAGTAGGTGTTGGGCGAAGGTAAGTATATAGGTTAGACAAAGATAGACCAATTTACGAAGCCAATTCGACGGTTTTAGTACGAAAACGGCTCGCCTTTTATACCCTAGCGGAATACCAGAAAATCGCGATTTCCTCGCTTTTCTCTGGTTTTTTCGTGAAAAACGGTTGGGGGGGGGGGGGGGGGGGGGGTAGGTTAGGGATCACTCCCAACCTATTAGGAGCAAAAACTGTGTAAAAAGTGTAAGATTTAGAAAAATTTTCATACAAAGTGTTTTACGTAAAAGTTAAAATTTTGATGTTTTTGTCAATATCTTTCAGGAATCGACTGCGCGACTGCTGAAACGACGGGGAAAGGTAAGTAGGTGTTGGGCGAAGGTAAGTATATAGGTTAGACAAAGATAGACCAATTTACGAAGCCAATTTCGACGGTTTTAGTACGAAAACGGCTCGCCTTTTATACCCTAGCGAAATACCAGAAAATCGCGATTTCCTCGCTTTTCTCTGGTTTTTTCGCGAAAAACGGGGTGGGGGGGTAGGTTAGGGATCACTCCCAACCTATTAGGAGCAAAAACTGTGCAAAAAGTGTAAGATTTAGAAAAATTTTTATACAAAGTGTTTTACGTAAAAGTTAAAATTTTGATATTTTTGTCAATATCTTTCAGGAATCGGCTGCGCGACTGCTGAAACGACGGGGAAAGGTAAGTAGGTGTTGGGCGAAGGTAAGTATATAGGTTAGACAAAGATAGACCAATTACGAAGCCAATTTCGACGGTTTTAGTACGAAAACGGCTCGCCTTTTATACCCTAGCGAAATACCAGAAAATCGCGATTTCCTCGCTTTTCTCTGGTTTTTTCGCGAAAAACGGGGTGGGGGGGTAGGTTAGGGATCACTCCCAACCTATTAGGAGCAAAAACTGTGCAAAAAGTGTAAGATTTAGAAAAATTTTTATACAAAGTGTTTTACGTAAAAGTTAAAATTTTGATATTTTTGTCAATATCTTCAGGAATCGACTGCGCGACTGCTGAAACGACGGGGAGAGGTAAGTAGGTGTTGGCGAAGGTAAGTATATAGGTTAGACAAAGATAGACCAATTTACGAAGCCAATTTCGACGGTTTTAGTACGAAAACGGCTCGCCTTTTATACCCTAGCGAAATACCAGAAAATCGCGATTTCCTCGCTTTTCTCTGGTTTTTTCGCGAAAAACGGGGTGGGGGGGTAGGTTAGGGATCACTCCCAACCTATTAGGAGCAAAAACTGTGCAAAAAGTGTAAGATTTAGAAAAATTTTTATACAAAGTGTTTTACGTAAAAGTTAAAATTTTGATATTTTTGTCAATATCTTTCAGGAATCGGCTGCGCGACTGCTGAAACGACGGGGAAAGGTAAGTAGGTGTTGGGCGAAGGTAAGTATATAGGTTAGACAAAGATAGACCAATTTACGAAGCCAATTTCGACGGTTTTAGTACGAAAACGGCTCGCCTTTTATACCCTAGCGAAATACCAGAAAATCGCGATTTCCTCGCTTTTCTCTGGTTTTTTTTTTTTTCGTGAAAAACGGGGTGGGGGGGTAGGTTAGGGATCACTCCCAACCTATTAGGAGCAAAAACTGTGTAAAAAGTGTAAGATTTAGAAAAATTTTCATACAAAGTGTTTTACGTAAAAGTTAAAATTTTGATGTTTTTGTCAATATCTTTCAGGAATCGACTGCGCGACTGCTGTGAAACGACGGGGAGAGGTAAGTAGGTGTTGGCGAAGGTAAGTATATAGGTTAGACAAAGATAGACCAAATTACGAAGCCAATTTCGACGGTTTTAGTACGAAAACGGCTCGCCTTTTATACCCTAGCGGAATACCAGAAAATCGCGATTTCCTCGCTTTTCTCTGGTTTTTTCGTGAAAAACGGTGTGGGGGGGTAGGTTAGGGATCACTCCCGACCTATTAGAAGCAAAAACTGTGTAAAAAGTGTAAGATTTAGAAAAATTTTTATACAAAGTGTTTTACGTAAAAGTTAAAATTTTGATATTTTTGTCAATATCTTTCAGGAATCGGCTGCGCGACTGCTGAAACGACGGGGAAAGGTAAGTAGGTGTTGGGCGAAGGTAAGTATATAGGTTAGACAAAGATAGACCAATTTACGAAGCCAATTTCGACGGTTTTAGTACGAAAACGGCTCGCCTTTTATACCCTAGCGAAATACCAGAAAATCGCGATTTCCTCGCTTTTCTCTGGTTTTTTTTTTTTTTCGTGAAAAACGGGGTGGGGGGGTAGGTTAGGGATCACTCCCAACCTATTAGGAGCAAAAACTGTGCAAAAAGTGTAAGATTTAGAAAAATTTTTATACAAAGTGTTTTACGTAAAAGTTAAAATTTTGATATTTTTGTCAATATCTTTCAGGAATCGGCTGCGCGACTGCTGAAACGACGGGGAAAGGTAAGTAGGTGTTGGGCGAAGGTAAGTATATAGGTTAGACAAAGATAGACCAATTTACGAAGCCAATTTCGACGGTTTTAGTACGAAAACGGCTCGCCTTTTATACCCTAGCGAAATACCAGAAAATCGCGATTTCCTCGCTTTTCTCTGGTTTTTTCGCGAAAAACGGGGTGGGGGGGTAGGTTAGGGATCACTCCCAACCTATTAGGAGCAAAAACTGTGCAAAAAGTGTAAGATTTAGAAAAATTTTTATACAAAGTGTTTTACGTAAAAGTTAAAATTTTGATATTTTTGTCAATATCTTTCAGGAATCGGCTGCGCGACTGCTGAAACGACGGGGAAAGGTAAGTAGGTGTTGGGCGAGGTAAGTAGGTGTTGGGCGAAGGTAAGTATATAGGTTAGACAAAGATAGACCAATTTACGAAGCCAATTTCGACGGTTTTAGTACGAAAACGGCTCGCCTTTTATACCCTAGCGAAATACCAGAAAATCGCGATTTCCTCGCTTTTCTCTGGTTTTTTCGCGAAAAACGGGGTGGGGGGGTAGGTTAGGTTAGGTTAGGTTCGGTTAGGTTAGGTAGGTTAGGTTAGGTTCGGTTAGGTTAGGTTAGTTAGGTTAGGTTAGGTTAGGTTAGGTTAGGTTCGGTTAGGTTAGGTAGGTTAGGTTAGGTTAGGTAGGTTAGGTTAGGTAGGTTAGGTTAGGTAGGTTAGGTTAGTTAGGTTAGGTTCGGTTCGGTTCGGTTCGGTTCTGTTCGGTTCGGTTCGGTTCGGTTAGGTTAGGTTAGTTAGGTTAGGTTAGGTTAGGTTCGGTTAGGTTAGGTTAGGTAGGTTAGGTTAGGTAGGTTAGGTTAGGTTAGGTTAGGTTAGGTAGGTTAGGTTAGGTTAGGTTAGGTTAGGTTAGGTAGGTTAGGTTAGGTTAGGTTAGGTTAGGTTAGGTTAGGTTCGGTTCGGTTCGGTTCGGTTCGGTTAGGTTAGGTTCGGTTCGGTTCGGTTCGGTTCCGGTTCGGTTCGGTTCGGTTCGGTTCTGTTCGGTTCGGTTCGGTTCGGTTCGTTCGGTTCGGTTCGGTTCGGTTCCGGTTCGGTTCGGTTCGGTTCGGTTCGGTTCGGTTCCGGTTCGGTTCGGTTCGGTTCCGGTTCGGTTCGGTTCGGTTCGGTTCGGTCGGTTCGGTTCGTTCGGTTCGGTTCGTTCGGTTCGGTTCGGTTCGGTTCTGTTCGGTTCGGTTCGGTTCGGTTCGGTCGGTTCGGTTCGGTTCGGTTCGGTTCGGTTCGTTCGGTTCGGTTCGGTTCTGTTCGGTTCGGTTCGGTTCTGTTCGGTTCGGTTCGTTCGGTTCGGTTCGGTTCGTTCGGTTCGGTTCGGTTCGGTTCGTTCGGTTCGGTTCGGTTCGGTTCGGTTCGGTTCGGTTCGGTCGGTTCGGTTCGGTTCGGTTCGGTTCGGTTCGGTTCGGTTCGGTTCCGGTTCGGTTCGGTCGGTTCGGTTCGGTCGGTTCGGTTCGGTTCGGTTCCGGTTCGGTTCGGTTCGGTTCGGTTCGGTTCGGTCGGTTCGGTTCGGTCGGTTCGGTTCGGTTCGGTTCGGTTCGGTTCGGTTCGGTTCCGGTTCGGTTCGGTTCGTTCGGTTCGGTTCGGTTCGGTTCGGTTCTGTTCGGTTCGGTTCGGTTCGGTCGGTTCGGTTCGGTTCGGTTCGGTTCGGTTCGGTTCGGTTCCGGTTCGGTTCGGTTCGTTCGGTTCGGTTCGGTTCGGTTCGGTTCTGTTCGGTTCGGTTCGGTTCCGGTTCGGTTCGGTTCGGTTCGGTTCGGTTCGGTTCGGTTCCGGTTCGGTTCGGTTCTGTTCGGTTCGGTTCGGTTCGGTTCGTTCGGTTCGGTTCGTTCGGTTCGGTTCGGTTCGGTATCGGTTCGGTTCGGTTCGGTTCGGTTCGGTTCGGTTGGTTCGGTTCGGTCGGTTCGGTTCGGTTCGGTTCGGTTCGGTTCGGTTCGGTTCGTTCGGTTCGGTTGGTTCGGTTCGGTTCGGTTCGGTTCGGTTCGGTCGGTTCGGTTCGTTCGGTTCGGTTCTGTTCGGTTCGGTTCGTTCGGTTCGGTTCTGTTCGGTTCGGTTCGTTCGGTTCGGTTCTGTTCGGTTCGGTTCGTTCGGTTCGGTTCGGTTCGGTTCGGTTCGGTTCGGTTCGGTTCGTTCGGTTCGGTTCGTTCGGTTCGGTTCGGTTCGGTTCGGTTCTGTTCGGTTCGGTTCGGTTCGGTTCGGTTCGGTTCGTTCGGTTCGGTTCGTTCGGTTCGGTTCGGCTTCGGTTCGGTTCGGTTCGGTTCGGCTTCGGTTCGGTTCTGTTCGGTTCGGTTCGGTTCGTTCGTTCGGTTCGGTTCGGTTCGGTTCGGTTCGGTTCGGTTCGGTTCGGTTCGGTTCGTTCGGTTCGGTTCGGTTAGGTTCGGTTCGGTTCGGTTCGGTTCGGTTCGGTTCGGTTCGTTCGGTTCGGTTCGGTCGGTTCGGTTCGGTTCGGTTCGGTTCGGTTCGGTTCGGTTCGTTCGGTTCGGTTCGGTTCCGTTCGGTTCGGTTCGGTTCGGTTCGGTTCGGTTCTGTTCGGTTCGGTTCTGTTCGGTTCGGTTCGGTATCGGTTCGGTTCGTTCGGTTCGGTTCGGTTCGGTTCTGTTCGGTTCGGTTCGGTTCGGTTCGGTCGGTTCGGTTCGTTCGGTTCGGTTCGGTTCGGTTCGGTTCGGCTTCGGTTCGGTTCGGTTCGGTTCGGTTCGGTTCGGTTCGGTTCGGTTCGGTTCGTTCGGTTCGGTTCGGTTCTGTTCGGTTCGGTTCTGTTCGGTTCGGTTCGGTTCGGTTCGGTTCGGTTCGGTTCGTTCGGTTCGGTTCGGTTCGGTTCGGTTAGGTTAGGTTCGGTTGGGCGGGCCCGGTGTGCACCTTCCCCTGCCCCGGGCAGGCGGGTGGGGTGTTCCTGCCGCCACCGTCGGTCGTAATCCCGTGTGATGTCGTGGTCACGTCTCGCGGTCACACGGGACCGAGGCCCTTGGCTTAACCGCCCGGGGCGCGAGGAGGACAACCTCTATAAAAACACCCCAACTCAAGCGGCGACGCAGCGTGAGGAGTGCATGACTGGAGGGGAGTCCAGTCTCCTAGCGCGGAACCACGACAGGGGACCGGCCGACCCCCTGGACGCGATCCTAGGCTTACCGGAGACAACACTGGCTTGTCGAATGTTGACCTCAGTACCCGTGACCGTGGATTTAATATGGATTCTGTAAACACTTTAAAAATAATGAATGGTTTGGTGCCCGGAAGGCGGTAAAAGATGACCGGTGCCCCGAGATGGGGCGGAGGCTCAGTGCCGGCGCGGGCGGAGCTAGTGCGGTGCCAGCGAAGAGGGCAGTTAAGTACGCGGTGGTGCCTCCAGGCTACCGACGGGCAGCACTGAGGGCGGCGTCCCGCAGGGGGAGAGTGCGGGAACCGTCGCGTAGCGCGGACCCAACTGTGGAGCTTCGCCTGCCTCGGAGAGCGGGTGGTCGCGGCGCGTCCGACGATAGGGACCCGGTCGAGCACCCGGTCGCCTGCGGAGGTAGCCGCCTTCCGGGCGACCGTGGCCGCCGACCGTTTCCGGAAGCCGGGGCCGCCCGCTTCGGATGGTGCCGCGGGGGGGTGCGGATGCGCCAAGCGGGAAGCCCGCCAGGGACTGACCACCAGTTGAGGTGGTCAGGTGAGGTGATGGAGCCGCCGGTGTATTTCGCTCGTCTCCTGCAAGTACGAGTCAACACTGTCCTGCGGCTTCCCCTAAAGAGACTCAACCAGGCCGTCCTCCTCGCCATCAAGGAGGCGGTGACAGCCTGGCGGCGCGACAGAGCGCGGAGGAGAACCCTCTCTCCGCAGCGACAATCGTCGCCTGGAGGACGGAGGTTGTCAAGTACATCAGGCTGAGCTCCCTCGCCTTCAAAAAGCAAACGAGGAGCTCAGCCAGCAGTGGCGGCACTGCGCAATGGGCGGGCCGTGCCAGGGAGGCCCCGCCTCATCCTCCTCCTCCGGAAACCGATGCGGATTTTGCGGCCCGATCAACGCGGGGCCGCGGAGCGGGCGTCTGAGCAGATGCTCGGTGCCGCGGCGCGGTTGATTGAGTGCCGGCGCCCCTTCGTTCGCGGAGGCTGTAGGCCCTGCCTCGCTTCCATTCCCCCACCAACCATCCGTCCACCCCCCGCCACCCCTCGGCCGGTTACCGCCCCCGTCCGTCGCGCCCTTTTGGCTCCCCTACTGGCTCCTGGCACCGTCTCCGGCGCCGGAATATTTCCCTCCTGCCGGTCTACCTCGCCGCCCAAGCCACATCCTCGCTGAGGGTGGAGAGGGTGCGGACGACTTGCCACTAAACTGCCCGGTGCCCTCCACGTAGGAGGGCTCGTGGGCGAAGGTGGTTGGCCGGAAGCGCGGGCCAAGTCAGCGAGGAGGCCCGCCGCCGCCGCAGCGCCAACACCTGCGCCAACACCTGCCGCAAGAAGGCGGCGCCCCGCCAAGAATGGGCCCCAACTTGCGCCGCCCAAGGACGCCGCAGTGATCGTCAAGCTGCGGCCCGAGGCGGTGGCCGAGGGGACGTCTTACCGGGAGGTCATGAGCTCCCTGGTTAAGACGTCCGCCCTCGAGGACTTGGGCCTCGTGGCCAAGTTGCGGTTCGCCCACCATGGCGGGGGCCGACTTTTTGAGCTGGGGCGCCAGCCCCCGCCACGACAGCGTACCAGCTAGCGGAGAAATTGAAAGCTTCGCTAGCTGGGGTGCCGACGTCGTCCGGCCGGTCAGAAAACACCGCAGATTCTAGCGGGTGTCCGAGCTGGACGACTCGGCCACCAAAGAGACGGTCGTGGCTGCGGTTGCCGCGGCAACGGCGTCCCCTCCGGCAAGGTAATGCGCTGCCCGAAGGACGGGCCTGGGGGGATGGGCACCACTATCATCACGTGCCCGGTCGCCGCCGCGAAGCATCTGCAGAAAAGGGCCGCGTCCTTGGTCGGGTGGACCTCGGCCAAGATCGTGGCCCTGGAGCAGCGCCCATTGCGCTGCTTCAACTGCATGGCGATCGGGCACACCTCTGCTACTGCCCATCCCCCAAATCGCGGAAGGACCTCTCTGCTTCCGATGCGGGAAGGTGGGTCACAGGGTCGGCGAGTGCCAGTCGGAGTTCCGATGCTCCGTCTGCGCCGACTCTGGCCGGAAGTCTAACCATTTGATGGGGGGGAGAGCTTGCTTCCCCCCCATGGTCAAAGGAAAGGCTGCGGCCGTACCCTTCTCCCGCGTCGTGGAGCAGGGAGTGCGCCTGCAGGAGGCGAGAGTGGGGGGCCATCAAGTGATGGCCCATATCTCACTCCTGCAGGCGAATCTTAACCACTCACTACCGCCAACGCTCAGGACTTGTTCCTGCAGTCGCTGGCGGAGTGGGGATGCCACATTGGCGTGGCATCGGAGCCGTACTGGATCCCCGCCCAATCATCCTGGTTGGGGATCTGGACGGCACTGGTGGCGGTGCTGGCGAGAGCGGGCGCCTGCCCCCCTCTTCAAGTCACTAGAGAGGGGGCACGGCTACGCGGCGGCAGGTTGGGGGAGTACGGCTGTCATCGGGGTGTACTTCTCCCCCAACCGATCCCTGGCAGAGTTCGAGGCGTTTCTCGACTCTGTCAGGGCCGCCGCGGGCAGGCTGTCGCCGAGGGAAATCTTGGTCCTCGGCGACTTTAACCCAAGTCCCGCTCTTGGGGCGGCACCGCCACCGACGCGAGAGGGAGAGCAGTAGAACATGGTCCCGGCTCTCCGGTCCTGAGCTCCTCAACGAGGGAAACGCGCTCACGTGCGTGCGAGGGTCGGGGGGGTCCATCGTGGACCTCTCCTTTGCCTCACCGGCGCTTGCGCGCCGTGTGGCAAATTGGCGGGTGGAAGAGGAGGTGGAGACCTTATCGGATCACCGATACATCAGTTCGAGGTCTCCCCTCCTCAGGGGCGCGGCACAACATCATCGCGCCCCGGGTTCCACTTCCCTCGTTGGGTCCTCGGCAAGTTCGACAAGGAGCTCGCCGAGGAGGCGGCGCTGTTCCAGAAATGGAACATGCCCCGAGGCTCAGACGACGTCGGCGTCGACGAGCTGGAGGGTCGCATCCACAGCGCTCTTCAGGAGGTGTGCGATGCGGCCATGCCCAGGATGCGGCGACGTCCTATGGGCCGCCGCCAGTTGTACTGGTGGTCGGAGGAGCTCTCCGGCCTCCGGCGGCGGCCCAGGCTCGTCGCCGGCAACGCGCGTTTGTCGGCGTCGGCGCACGCAGGTGACGGGGAGGAGGAGCGGCTGCAGGGTCAGTATGCGGAAGCCCGCAAGACCCTGCGGCTCTCCATAGTCCGGGCGAAGACCCTTGCCTGGGAGGAGTTGTTGGCAGGGGTCGACAGGGATCCATGGGGGCGCCCGTTCAAGGCGGCACGGAAAAAGCTCTGTGCCGCCGGCGCCCCCTTAACGGAGGCCCTGGACCCGGACTTCCTCCAAGGGGTGGTGGACCGGTTGTTCCCGGGGGCTGATGCGTCATTCCAGCCCCCGGATATGTCCACCCCGCCCTTCGTCGGCCACAGATGAGGGCCCCTCCCCTGACGTACAGGGACTGACGTTTCCCCTGTATCGTCTTCCGGGGTCTACGTACTGTCTCCTGGGCCCGCGGGTCCCTTCGAGGGCTCTCTGGGTGGCCGCCAGTCACCTGCGTGAGGATCTCCGGGGACTGTACGATGCCTGCATTCGGCGCGTGCAGTTCACAAAAGGAGCGAGGAAGAACGGGCAGCTTTGCCTGCTGCGGAAGGGGGACCGTGACCCCCCAGAACTCCCCTTCCGCGTACAGACCGATCGTCCTTCTGGACGAGACGGGTAAGGTCTTCGAGAAGATCCTGGCCGGCCGTCTCGTTCGGCACCTCGCCGAGGTGGGGCCGGGCCTCCATGAGGCCCAGTACGGATTTAGGGCAGGGCGATCCACGTTGGACGCCCTGCTCGACCTGAAGGCCTCTGTCTGGAGGCCTTCGGTGACGGCGAGGTGGTCCTGGGGGTGTCCTTAGACATCGAGAACGCCTTCAACAGCCTGCCATTCGCGACGATCAGGGGGGCGCTGGAGTTCTTCCGGCTCCCCCCCTACATGGTCGGGCTGTTGGGGGCGTACCTCCAGGACAGGACGATCGTCTGGGTTGATGGCAGCGGCGGAGTACATCGGCGGCGCGTGGAGAGCGGGGTTCCACAGGGGTCGGTCTTGGGCCCCTTGTTGTGGAACCTCGCGTACGACTGGCTCTGGCTTTTTCTATGCCTTCTGCGGAGCCGGTCCTCCCCGGGACGAGGGTGCTATGCTACGCGGACGACACCCTCGTCTCGGCCCGGGGGAGGAGCTACGACGAGGCTGCTCGTCTGGCCGCCACTAGCACGGCGCTGGTGGTGGACCGGATCGAGCGGCTGGGTCTGAGGGTCTCCGTCTCAAAGACGGAGGGCCCTCTCTTCCACGGACCCCGTCGGGGTCCACCTCGGGGCCGATATCGGCCTGGTCCGGGGTGAGAGGGTGCCTGTGCAGGGCACCCTTAAGTACTTAGGGCTCACCCTGGACGGGCGATGGAGCTTCGGGGAGCACTTTGAACGGCTCCTCCCGAAGCTCACCGCCACCGCCGCTGCGCTGGGCAGACTGCTGCCCAATGTCGTGGGGCCGGGTCATCTGTGTCGACGCCTATACTCTGGCATCCTGCGGAGTATGGCACTGTACGGTGTCGCCGATGGGTTGGACAGTGCGAACTCGCCAGGACGTGCCCGTTCTTAGAGGGCCAACGTCTCCTGGCGCGTCGCGCCTTTCGGGGCTTACCGTTAAAAACGGTGTCTTGGACGGCGGGTACGCTTCTCGCGGGCGATGCGCCTTGGCATCTACAGGCGCAGTCGCTCGCGGAGGTGTAACCTCTTCCTGCGGGATGCCGAGAGCTTCGGCCGACCCGGCCACGGTCCGCGCGTAATCCGGCGCTTTGCCCATGCGGCCTTGATCCGGGGGGAGACAGAACGTAGGCAACCCTGCCGCCGGCCGGGACCCGGTGGAGGCCATCAGGCCCCACCTGTCCCGGTGGATGGTCCGGCGGTATGGGGCCCTTACGTTCCACCTGGTGCAGGTGCTGACAGGCCATGGATGCTTCGGCAAGTACCTGCACCAGGTGGCTCGTCGAGAGGAGACGCGATGCGTCGAGTGTGGTGCGCCAACTGACACGGCGCACCACACTCTGGCGGAGTGCCCGGCATGGGGGCCGCAACGCCACCCCTGCGCGCGCAAGTCGGTAAATAGATGGACCTCCATCGCTGCCGACTATAATAGATCGGATGTTGAGCAGCGAGAGGTCTTGGAAGGCGGTGGCCTCCTTCTGCGGCGCAGTGATGCGTCCATAAGGAGCCCGCCGAGCTCACGAGGTAGGCCGACCCCCCCGCTGCCGCACCTTGCAGGCGGCGGCGGGCCGGCGGGAGAGCGCGGCGGCAGGACCACGCCGTCCGCTTCCTCCCGCCGTGAGCGACTGGCCCCTATGCCGTGCCACGTTGCGAGGGGGCCTCAGGCTTTGTTGTGTTTCCCCTGGGGGTGCGTCCCCCGGGGGAGTCTTGGTTGTGTTTCCCCTGGGGGTGCGTCCCCCGGGGGAGTCTTGGTTGTGTTTCCCCTGGGGGTGCGTCCCCCGGGGGAGTCTTGGTTGCTGTTCCCCCCCTTCCTCGTAGTAGTGAGGGGGGGAGTCTGGAGGGAGGAGGCCGCCGCCAATTCCCTCACGGGAGGGCGGCGGCCGGGCGTGCGCTCCGTTAAGGGCGCGCGCGGTCGTCTTGGGGTCGGGGGGCCTCGTGGTCCCGGTCCCGCGAGGGGCTGGTACGGGACGACAGTTGGGTGCCTTTTGCTCCCCGCGGGCACCCACCAGGAGGAGTCTTTATACGCGGAGGCGCCCGGAGAGTTGCTTGACTGAAACCCGGGCGTCTCCAGTTTGCGTAAGGCGGGACAAGCGGTGGTGGTTTTAGTGGGTATAGGGGCCACGCATAACACCTAGTGGCCCGACCCCACATAACCCGGCGTCCCCCCCTCGCAATGGCGCTGGGTTATGCGTAATGGCATTTCACACCGATATCAAAAAAAAAAAAAAAAAAAAAAAAAAAAAAAAGGTTAGGTTAGGTTAGTTAGGTTAGGTTAGTTAGGTTAGGTTAGGTTAGGTTAGGTTAGTTAGGTTAGGTTAGGTTAGGTTAGGTTCGGTTAGGTTCGGTTCGTTCGGTTCGGTTCGGTTCGGTTCGGTTCGTTCGGTTCGGTTCGGTTCGGTTCGGTTCGGTTCGGTTCGGTTCGGTTCGGTTCGGTTCGGTTCGGTTCGGTTCGGTTCGGTTCGGTTCGGTTCGGTTCGGTTCGTTCGGTTCGGTTCGGTTCGGTTCGGTCGGTTCGGTTCGGTTCGGTTCGGATTCGGTTCGGTTCGTTCGGTTCGGTTCGGTTCGGTTCGGTTAGGTTAGGTTTTTTTTTTTTTTTTTTTTCTTGCTACGATTAGCTTTCCAGCCACTTGCTCAAACACTAGTCTCACACAGTTTCGCGCCCCCCCTCACTGGATACGGGGCTCATCCGACCTACTATTCTGACAGGCTTGAGGTCTACTGAGTCCGAAGATTACTAAGCTAAGTATAGTAGTATTATGAAGATTTTGTATTATAACCTGGGTGCAAGATTGTTTGGTAATGTAGTTTTAATAATGTAATCTAGTGGTTTGGATAAGGTAGGTTGTATAAAGCTCGGACTTATTAGATTTAGGAAATTAGTTATTGTGGCATAGAGATGATTGTTAGTAATAATGTTTTGTAATAAGTAAAATATGGTTGTAGGTAAATTGTTAATTGTAAAGATCGATATATAATTGATTTTGTATACGTTGTTGGTTAGGTAGGAGAAGTTTATGGATGTGTAATGGTATTGTAATGGAGGATAAATATTATATAATTTATTCACCATAATCTGCTTAGCATTGAGTAATTCAAAAGGGCCGCCTTGTACAGGGGCATGTGGTTTGAGTTGCGGAGTGTTGTTCTTCCTGGTCGAGTTTGGCTTTGAAGCACAATTGTGAAATTTGATGACATTTTGTCTTCCTTTTTGGGACAGTCTTTGAAGATATGTTCACTCGGTTGCGCAGTGGGGATCAAATGCCCACAACTCAGCTCGACAGTGCTTTTTAGTGTGCCCGAGTCGTCACTTGTAGCACTGGAGAAGGGGTGTGAACGTCTCCACGTGGATCTTGCTGGATGATCATCGTTTGAGTTCGAGCCTTGTCTGTGACAAGCCTCCATGCTGAGTGGGGTGGTGATAAAAACTGCGTTATAACACTTATCATTTCTATTTTTGCGGTAATTTAAGTTGTATCTGTGGTGTCATTGAGTATATGTCCTCTGATTTCCTCATTCTGTGAGGTTTAAACGTCGAATCAGTTCTGTCGGGTTGAAGCTCCTTGTTATGCCTTTAAATTAGCATGGGCGAGCATACGTGCGTGTTCCACCAACGATCTCTGTCGAAGCGTCCACCTTTCTTAAGAGGCTTTCCGCACTGGTCGCGAATCCCGATTCGACATAATTGTTCGGGATTCCCGTGCGAGTAGCTATTGGGGTCATAATTGTCCTGGCGGAAACGACGTGGTTTTCCGTCCCTCCACGGTTTCAGCGATCTTTTGCTAGAGACATTTCTCCAGTTTTTAGCGGAGATAATGATAGCTGGTCTTGAGCTCTTCTTCTGGGCTTTCGGATGTTGGGAGTTGCTGTGGCCGTAGCATATGTTTTAGTAGTGGGTGTGGTGTTTGGAGGGCGTAAATTTTTTCCTGCGTGCAGTCAATTTTGTAGCTAAATTCTTTAGCTCGTCCTTTGGATGTCTTCTATGTCATCTTCCATCCCGTGAGTTTCGAGAGGTGGAGTCGGCCTTCCGCTCGGTCGCTTAGCTCGCTGATGATAATGGGCTGGTGTCAACTCCCTTTCTCACGCCTCCTTTCCGCATATGGATGCCCTCCCCTGCATGGTCATCTATAATATCAAAAGATCCCTTGGTGTGCTCCATGACAGTCTGTTTGATGGTAGCTTTGAGGTTTTAGCCAGGTGAGCTGATCACGATTTCGTAGAACAACTCCTCGCAATCCCGAGTATTGTCGAAATCCATGCCAGTTCTCCCGTCGGGCCTCCCCTCTTCGAACTGGGGGACAGGGATGTCGTTGGGCTAGGGGGTGTGTAGATGGATATAGATCCTCTACTTTTCGGGTACTCATGAATCTTCGTCTTATATTTTCTTTCT
>JAGSMW010000218.1:0-13978 GCA_029286795.1 Byasa hedistus | reverse complement strand
GATTCCCGTGCGAGTAGCTATTGGGGTCATAATTGTCCTGGCGGAAACGACGTGGTTTTCCGTCCCTCCACGGTTTCAGCGATCTTTTGCTAGAGACATTTCTCCAGTTTTTAGCGGAGATAATGATAGCTGGTCTTGACTCTTCTTCTGGGCTTTCGGATGTTGGGTAGTTGCTGTGGCCGTAGCATATGTTTTAGTAGTGGGTGTGGTGTTTGGAGGGCGTAAATTTTTTCCTGCGTGCAGTCAATTTTGTAGCTAAATTCTTTAGCTCGTCCTTTGGATGTCTTCTATGTCATCTTCCATCCCGTGAGTTTCGAGAGGTGGAGTCGGCCTTCCGCTCGGTCGCTTACTCGCTGATGATAATGGGCTGGTGTCAACTCCCTTTCTCACGCCTCCTTTCCGCATATGGATGCCCTCCCCTGCATGGTCATCTATAATATCAAAAGATCCCTTGGTGTGCTCCATGACAGTCTGTTTGATGGTAGCTTTGAGGTTTTAGCCAGGTGAGCTGATCACGATTTCGTAGAACAACTCCTCGCAATCCCGAGTATTGTCGAAATCCTGCCAGTTCTCACCGTCGGGCCTCCCCTCTTCGAACTGGGGGACAGGGATGTCGTTGGGCTAGGGGGTGTGTAGATGGATATAGATCCTCTACTTTTCGGGTACTCATGAATCTTCGTCTTATATTTTCTTTCTCCAGGCGGGCCAGGGTCAATCGCACATCGGCGCTTTTGCAGGACCGTGGCCTCAGCACAATGCCAGGCCATGAACAAGCCTGGCCACAGGCGGCTTCCGCCGCCAAAGTTCTTTAGGACACCTCCCGCGCGGCGATACGAAACGCAAAGCCGCATCGCATGGCCGGCTAGACGCCTGAACCACGAGCTGCCGCCGGCCTGCTGCGCCAGACTGGATGACGGCCCGAAAGTCACGTGCTGTATTGGCGGCGCCGGTGGCACGGGCAGGAAATCTGGCACGGCGCGGCTCAGGCCGCAGTGGAAATTCACCGGCTGCAGACCCCTCGGCCCCCATGCTGGACCAGACCAGGACCGCACGCGCGGACGGGGCTGTCGGCCCAGGGCAGCCGTGCCTGCGCACGGTCAGGATCTGCCGGCGGCACGGTGTTTTTCGACGCGGCCACGCTGATCGGAGGCGGACCACGTACCCTGACGACGACGGACAAGCTGCAGCTGCTGCAGGCCCTGTCGGCGCGGCTGGCGCGGGCGCCCTTATCCTGGCCTGCAACCGCCCCGTGATGACAGCGAGCCGCGTTCCTTGACGCCTGGGCCATGCGCTGGCGCATGGCGGGCGTGGACGGTTGCCGCCGTCCATGCGAAACTCGTGCCCCCCCCCCCCCCAAAATCCGGCAGGGCGCGGGTCCACGGCCTCGGAGGAGGTGGTGGAGCAGATGCTGGCCCAGCGGTTTCGTGGCAGCCAAGAGCGTTTTCTCCAGCCTGTTCTGGTGTGCCTGGATTGCCTTAAGGACGGGACCACTGAACCACTCAGCCACGGAAAAAACCAGGAACGCCCGGCGCCGGTTGACCAGCTCCATTAACTCTTTCCCGTTGATTTGCCTTTACCGCAGGAATTTCCCTGCACGCTTCAGCAATGCCCACCGTCACCCCTCGCGCGCTGCAGTGGGCCGATGCCCGGGGCCAGGTAGTGGCCACATCGAGAAACAGCCCGGACCAGACCGCTCGCTGGCCGTGTACCACGCGCTGGCCGCGCTGTACGGCGGCAGATCACGACGGCCGCCGCAGAGCTGGGCCTGGAGTGGTATGCCGAGCACACGTAGGACGCCATCGCCTCCCAGGCAAGCACCCCAACATCGACCGCCTGCTGGCCTTGGTCAAAGGGGGCGAGAGCCTACCAGGCCCGCCTCAATCGCGAGCTGATCGCCGCATGATTCAAGCCTGGTAAAAAACGCGTCACAGAAGTTGCAGCGGACTGGGCATCGGCTGACACGCGGTTGTCAACGCAGCGTCCACTTTGGCGTCAAATGACATGTGCCTTGCGCTTCGGCGCGCAAGGCGTTCCTGCCCAGGAGAACGAAATGCTGCCAATAGCCGTGCCCACGCACGCACCACGGCCCGCTCGACTTCCCACGCTGGAGCCCTGCGCCTGAGTTGTGCTGGGCCTGGCCGCCCCATGGCGATGAGCGCCTGACAACGAATCCCGGACAAGCCCCCAGCGGGCGCCAGCGCGCCGCTGCCGCTGCAACCGAAAGCGCCCAGCCCGTCGCCACGCCCCCCCGTGGCTATGTGCCGCCTTCGGCGAGGACGCTCTACGATGGTGGCGCCATGCGCGTACCCCGACAAGTCGTGGCCAGTACTGGCCGCCTCCACCTATCCCGACCAGTCGCGCCCCGAGGTGTGGATGGGGCAGAACCCCGACCTCAAGCCCGAGGAACTGCAAACGCCGTCAACAGCCAGGACTGGGAACCTTCGGTAAGTCGCTGGCGCAGTTTCCCAATTGCTGGCGCAAGCTGTCATCCAAAGTTACCCTGGACAACGGCCTGCGGCAAGGCTACTACAACGATCCGGCCGATGTGATGAAGCCATCCAGGTGATGCGCCAGGCGCCTTACAAGGCCGGCACGCTCAAGGACTCCAGCGGCTCAAGGTGGGCCGTGGCCACGGCCGATGCCCCGCCCCCCTTGCCAGCCCGCACCGCAGGCAGGGGCGAGCCGCTGTCGTCATGCTGCCCGGTGCAGGTTGATCGACACGCCGCCGCAATTCATCGAGATCGCACCGGCCAGCCTGACACCGTCTATGTGCCGCAGTACGACCCGGGGGAGTGGTCTATGGCGAGCCCGTGGCCGATGTACGGCGGCTACCGGCCCATCGGGCGCCGCCAACCGTGTACGTAGCAGTTAGGCGCGCCCGTGGTGGCGGGGGGCTGATCGGCTTCGGCGCAGGCGTGATCCTGGCCGAGTCGTGGACCGCCGCCCCTGGGGCTGGAACTCCGGGGACATGCGCTGGGGCGAGCCGGGCTACGCTGGCACCGCAACGAACGCCGCCACCGCCCTCGCGCCGCCCGGCCGTGATCTACAAACAAACAAAAACTACGTCTCGCGCTCGCCCACGGTGCGTGAAGAACACACAACACCACATCAACAACGTTGGCAACGTCACCCACATCGCGAACAACCAGCACTTCGAGCCGAGCCGACCCTGATTTTCCGCAGCAAGGTGGTGAATCCTCGCTCGGGCGACCCGCGCTCTGGCGACCCACGATCTGGTGACCCTCGTTCAGGCGGAATGGCCGCTCGGCCCTGGCCTGTGCCGCAGGCATGGCCGGCGCCGCCGCAGCAGCGCACTCGGAATGCCCAACGCTGGGCTGAGGGCAGCCGCAGGGCGGCCCGCCCCCGTCAGCCAAAGGCATGGTGCCGCCCGGAGGAGCCCCCCCCCCAGGGCTTTGCACGGCACGAGGCGCCGATCGCGGACGCCGGGCCCTCACGGGCATGTGACCGGCACCAGGCCTCGCTGCAGCCCCGGATGCAACCGGTGCCGGCCTCGCAGGCCGGGGCCCGTTCGGACAAGTGGCCGAGTCACCTCCGTCTGCCGCAATGGCACCCATTCCCCATCGGGCACCGCGCAGCGACCCGCGCCAGCACTGCCTGCGGCAGAAATGAAGGGTGACAGGGGCCGCGACTCCAGAGTGCCTTCCTGGTCTTCCGCAGCCACGCAGCAGGGCATGAGAGCACAGGACGGCAGGACCGCGACCGCTACATGGCCGATGCAGCGCGCCAGCGCAGCAGCAACAGCAGCAAATGGAGACGAAGGCCGCACGCCTTCGGGCGGAGGACAGGCGCGCCCAGCAACAGCAGCGCCGGCCCAGGCCCAGGCGCAGATGCGGGATCGGCGCGTGACCAGGCCCAGGTTCAGGCGCAGCCCCCCAGGCCCGCCAACAGCCGAGCGCGATCGCAAGGCCTTGGGGGGCCGCAGCGCGCCTCCCAGGACCAGGCGCGCCAGCAGCCAATGCAGCAACAAATGAGCAGCAGCAACAACAGCAGGCACGCGCCAGCGAGGCAGCTGCAGGCAAGGATGCAGGACCAGCAACAGGCCCAGCAGCAGGCGCAAAGACAGGCCCAGATGCAGGAGCGGGCAGGGCGCAGCAGCAAAGACAGCAGCAGGTCGAGGGCTGCACAGCAGCAACGCGCAGGCCAGCAAGCACCGCAGGCCCAGGCACAGCACGTGACCAGAAGGCAGCAGGCCCGCGCGCAGCAGGAGCAACGCCAGCAACAGAACAGCGCATGGCCAACGCGGCCAGCCCACAGGAGGCGGAGCGGCGGGAGCGACAGCGCCGGGACCGTGAGCGGCGCGCAAGCGATGTTTGAATGACATGGCGTAATGGAGTTGAGGCGATGGCAAGCTGGCGCGCAGGCATGGCGGACAATGGGGCGCTCGACCACAGCCCCCCCGCTTCCCCCATGCAGATACCGACGACGAATTCACGCTCCCGGCCGACTGTTGTGCAATCCCTGTGTGCCTCGGGCGCCGGCCTGAATGTCCCGGCCTGGCCGCTGGCGGCCTCCGGGGAATCCCCCTGGCCGCATGGACAGCCGCGTGCCCGGTGGCTTATTCCCGCCTGTCAGGGGGCCAACCCCCAGCTCCCCAGGTGCTGGCTGCGACGTGCCCGTTGCTGTTGGTGGGGCGCCATGATGAATGTACGTCTGTGCCGGCATTGCGCTTCGGTTACGCCCGGCACGCCTGGGCGTGACGGTGAAGGGCGAGGGCACACCCGCGCACCTGCCCCTACGAAGTGCGCGACAAGAAAACACCGACAGCGCCTGAGGTCTCGGCCCGACCGTGGACCTGTCGCCCGAGACGATGCCCGATCAGCGTGTAACGCGCCCACCCCAGCAGACCATCATGGCGCTGTCCACGCGAGCCCGCCGCAAACGCCCTTGCACCTTGCGCATGCGCCCCTCGCCGTTCCGGGCCGCCGCAGCAGCAGCTCGCCTGCGCCGCGTGTTCAACGGCCAGCCTCGCAATCCTCACAGCGGCATGGACATCGCTGCAGCCACTGCACCACCTGTCGTCTCGCCGCTGCCGGGCAAGGTTGATGTGGGCGACTATTTTCTTCAACGGGGCACCGTGTGCTGGACACTGTTCGGGCGGCCTGCTAGCCAATGTACTGCCATCTGAGCGCGTGAGTGCAAGCTGGGCGATCAGCTGGACACGGAGATGGCCTTTTCAAGGTCCGGCGCCACGGGCCGTGTCACCGGGCCCGCACCTGCACTGGGGCTGAGTCTTCACCGCACCATGGTGGGACCCGGCGCTTGTTTCCTGGCGGCGTGAACCGGGCCGACGCCCGGCAGTCTCATGGTTGGCCGAGGGAATGGTGTTCTGCGGCGCCACGGGGCGTGGCACGGCGATGGACTCGCGGTCCTGCCGCCAGGTACGTCGACACCATCTCGAAGAAGCGGTCGTAGAAACCGCTCTTGGCAATCGTCTCGTGCTGCCCACCTTGACCATGGAGTCGCTGGGCCCGATGAGAACGGCAGCGACACCGACCCCCAGCGCACCCACGCCAGGCTGGCGAGTTGGCGCTCTTCTTCAAGGTATATCGTCCTGCAGCGCTTGACAAAGCCAGGCTGACCTGGCCATCGCCGTTTCGGGCACGCCAGACCACGTCGGAGTTCAATCTGCAGGTTCAGTTCGGGTTCGGGCTGGAAGCTCTTGGCTGCCCTCTATATTTCGGCCGTGCGCTGCGCAGCCATGGCGATGTAGCCCTGGCTTCAGCTGCGCGCGGCGCGCGGCCTCGCGGTCTGGGCCGCGAGGCACGAACATCGCGAGAAGGTCTCGGTGGAGCCGAAGCTCACTCCTTCACGGGCACATTCTGGGGAATGGCGAGCCGCAGCCCTGCCAGTCATTGCAAATGAGGCCAAAGCTCCCGCGTAGCGCATGCCACGCACCACCTGTTTTGCTGGCACTAGCTCCAACGTCGATACACGAAAGCCTGCTCCTTGCTTCCGGCGCGCAGCCTGCGGATGGCATGGCGGCTGGCCGCCTATTCTCACCTGAGCGCACGCGCATCGGCCGTCAACTTTGCAGCAATCCGTTTTTTTTTTTTTTTCCGCCTGCATCACATAATTGCAAAGAATGTGAATAGCGCCCCGTGCTGACGGCGCCCCGCGCATCTGCGTTATGTGGCCCCGTTTCGCCAGGCCGGCCGCGGCACATGCCCGCCAGGGCTGCACCAGCCCGCCGCGCCTGAGCCTGTCTCCGTAACCTCCCAACCAAGGAATTCAACATGAGCCAAGCTGACCTGGGCCTGCCCGTGATCGTCACCATGGGGCTCGGGCCCTGCAGCCATATCGACAGGGTGGGCAATGCCGAAGAAGGCGCCAAGACCCGGGTCGGCCCCCCCCCCCTGCCGGCCCACCCTGTGATGCCCAATCGCTGAACTGCGACTACCACTGGAATCTCGCCATGACCTTCACGCCCCATGGCAAAACCGTACCATAGCTGGTCCTGACCGCGCCTCGCGCAAGCGGCCCCTGCAACTGGAATTCGCCGACCAGCGCCTGGCCGTCAAGAACCTGTGCAAACGTGTTGGACCACGGGCTACCGCACCGAAGCAACCGCAAGTCGCCACCCAAGGCGCCGCCCAGGCACGCTGATGGCCTGCGATGACGACCAACTTATGGCCTGGAGCACAAGGTGGCCCGCATCCTGCCCACGGCCAAGCATGGTCCGTGCAACTGGGCGAAGGCAGCAGCCTGCGCGCCTGCCTCACCTTCATCGTATGGCACGCGTCGCTGGCAGTTCGACGGCTCGCCCACGGCCCTCATACCCAGTACGGCAGCCGCCGGCGAGCGCATCTTCCTTGAAGTGGCACCCCATCGCACGGCCTTCAATCACCCGCTGATCAAGGACTTCCTTGTCCTGCGCGTGCGCGAGATCCGCTCCGGCGACAACGGCGTGAAGACCTCCACCCCCCACCCGGCGATGGGGGAGAACTTCTACATCGAGATCGAGGGCTCAGCACGAACCCGCATCCGCACGTGCTGCGCATCCAGCGCTACAAGCGGCCAGAACGTTCGCCCGCCGACGCGTCGGCCTACGCCTATGGCTGGACATGGTGGTCGGAGCGAGCGCGTGGGCCGCTGAAAGCGCCCTGCCTCCCACAGCCCTGAAGGCCTGCATCGCGCAGGCCTTTTTCTTTGCAGCCTCACGCACCGGGCTCAGCATCGCCATCAATTGTTCAGATGGCGGCGGCCCCAGTGCCAGGCGTGGACCTGGGCGGCCGTGATGCGGTCGGACTGGCGGATGTAGTCGGCCGGTCTGGCGGATGGCGCGGGTCACGGCCTCGTCCTGACAGCAGCACGTTGTTCTCGAAGTTCAGGTCGAAGCTGCGCAGGTCCAGGTTTGGTGGAGCCCACGAGGGCCCCTCACGGCCACCACAGGGTCTTGGCATGCAAGCAGGCCGGGGCGGAATCATGAGGAGGAATGACGACGCCGGCCCGCAGGCAGGTAGCGGTAGTGCTGCGCTGGCCGCGCCCACGATCCAAGGAATCGTTGACGCGCCGGCCGATGAGCGTGACCTGCACGTCCGCGCCAGGCGGCGGCGCACAAGGGCCTTCCAGCACGGTGGCATCGTGGATGAAATAGGGCGTTGGAGATCACCACTTCGCGCCGTGCACTGGCCAGCAGGGTGACACCATCTGCGAGGTGGAGCGCGGCGCCGGCACGGCCGTGCCTTCGGCAATGAACAAAGGCGGAAAAGCCTTCGGCGGGCATGTCGGCCGGCCCCTCTTCGGGTTGGGCGGCCAGGGGCATGGACATCCATGGTCTTCGCTGCGCGCCTGCGCCCATTCCGCGGCACAGACCTGCTGCATCTGCGCCACCACCCCCAGTGCCTTGCCAGGCGCAGCCTTATAATCGACCCAGGGCGCGTAGCGGGCCTGGACTGCGAAGGCCTCGTCCGCTGCAGTTCTGGCTGCCCAATGGGTGATGGCGCACCATCGATTCACGGTGGATCTTTTGCTGTGGTTGCTCAGGTCCAGCCGGCTGTGAACATCACCCATCACCCTGACGGGGTGCTGGCCGGCAGGGCCACGGCCAGTTTGCCCATCCGGCCTGCCCATCTGCTGCCAGAGGTCTGAGCGCAGCAGCTGCGCGCAGAAGCCCAGCCCGTCCACCATGGCGCGGCAGACCACACGCCAAGCCGGGCCGCGCGGCACACAGAGCCTGGTAAAAAACCGATGGCCCGTTCCGTGTCATCGGCCAGCCAGATTTAGTAGAGCACGTTGATCTCGTGCCGGGCGGCCTCCATGTCGGCCAGCACATGCGGGGCCGCGGGCCGGGCACCAGCGACCATGAGCTGCGCGCATGGCCAGGTGTAACGGGAAAGCGGTTGATGACGCCCGCATACCACAGGCCGCCTGCCATTGCGGCCGATTGCCCGCCACCCGGCACGGGGCCGCTGCCCTTGACCGGGGCTCCGGGCGCAAAGTCCGGCACCTTGCGGTACCGGGCCCGGCCTCGGCGGGCAGCGTCACCACCCATCCCGCCAACAGGTAGTACAGCGCGCATCTCGCATAGGGGATGCAGCACGAATGACGTGGAGCCGCCCATTCGCACGTCGGGCCGCCCATCGTCGCTGTCGCGCAGGATGCGCAGGCCAAAGCCTGCAATGAGCAGCAGATGCATGCAAGACACCAAGTCCATGCATCCAGCATGCCGGGGCCCTGCGGACGGATTGGGCGGAGGGATTTTTCACGGCGGCAAACCTGGATCTGCGCGCGGCCGGCCTCGCCTCAGGCAATGAACCGGAATTCCAGACCCGCCGCCGATGCTGGATTCACGATAGGGCAACGCCCACATTCCGAACTTTTCCTTTTCCGCTGCATGACGAACATGACTCGCAGCGTGATCGGTTTAGCCCAGCGACTGTTGGCTTCCTGTGGACAAGCTTCGGTACCACCCGCTGCCGCGCCAGCCATATGGGTTGCCGCAGGCGCTGAAAAAACAGGCAGATGCGCGCAGCTGCGCAATTTTTCACGCGGCCGGGCTGCGCCGTGCATGCGGGCTCCTCAACGGAATCGTAGACGGCCTTCGAACGAACATGGAGGAGCGGTTGCCCGCCCTCGCTGGCCCGGCTCGGCAAACGACCAGAAGGCCTGCACGTGCCCTGGGCCGTGTCGATGACCTGGCTGACTGTGACGCCCGTTTCTCCCCGATCATCCGTTGAGGAGTCAGGCTGTCGCTGACCTGCAGGTATGCTTAGCCGTTCGTCAGGCCATCGGATACATGCCCAGGGAATCGACGCACATGCCAGACCATCTGGCCTTGCGGCGTGTACCGCACATCAGCCTTTTCTGTCTGGGGGGAAGTCGATGACCGCTTCGCGCCCGATCAAGGTGCCGGCTATTGCATGACAACATGGACAGGTGTGTTTGCTCCTCTGATGCGGGTTCTGGCCTGAACCCGTGATGGCATATTCTCCGCGCCGCGCCGCGGGTGTTTGTGGGAGCCGACCGCATGCCTTCGTCGGCAGCGTGGAGGGGCACAACGGCAGCAGCGCCGGCATTTCGCAGATACTGCGCGTGCTCCTCCACCGGATCTCCGATCTCTTGCCCTCCCTCCTCCCCGCTTCCCCCCATCGCCGACCCCCCCGTCCGGCCTGCGCAGCAGCGGCCTGCGTCCCTTCGTCATGGCGCGCGTGCTGTCCCTATTTCGCCCAGCAGCATTCGGCGGTGGTCGTGGCCTGTCAGGTGTATTACCTGACGCGCGACACCCAATGTTCCCTGGGCCTACGTGGGACTGGCCCAGTTTCCTGCCCTGCTGGCGCTGCTGATTCCGCCGGCCGCCGACCTCGCGACCGCCATGAGCCGCAAGCGCCTTCTGTCGGCAGCTGGACCGTGGCTGCCCTGTGCTCCCTGCTGCTGCTGTGGCTGTCCTGGCACGAGGGCGCGGCCCGCGCAACGATGTGCACTGGATCTATGCCGTGCTGGTGCTGTTCGTCTGCAGCAGCGCCTTCACGGGTCCGGCCCTGCAAAGCCTGCTGCCGCATATCGATGCCGCGCGAGCAGCTGGCCCAGGCGCGGGCCACCACAGCTGGCTGGAATGTCACGGCCCGCGCCATTGTGCGGCGCCTGTGCTGGGCGCGAGGTGCTCTACGCCTGGTCGGCGCCGTGCTGACCTATGCGGTCTGCGGCGTCCCCCTGTTGCTTGGTCCGTGCTGCTGCGTGAAACGGTTCCGGGCAGCTTTGCCGGGGCCATGGCGCCGCAGTCGGCTCGCTGTGGCAGCGCTTTGGCGAAGGCATCATGTCATCCGCACGCGCCCATCATCCTGGGCACGATTTCGCTGGACCTGTTCGCCGTGCTGCTGGGCGGCGTGGTGGCCCTGCTGGCCCTGGTATGCGCACGAGGTGCTCAAGGTTCGGCCCCGAAAGGCCTGGGCCTGCTGCGCTCGTCCATGACCGTTGGCGAGGTGGGCCATGGGCCGGTGGCTGTCTGCCCGTCCCATCCAGGCATGTGGGCCGCGTGATGTTCGCCGCCGTGGCCATCTTCGGCGTGGCCACCTGGTGTTTGCGTCTGTTCGCACTGGTCTGGCTGTCCATGGCGCCCTATTCTGGCCGGCGCGCCAATGGTGAGCGTGTACATCCGCTCGGCCCTGGTGCAGTTTTCCACGCCGACTCCATGCGCGGGGCGCGTGAACGGGGGGGGAGGGGTGTGAACCTGTGTCACGGTTCGTCACAGCTGGGCGACTTCCGCGCCGGCACACAGCGCCGCCTGGCTGGGCGCCGTGCCGGTGCGGGTTTTTTTTTTTTTTTTTTTTGACGTGCGTGGGCCAGCCTGTGCACGCTGGGGTGGTCGGCAGCTTGGGATGACCTGTTCAAGCCGCTGAGTGTGTTTTATGGACCGGCTGGAAGACGCGGCCCGCGTGGGCCAAGGCTAGGCTAGGAAGTGCGGCGCGCAGTCGGCCGCACTCCTGGGAGACAGCCAGGCCGGGCGCCACGTCAAACACAGTCTTGCCAGCCCGTCGCCCCGACGCTGCAGCCTGTGCACGGCGCGCGCATAGGCCACGAGCAGCGGGCCGTGAATCGGATTGCTGTCCAGCGCAGGCGGTTATTCGATGGAGTGGTGCAGCCCCTGCGAGCTGCGGCCGCTGCGATGACGAGTCCGCCCATGCGGCCATGGCCGCATGGTCACGGGAAGTTCCTCGGGCTGATGGAAAGCAACGTGGGTGTCGGATTCGTCAAGTAATGCGGCATGCGCACGATGGCCTGGCGCCGCCATCGGTCGGCCCCTGCCCAGACACCACAAAGCCTATACGCCGGTGGCGCTCTGCGCGCAGACAGTTAGGGCCGCACGCCGCTGCGCACGCGCTGCACGGCCTCGTCCACGGGAAGGTGACTGCCGCCCCGGCCACACCGAGGAACGCGGCGGATGCGTCCGAGTGCCCCGGATCAGGCCTTGCCCCAGAAGGTGTACGTGCGCCATCGCAGAGGGCCTCGCCACATGAAGGCGCTGCAGGAGAACATGCCGGAGTCCCATCCCGCCGAGATCAGCGCCGTGGTGCCGGATGCGCGGGCGGCGGCCTCCACCCGTCGAAATCCTCGGGAATGCGCGCATGGGTGTCGAAGCTGTCCCCCAGGCTGAAATGCGCGGCCAGCGCGGGCGTCTTGCTGCGCAGTTCGTCCTTGGAGCCCGCCGCACAGCACCAGCACGTCGATGCCGGTGCGATGGGGCCCGCCGCTGTTCCATGCCGTGCAACATGGCTGCCGGGCTGGCAGCGGACACACTGTGCCCGGATCGCGCGGGTGTAGATGCCGGCCAGCACCATGTCTGGGTTTTCGACTTGCCGCCTCCCCTCCACTGCCCAGTTGCCGGTGCCGACGATGTGCGATTGCGTATGTTGATCGGGTGCTTCTATGGTCCCATGCGGTGTGGTGCTTTGCGTTTTGAGAGGGTTTTTTCAGAACTCCGTTCACGCGGCGGCGCAGAACCAGGCGGTATCTTGCATCGCCCTAGCCGCCAGTCCGTGCACTGGCAAGGCACACGGCGTTGCCCTGCACGGGGGTAGTGCTCGGCAGTAGTGCACAGTGGTATGCGCGCGTGGGATCGCAGGGCGGTGGGTCTACAGCGCCTACCTCAACGCCCTGCAATGTTCCAGCCTTCATCCTCCCCTCCCCGTCCCAGCCGCCAGAAGCCCGACGACGCGCCGCTGCACATCCTCTGGCGCGACGAGCATCTGGTGGCCTGGTGGTCTGCAGCCCCGCCGGCTGCTGGTGCATCGCACGGACTGGACGCGCCGAGACTCGCTTTGTGCTGCGACCCTGTCTCTAAACCCAATTGGGCTGCCATGTGTACCCCGCACACCGCCTTGACAAGGCACCGCTGCGTGTCTGGTCATGGGCCTTGCATCCCAGGCCGCCGCGGCTGTCCAGGCTTTGCCGGGCAGGAAGTGCGCAAGCATACTTGCGCTGGTGCGGGTCTGGCTGCCGGATGGCGGTGAGGTGAACCACGCGCTCAGGCCCTAACTATGGGTCGGCCCTGAGGACCCGCGCCAGCCCAGCCCGCACAGACTTCGCTGCGCCTGCCTGGCGCTGCCTGTAGTGGCCCGAGGCCCTTTGACCCGCGCCCACCGCTGCCAACTGGTCTACGCTGTTCGATGCCCTGCCCGCCACGGGCGGCCGCCATACCAGATACCGCCATCTCAAAGCGATGTGCCCATCCCTCTTGGCCGTGCCAAGCATGGCAAGGGTGCCGTTGAACCGCTGGTGGGCCGATCGGGCTGGGCCTGCAGCGCCTGTGGCTGCACCCCATTGCGCTGGAGCTGGGCGCACCCGATGACGGGCGAGCCGCTGCGCTTTCGAGGCCGACTGGCGGCAACTGGGGCCATGTACCAACCCGAGTGCAGCACTGGCGCGCGCTGTGTGCCCTGGCCCTGCGGCAGAGCCTGTGTCGGCCTGCCGGCGACGCACTGCCGTAATCAGACATCTTCGGCAGCGCGCGCGCCCCGATGTTCAAGGCTGCTCCATCAGCGGTGCTGCCCACTAGGCGTGTCGGCCGAGGCATCGGCCTTGAGCACGCCAGCAGCAGCTCCACCAGGCGCTCGTTGCCCTCTTGAAGCGCAGGCTGGGCATGGCCACCCGCCGCCAAAGCTCGCGGCCAATCGAACTGCAGTTGAACTTCCGAGCGCGACGCAGGCCGATCTGTCACGCCCTTGGTGCTGGCATGCCACATCAGCGCGAATCTGCCGCTCTGGGGCGCGCCAGCAAGGTCGCCGACCTGGCTTTTAACATGCCGGGGCATTTGAACCATCACCCTTGCAAATTCCGTTGAATGACCCATGGCTTGTGACCCCTCTTAAAGGGTGTCGGCGGCACAGCTTCTGGAATTTCTCGTCCATTGCTCCTCCGCGCGCCATGAAGTCGTCTTCCTGCTCGGGTGAAGGCAGCGATCTCGCCCGCGCTCAAGCTTCGCGGCTCCATTTCTCGCGCCCGAGAAAGCCGGCGCTCTCGGCGAATGCCACTTCCAATTTCCGCGGTCCCTCGATGAAGCGGATCAGGCCGGGCAACGGGCTTTCGGCTTGGAAGAACTCCCAGGCCAGGCGCGCAGCCGGAACCTTGTTCATGTCGAAGTGCACGACCGCCGCAGCGGACTGGTAGCCCTCTCAGATTTTCGGCGCGGCTCTTGTGGGATTTTCCCATCCCCACGAGCTTGGACGCGCGACTCGATCCGGGCCATGAGCTCGGCTCGTAAGGCGAAGTCCGCACGTAGGACGGCGCGGCCGGCCAGCTCGCCCATGTCGTGTCCGGCCTCTGGATCTCGCCATGGTCCAGAGCCCCGGAATTCGCCCCGCCGTAGTACAGCCAGCCGCCGTGCCGCGCCGTAGCCGTCCGGTCAGCGGCGGCCTGGTAGAGGATCAGGGGCTGGGGATCTCAGCTCGGGGCCGCACGAACATTGCAGGGCAGGATGGTTTTTTTCCATGATGGGGGTCGATTGTCGGTCCTGGCGCCATTC
>JAGSMW010000217.1:0-13549 GCA_029286795.1 Byasa hedistus | reverse complement strand
TGGTTGAATGGGTGACTGGTTGACTGGTTTGATGGTTTACTGGTTTACTGGTTTCTTGGGTACGGTTACGGGTTTACTGGTTATGGTTAGACTGGTTTTTACTGGTTTACTGGTTTACTGGTTTTACTGGTACTGGTTTTAAAACTGGTTGACTGGTTTAATGGTTTACTGGTTTACTGGTTTACTGAGTTTATGGTGTTGACTGTTTACTGGTTTACTGGTTTACTGGTTTCTGGTTTCCTGGTTTCCTGGTTTATGGTTTTACTTGGTTTACTGGTTTAATGCGTTTTACTTGGTTCATGGTTTAATGGTTTACTGTTTACTGGTTTTACTGGTTTACTGGTTACTGGGTGACCTGGTGACGGTTTACTGGTGACTGGTTGAACTGGTGTATGGTTACTGGTTGACTGGTTGACTGGTTTTTACTGGTTTACTGGTACTGGTTTACTGGGTGACTGGTTTACTGGTTTACGGTTACGGTTTACTGCGTTACGTTTTACTGGTTAATGGTTTACTGGTGTTGACTGGTTTACTGGTTTACTGGTTTTACTGGTTTAATGGTTTACTGGTTTAATGGTTCTGGTACTGTTACTGGTTATGGTTTACTGGTTACTGGTTACTGGTTTACTGGTTTTCCTGGTTTACTGGTTTAAGGTTTACTGGTTTACTGTTTACTGGTTTACTGGTTTACTGGTTTCTGTTTACTGGTTTAGGTTTACTGGTTCTGGTTTCGGGTTTCTAGATCAGATGTCAATTTCAACTTTTCATTTTCCATTTTCCATTTGTTGCTCCCTTTCTTTTCCCTTTTCCCTGTTCTCTTTTCCTTTTCCCATTTCCCTTTTCCCTTTTCCATTTTCCATTTTCCATGTTCAATATTCCAACATTCTAACATTCCAACATTCCAACATTCCGACATTCCAACATTCAACATTCCACATTCAAAATCCAAGGCCGATGGCCCAGCCGCGGCGTGTCCATAGACATGGCCCGGCGCTTGCGCACAGGCTGGGGCTGAGCTGGAAACTGGTGGTCTCGATACGGCCGCCAAGTCGGTGGATGCCGTCACGCGCGAGGAGGCCCGACTTCGGCTTTCTTGGCCGTGACCCTGTGAGCGGCGCGGGCACGGCTTTACCGCGCCATATGTGCTGATCGAGGGCAGCTATGGTGCGCCAGGATCGCCGCTGACCGAACAACGCCCAGGTGGACCGGGCCGGGCACACAGTGGTGGTCGGTTAAGGGCAGCCGCCTATGGACCTGTACCTGGCCGCGAGCCAAGCATGAGCAGATAGAGGCGCGCCCTTGTCCTCGCCGCGGGTGCAGACCTTTGTGGAAATCGACGGCCGATGGCGATGCGACATGGATGGCGTTTGTCAGCAGCATGGAGGCAGATGCCGCCCGCCTGCCCGGCCTGCGCCTGCGCCGGGCCGCTTTCATGGTGATCCAGCAGGCCATGGGCCTGCCAAGGGGCGGGGCGATGAGGCCCTGGCGAGTGCGGCGGCCTTTGTGGAAGGGCCAAGGCTTGCGGCTTTGTGGCCGGGCGCTGCAGCGCCATGGCATTCAGGGCGCGGCCGTCGCACCGTGGCGGGCGCATCGGCATGAGACACCTGTGCCGTCGCGCCCCTGTACGACTACGTGGGTTCGCGCACCACGCGCGAGCGCGAAGCACGTGCGAGGGCATCAACATTCTATGGCGTGGACGAAGCCACGGGCGGCCTGCAGCATCTGGCAGACGTGGACGGGCTTGCCAAACCCTCGTTCCTGGCGCCGATGCAGCCGGCACCCGGCTCTACACCGTGCATGGGGCGATGGCATTGAGGTCAGCGTCTCGCACGCGATGCCGCAACGGGCCGCCTGGCGTTGCTGCAGACCCGGACTGCGGCGGGCGCAACCCGGTGACCTGGCCATCTCCCCGGGCGGACGGCAGCTGGTGGTCTCCGACCATCTGGGCGAGCCGGCTGCCAGCGAGGCCACCGGGGGTATTGGCGGGCAGCGGTACGCTGCCGTGATGTCGATCGCGCAGGACGGGCGCCTGGGCTCCGTGCAGCAGCGGCTTGCGCTACCGGGCCAACCCGGGCCGCATCGCACGGGAGCAGCCGTTTGCCCAAGGCGCACATTCAACCCCTTCTCGCCGGACGGGCGCTTCGTGATGGTGCCTGACAAGGGGCAGGACCGGATCTTCATCTTCGCTTCGAGCACGGGCGGCTGGTGCCTGCGCCCCAGCCCTGGCTGGGACTGCCGCGAAGGATCGGGCCCGCGCATATCGCATTCCATCATGCGCTGGCATGCGCCTATGTGGTCAACGAACTGGGAAACACCGTGCTCAAATGCCGCTCGATGCGGCAAGGGGCACTGCAGGGCTTGCAGATCCTGTCCACCATGCCGGAGGGCTTTGTGGGGCAAAAGGGGCCGGGCGGCGGCATCGAGGTCTTGCGCGAAGGCCGGCAGGTGCTGGTGTCCAATCGCGGCGCCGACGGCATTGCGGTCTTCGATGTGATCCTTTGACGGGGCTGTGCCACACCAGTGGCGGCTTCGCCTCGGGCGGGCGCACGCCGCAGCTTTTTCAACGTCTCGCCCGACGGGCGCCTGCTCTATTTTGCTCAACGAGGACAGCGAACAGCAATTCGTCTGCCATGCCCGGGATGACGCCTGGGCCCCGCTGGCCAGCAGCCACTGGCCAGCCCGGTGTGCATGGTGTTCGCGCGGTAGCCGTCCACGCCGGCCCTCCGTGGCAGGATCAGGCGCCGCCAAGCACCAGCAGTCGATGCTGGCCGGACCCAGGCGCAGGGGGCAAAGAAGGACCACAGGCCTGCGCCGGCGCTGACGAGAGCTTCATGCGCCGACCTCGATACTAGCCGCGCACACAAGCCGTCATTGGCGGGGGCCACCAGCCATTGGTCCATGCCCCGGAATCAGTCCGCCGTGAGTATGGCCCGACAGCCTGCGGCCCACGGCAGTGGGCAGCGTTGTCGCGGGCGGTCTTGGCTGGTGGGCAGCAGCAGGTGGTATTGAGCGCCGGCCTCTTTGGCTGGCGGGCCACGGTGCGATGTCGGGCGGCCACGCCTCGGCCACGGAGGGTCGGGTTTGCGCGACGGCGGCCATAGGTCCGGATCGCCGATGCCGACAGCGCCAGGCGAGCGCCCTGCACATCGATTCAGCGCATGCGGTTTTCCGCAGGTTCAGGCCAGCGGCGGAATTCGGCCATACAGGCGTCGTAGCCAGCTGTATACTCATGGTTGCAGGGCGCCGCCCAGACGCCGTAGCGTGCCTTGAGCTGCGCCAGTGGCGCGACGTTGGCGCGCCGCTGCCCACGTCGCCGTCCACCATGTCGCGGGCGCACGATGAGGGTCGGACGCGCCTCCGCGTGCGCTCCACGAGGTCTGCACCATAGCGCGCGGTGATGGGGCTGGCGGGATGTCGGCAAGCACGGCCACGCGCAGGCCTTCAGGCCGGTGGGCAGGCCGGGCAGGCGCAGCGTCTGCGTTTCGTGCACCTCGGCGGAGCAGCGCATTTGCCACGCCCAGGCCGACAGCAGGCCCGCAAGGGCCAGGTGCGCTGGCCGTGAGCAGCGGGGTGTGCAGGCGCTGCTTCCAGTCTCGCGCCGGGCCACGGCGGCCCAAGCGCCCAGAGGCCGTCGCGCCAGCACGATGAAGACGGCGAATCAGCAGCAGGGCCAGCACCAAAGCCGCCCGGCACCTGGCAGATAGGCCAGCCGTGCGGTTATTCCACCGTGCCCTCGCGCAGCAGACGCAGAAGGAGGGCGTGCAGCCCCGGGCCGCCGTGGCGACGGCCGGCTCAGGCGTGCGCGGCGCGGGCATCAGCGGACGGGCCACACAGCAACCGGGGCCAATAGCGGATGACGAGGCGGCAAGAGAAACCATGGGGAGCAGATCGAGGCAGGCGGTGAGATGGCCAGCGACGGCGGCGGCCGGCAAGGCGAGCGCCGATGTGCGCAATGCCATGCATGCGCTGGCCTGACTTGGCGAAGGCCTGGAATGCGGTGGGTTTTCATGCGGCGGCAAAGGGAGGCGTATGGACATCTGAGCGCGTGGCGCCGCCGGCATGGCGCGGGGATAAGCCAAGCCCTTATGCCTTTGAAGATCAGCTTCCCTGAATCCCTGGCCCGTTATCCGCCAGCCGTGAGGAAATAATGGAGGCCATGGACGGCAACCAGGTCATCATAGTGTGCGGCGAGACGGGCGCGGGCAAGACCACGCAGTGCCCAAGCGGCGCTGGCGCTGGCCGGGGCAAGGGTCAACGCCACGCCGACGACAAGGGCCAGGTGCGCGGCCACCTGATCGGCCACACGCAGCCGCGCCGCATTGCCGGCCAGCTACGGGGCCAAGCGCATTGCCGAGGCGAGGAACACGCCGCTGCGATGTGGTGGGCTACAAGGTGCGCTTCCAGGACCGGCTGTCCAAGGACGCCTCGGTCAAGCTGGCTGACGGGACGGCATCCTGAGCCGAGACGCAGACCGATTCCGCTGCTCAAGGCTACGACACCCTCATCATCGACGAGGCCCACGAGCGCAGCTCAACATCGACTTCCTGCTGGGCTACATCAAGCAGATCTTCCCCCGGCGCCCCGACCTCAAGGTGGTGGTGACATCGGCCACCATCGATTCCGAGCGGTTCTCCAGGCACTTCGAAGGCCCCAAGGGGCCTGCGCCGGTGATCATGGTTCCCTCGGGCCGCCCTACCCCGTGGAGATGCGCTGGCGCCCCTTCGAGGAAAAGCGCGACCACGACCTCATGACGCCATTGCGAAGGACGTGGGCGCGCTGTGGTCCGGCGGCGTCAGCGGCGGACATCCTGTGTTCCTGCCCGGCGAGCGCGAGATCCGCGAGGCGGCCGACCACCGGCGCAAGCACTGGCACAGCAGCCCGTGCTGCGCCATGCCGAGGTGCTGCCATGTTCTCGCGCCTGTCGCAGGACGAGAGGACCGCATCTTCGAACAAGCCACACGGCCGGCGCATCGTGCTGGCCAACAACGTGGCCGAGAACCTCGCTGCCGTGCCGGCATCCGCTATGTGATCGAGCGGGCCACGGCGGCGCGTTCAAGCGCTATTCTTCCGCAGCAAGGTCGAGCAGTTGCTGGTCGAGAACATAGCCAGGCGGCGGCCAACAGCGCGCGGGCCGTTGCGGCCGCGTGGCCAACGGAAGCGGAAGACGAAGGGAAGAAGACCCCCCGGACGACTCGGCACGCGCGCGCTGTCACCGACCCTGAAATCCTGCGCTACTCGCTGCCGGCGTCATCGCGCATGAAGCTAGATGGGCCTGGGCGAGACGATGGTGAACTTCCCCTTCTCGAATCGCCCTCGGGCCGCGCCATTGCCGACGGCGTGGAAGAGCTGTGGTCCCGCGGCCGTCAGCGGCGACATCCTGGTGTTCCTGCCCGGCGAGCGCGAGATCCGCGAGGCGCCGACCACCTGCGCAAGCACCTGGCACAGCACCCGTGCTGCTCCATGCCGAGGTGCTGCCGCTTGTTTTCTGCGCCCTGTCGCAGGCCGATCAGTACCCGCAATCTCGACAGCAACACGGGCCGTCGCCATCGTGCGGGCCACCAACGTGGCCGAGACCTTCGCTGACCGTGCCCTGCATCCGCCTATGGATCGATGCTGGCACGGCGCGCGTCAAGCGCTATTCCTTCCCCGCGCAAGGTCGAGCAGTTGCTGTCCGAGCCCATCAGCCGGCGGCGGCACCGCGCGCGGTCCGTTTGCGTCCTCTTGGCCACAACGTCTCTGCACCTCTCCGCCTGTACGACGAGGCCGACTCGGACACGTCGCGCGTTTCACACACCGACCCTGAATCCTCGGCTCCTCGCTGGCCGGCGTATCCTGCGCTTGAAGTCCTGGGGCCTGGGCGACGTGGTGAACTCCCCTTCCTCGAAATCGCCCTCGGGCCGCGCCATTGCCGACGGCTACCAATTGGCTGGGCGAGCTGGGCGCCGTGGACGGCGGGCAGCTGCTGCCCATGGGCCGCGAGCTGTGCGCTCCTCTGGCCCGCGCGTGGGCCGCATGAATCCATGGATTCGCGCACCGCGGGCGCCTAGGCCGAGGTGCATGTTCAGCGCCCCTACCCTGGTCCCTTGCAGTACCATTGCGTCGACCTCCTCTTTCTGCCCCGCAGCCGTTCCTACCAGCATCAGCTCCAAGTTCGACGACGATAAAAGCTAATCATGCGGCTACCTGCGCCTTTGGAAATGGCTGGCAGGATGCTCGTGGCGGCAAGTTGGTGGGCCAAGAGCCTCAATGAATGGCCACTGCCAGGCGCCTGCCGCCATCCCTCGGCGCGCAATGCCGCCTTTCCTGCCGTTGCCCAGCGCAATCGTCGGGCAGAGCGTGGCCTCCCCCCCGCGGCCGATGCGCTGGCGGCCCTTCCATCCGCAGGACACCGTCCCGGCACGATGACGAGCCCTCGCACAAGCTCGCAACCGCCATGGAGCAGCTGCGGCGCCAGAACTTCATCAACATCCGCCGCGTGCGCTAAATGCGCGACATCCACTCGCATGCTGCTGACCGTGGTCAACTAGCACAATGGAAGTCCACACCGAGCCGGTCCAGGCTACGCGCCGTGCACCTTCCATGGGCTGTCCGGCCTGCTGGCAACCTGGGCTACAAGGGCGATGAAAGCGACGCCTACCTGGCGCGCGCGGCATCCGCTTCTACCCCCGCACCCGGGTGCCACCTGTCCAAGAAGCTCGGGGCGCTGGATCGTTGCGGCCGAGCTGGTGGAAACCGCGACGGTTACTGGCCGGGGAATCGCAGCCATCGAATCCGCAGTGCTGGAGGAAAGTCGGCGCCCACCGTGTCAAAGAAGCAGGCTGATCCGCACTGGTCAAGAACCAGGCCGACGTGGTGGCGCTGGAGCGCGCCACGCCCTACGGCCTGGTGTCACCACGGCCGCGCATTGAGCTATGGCCGCATCGGATCCGCCGTCCGCGCGCGGTCTTAATTCCGCCAGGCCTGGTGGAGGGGCAGTGGGACAACGCGACTGGCACTTCCTGCCCGCCAAACTCAAAGCTGGTGCGCAAGGTCGAGGAGCGGAGCACCAGAGCCGCCGCAAGGACGGCTGGTCGATGCGAGCTGAATCTACCGCTTCGCGACCAGCAGATCCCCAAGGACGGTCAGCGGCGCCACCTTTCGCCATTGGTTCCGCGAGGCGGCCAAGAAAACGGCGATCCTGCTGCGCCGTAGCGCGACGAGGCTGATGCGGCCCCGAGGCGGCCGGCATACACCACCAGGCACTTTCCCAAGGTGGTAAGCTCGGCGGCGTGGAACTCACGCCAGCTACCGCACAGCCGGGCGACGCGCGCGACGGCATCACCGTCACAGTGCCGCTGTTCGTGCTCAACCAGGTCAGCGACTGAAGCGCGGGAGTGGCTTGGTGCCGGATGCTCAAGGACAAGACCAGGCCTGCGCAAGAGCCTGCCGCAGCCGCCTCCCCCGCGCAGCCGCTTCGTGCCCCTGCACGACGAAAGCAGCCCAGCGCCTGGCGAACTTTCCCACGCCCGAGCGCTGGTGGCACAGGGATCGTCATCGATGCCCTGCTCCAAGCAGGCTGCCGCGACGAGACCTCGTGGACGTCAAGCGCGCCGATTCAAGCTGGACATGCTCAGCCGCACGGTTCATTGAACTTCAGCCATACGGACGAGCAGGGCCGCCAGCTGGACCAGGGCCGCAACCGGGCGCGCTCAAGGCCGAACTGGGCGCCAAGGCGAGCGGCGCCTTCCAGGCGCTGGCCGCGCTGAAGGTGGCTTCGGCACCGGGCTCCTGCTGCACCGCTTGCACCAACGCCCGCCACCGCGCCCGAAAAACCGGCAGGAAGCCTGCGCCGCTCCAAGGGCGGTAAAAGCCCGACCAGGCCACGCTGCCAGGATGCAAGCCCAGCCAGCCAGCCCGAAAGCCGCTACAAGGATGGAGCTTTGGCGAGAGCCCCAACTGATGGAGATCGGCCGGGGCGGGCAGACGCTGATCGGTTTCCGGCTCTGACTCGGACCATGGGATGCCGTCGGCATCGAGGTCTTCGACGAGCCCGAGGGTCGCGGCCGCACGCCACCGCGTGGGCTGCGCCGCCTGTTCGCGCTGCAGATCCGCGATTCGCTCAGTAACCGGAAAAGAACATTCCAGACCTGCAGAAGATGGCCGGTTGCCACATGCGCGCCCTTTGGCACCAGGATGAACTGCGCGAGCAGAATCATCGACGTGGCCATAGCGACCGCGCCTTCTGCAGGAGCCCGCTGCCCGACCAACGACGCTCAGTTCAAGCAGCGCGTGCAGACGGACGCGGCCGGCTGACGCTGATCGCCACAGGTGGCGCGCATGGCCTCCCCATCCTGGTCGATTACGGGGCGGCGCAAACGCAAGATCAAGGACACCAATGAACTTCGCCTGAACGCCACGGCCGACGCCGCCCAGCAACTGCGCGCCTGGTGCCCAAGAACGTATCATCCTCGCGGGCCGCGCCCTGACCAGCTGCAGCACTAATGCTCGCTACCTCAAGGCCATCACCAGCCGCCCTGGACAAGTACCGCGCCGACCCGGCACGCGGACGCCGCCGCCTGACCGAGCTGCCCCGCTGGAGCAGCGCTACTGGCGGCCTGTGCCTGAGCGCAAGGGCCACATTCGTGCGCGCATGGGCAGGATAACCGCTGGATGCTGGAGGAGCTCTGTCGTTGAGCTTCGTTCGCCCAGAGCTACGTCACGCCGTAACCCTGTCACATCAAGCGGCTGGACAAGGTCTGGCAGCAGCTGCAGAACTAGCGCCGTGCCGGCCTGCGGCCCGTTCTTGAGCGGAGGGCCGCAGGCCTGTTTTCATCAATGCGTATCGCCAGCTCACCGGCACGCGGCGGGTTGGGAGCGATGTAGGGGCCCAAGGCCTTATGCGCCATCAACAGAGATGGGGCATTTTTCAAAGCTGGGTGATCTGTGCAGAACCTGCACGATGCTGGCCGCTCCCATGGCGTTGCGGTGGACCCTGTGCGTTTCTAGACTGCAGGCTCACCATTTCCCGTTTCAGGAGCACTGGCATGTCCTCGCATAACAGGCCAGCCAGCACCCAATCCACCACCATCCCACCCGCCGCGCCCGTCTGGCGCGCCGGACTCAGCCATTTGCCACGGTTGGGTGCCACGGCGCTGCTGGTCTACGACTTACTCGACTTCCAGAACGAGTACTTCAGGGCGGCGCCTGCCATCCCGCGCGCCTCGCAGGTCCTTGAGCAGGCCCGGCGCCTGCTGCAATGGCCGATGCCGGGCAGTTTCCGTGTTCCACATCGCCGCACTTGCCGCCCCCCCCGAAGGTGCGCCCGTGTTCGACGTCAATTAGCAGCTCGTCCATTCCACCCGGCCTTCAGCCCGCGCGCGGGCGAACCCGTTGTGCAAAAGCGCAGCGCAGCGCCTTCGTTCGGCACCGACCTGGCCGACCCGCTGCGCGCCGTGGCATCAAACACCTTGGTCATCTTCGGCCTCATACCCACGCCTGCGTGGCCGGCGCCGCACGCGATGGCCGCGCCGCTGGGCCTTCGGAGGTCGTCTTTGCCAGCGATGCCGTTGCCACACGTGCCTCACGCGCAGCAACGGCGAATCCGTGGACGCCGACAGCCTGCACCGTGCCGCGCTGGCGAGATCGAGGAATGTGTTTGGCGATGTGTGTCCCCTACGGCATCCTGGAACTGGCGCTGCGCTGAGCGGGCTGGGCGGCATCGGCGGTCCCCGCTCCACAATCCCCGCCAAAGGATTGGGCATTAGCAAATGGACAGATGGCAAGCCCTGCTGGTGTTTCTGCGGGGCGTGGTGGACGCGCCGTTTCACGGCGGCCCAGGATCGGCTGGCATGACGCATTTCCACGGCGTCGCCCCATGTCAATGGGGCCTGGAGTCGGGAGCTGGGCACGCAGCTGCTGCAGCGCAATTCGCGTGGGCTGAGACGAACGATGCGGGGCGCAGCTACTTACCAAGGCTGTGTGCCAGTTGCTGGAGCAGCTCGATGCGGCCGAGCGAACTGGCGCAGCGCGTGCGCGCGTGGCGGGCGTGTGCGCATCACGCTGCCGCTGGCCGTGGGCGCCATCGAGCTGGGCGACTGGCTGCCAGAGTTCGAGCAGCAATTCCCCGATCTGGAGCTGCAGCGCTTGTGCACCGACCGGCTGGTGGACATGGTGGCCGAGGGCGTGGATGCGGCCGTGCGCATCAGCCGCAATTGACGGACAGCGGGCTGCAGGCGCGGCTGCTCACGCATTCGCCGCTGGTTGACTGGTGGCGTCGCCGCCTAACCTGATGCGCAAGGAGTGGTGCAGGCGCACGAGCAATTGCCGAGCACGCGCCCTGCCTTTGCGGGGGCCCGCTCCATTGCGCTGGAGCCGTGGTGTCCGGGCAGGGGCAGTGACCGAGTGGCAGCCGCACACGGCGCTGGCACGATTCGGTGGCCACCATCTTCGAGGCCGCACGCGCAGGCCGGGGGCATTGCGGCGCTGACCTGGATACCGTGCGCTCGGGCCGTGAGCGCGGCCAGCTGGTTGCGGGTGCTGCCCTGTTTTCATCTGGGGCAGTACAGCTACCACGCGCGTATACGCGCCGCGGCATCTGCGCCGGCCGTGCGCGCGTTTGTGGATTTCATGGCGCGGCGCATCGGCAGGGGCCAGGCGGTGAGCATGGTCTTCTGTAGCCGGCCACTGGATGCGAAGGAGGCAGGCCTTTGGTGCGCACGCATTTCGGCGCCGCGCTCGATGCGCTGCTGCCGCGGCCTGCGCCTGTACAGCGGCGGCTGGGCGATACGCGCCCAGGGCGCTGTCCATTGAATGGGGGAGCATTTCATGCCGCGCGCCTTCTTCACGCAGTCCGATCGCGCCAGCCGTGCGGCCTGTCGCATCCGCAGATAGCAGGCATCTTTGCCCATGAGCTGCTGCACTCAGTGGCAGCGCCGGAAGGGCATGCTGTCACGCGGCAGGCCGCCTGGCTGCAGTTCAAGGCGCTGTGCACGCGCGGCGATCGTCTGCCTATGAGGCGCTGCGGACGATCCCGGCTGTTGGCATTGCTTGCAGCGCTTTTCCATGCCCCGTGGGCAGCAGGGCCGAGAGTGGGGAAGACCATGTGGCGCTGCGTGGCGGGCAGGGCGCTGCGGCGGGCGCCCTGATCGGGCCCACGTGCGGGGGCGCGTTGAGGTCAGCTGGCCTGGGTGTCAGTGCTTCGATCAGGTCATGGGCCGACCACATCGCGAGCCGCGCCAAAGCCCGCCACGTGCCGGGCGATGGATGCGTGATGCAGACACAGCGGAAGTCACCCAGATCGGTAATGGAACGCGGCTGCGGGAGCGCAGCACATAGCGTTCGCGCCGCCATCGCAGCACGCTGCCGGGGGCGGCGTGCTGGCCACGCCTTCAATGGCCACACGCTCCAGTGCATGCCAGCCCTTCGCGTCCACTTCGGCCGCGCACACCAGCAGGCTGACCGCCGGGTGCAGCTCCATGGCCCGCGTGGCGACTGCCAGTGCGCTGAGTGCAGAAAAGCAGCAAACTGCGACTCCAGGCCCAGGGCACCATGGACAGCCGGGGAGCGGGCAGTGCATCGCCAGCCCGGGGGCAGGGGGAGGTCGGCGGGCTGGGTTGCCAGGGAAGCGCTGCGGTGGCGGGCCAGCAGATCGCGCAGCACAGCTGCAGGCGGGGACAGGTGGGGCGTGTGGGCATGTCGGGCATGCGGAGCATGGCCGCCCCGTACTGTGGCGTGCCCGTGGCGGCTGCGAAAGCACAAGGCGAGTTGCGGTGGCATCGGTCTGCCATTGGCGCTCAAAAGCGTCACTTTGGCGACGATATCCTGGGGCCTTCCCCAATGCCCGGGAAGCGGGTGGTGGGCCTAGCCTCGCGGCACGGCGGATTGCCGCCGTCCCTTCCACTCACCGACACTTCAAAGCCCATCCACCCATGCCCTCCCAGCCCGCGCACCACGCTTGGCCCAGCCGCCTGCCCCATTCCCATCACCGTGCCCGCCACCAGCGTCTGGGACAACCTGCAGTCAATGCGCGACGCTACCCGCGACAAGCAGCCATCCGCTGACTTCGGCAGCTCCATCAGCTACCGCGAGCTTTGCGAGGGCACGAGCGCTGGCGGCCTACCTGCACAGCGGGCGTTGGTCAGCGCGGCGACCGCGTCATTTTGCTGAGAAGAAAACACGCCGGCCAACTCATCCTGGCGCACTACGCCATCTTCCCGCCATGCGGTGGTGGGTGCCGGTCAACCCCATGAACATGGCCGAGGAGCTAGCACTACATCAACGACGCCAGACGCCAAGTCGCCATCACCACGGCCGACCTGGCCCGACTGGCCAAGGCCAGCAATGCGATGGCGCACGGCCAGCGCTGGAGACCTGGTCGTCACCCAGTTCACGGCCGCCTTTCGATGCCGGGGGCAGGGCGACGGACGCACGCCCGTGCAGTGGAACGAATGGATGCCTCACCCGGCGTGAGCCGGCAGGCTCGAGGCGGCAGCGTCCACACATGGCCAAGCAGGCCTGGCCTGCAAACGGAAGCCGCGCCGCCCCATGTGGTGGGCCGCGACGACATGGACGTGCTGCCCTACACCAGCGGCACCACGGCCACCCCAAGGGCTGATGCACCGCACCGACCCATCAACCACAACGCCGGGGCGGGCAGCTACTGCGGCAGCGGCACCAGCGAGACCGTGGTCTGGCAGTCAGTGCCCATGTTCCACATCACGGGATGGTCTCGGGGCTGCACACGGCCATTCTGCGGGGCGCACCTGGTCGTTCATGCCGAGCGGGACCGCGAGATTGGCGGGGCGGCTGAGCTCTCGCTACCAGTCCCAGCTGGACAACATCCCCACCATTTCGGGATCATCGACCTGCTGGGCAGCCCAACTTTGCGCAGTTCGACCTCACAGCCTCAAGTACCTCGGCGGCGGCGGGTTGCGGCATGCACAGGCCGTGGCCCAGCGCCTGCTGGAGAATACGGCCTGCGCTTCAGCGAGGGCACGGCCCCCGGCCCCCCATGACGAGACGGCCGCGCACACGCACCAGCCACCGTTCGAGCATCCCCAAGCAGCAATGCCTGGCATTACCTTCATGAGCCACCGAGGCGAGTGTCATCGACCCGAAACCGCGGCCGTGTCCCGCAGGGCGAGCAGGGCGAAATCGTCGTCCAGGGCCCCGAGGTCTTCGACGGCTACTGAAGCGACCCGACGCCACGGCCCAGGTCTTCATGGAGATCGACGGCAAGCGCTTCTTTCGCACCGGCGAGCCTGGGCCACGTGGACGAGACGGCTACTACTTCATCACCGACCGCTCAAGCGCAGGATCAACGCCAGCGGCTTCAAGGTCTGCGGCGAGGTCGACGCTGAGTTCGCCAACCCCGCCACCAGGAGGCCTGCGTTGATTCTCCACGGCGCGACGCCTACCGCGGCGAGTCGGTGAAGGGCGGTTCGTAGTGACTGCGCGCCGGAAAGGAAGACACCACGCCGAGGACATCATCAGTGGTGCCGCGAGAACATGGCCGTCTACAAGGCGCCAAGATCGCTGCAGTTCGTCAAGGCCTGCCAAGAGCGGCAGCGGA
>JAGSMW010000216.1:0-12971 GCA_029286795.1 Byasa hedistus | reverse complement strand
AGACGGCCGCGCACACGCACCAGCCACCGTTCGAGCATCCCCAAGCAGCAATGCCTGGCATTACCTTCATGAGCCACCGAGGCGAGTGTCATCGACCCGAAACCGCGGCCGTGTCCCGCAGGGCGAGCAGGGCGAAATCGTCGTCCAGGGCCCCGAGGTCTTCGACGGCTACTGAAGCGACCCGACGCCACGGCCCAGGTCTTCATGGAGATCGACGGCAAGCGCTTCTTTCGCACCGGCGAGCCTGGGCCACGTGGACGAGACGGCTACTACTTCATCACCGACCGCTCAAGCGCAGGATCAACGCCAGCGGCTTCAAGGTCTGCGGCGAGGTCGACGCTGAGTTCGCCAACCCCGCCACCAGGAGGCCTGCGTTGATTCTCCACGGCGCGACGCCTACCGCGGCGAGTCGGTGAAGGGCGGTTCGTAGTGACTGCGCGCCGGAAAGGAAGACACCACGCCGAGGACATCATCAGTGGTGCCGCGAGAACATGGCCGTCTACAAGGCGCCAAGATCGCTGCAGTTCGTCAAGGCCTGCCAAGAGCGGCAGCGGAAGGTGATGTGGATAGTAAAGGCTGAAAGTACAAAACATCCTTAACCTTTGAAACAGAAAAAAGTGGTGACATAAAGTTTAGCTGTTCATTTCTTCCTAATCGTGTTACATTAATATTTATAGAAGTAATAAGATTATCTTTAGAACTTAAAATTTTCTTTACTTGGATTTTTCTTATGCGTTGTGACGTAAACATGACAGTTTTCAAGGAACAAGAGACTGAATGAAGTTATCCTTATTACAAAAAATACAGTTTGATCCTCTTCTGTACATACCATAGTATTTAAACAATCCTTACGGTCTCTAAAGTAATACTATTTATAACTGTATTTTGCATATGCGTATCGTAGTTCTCTAAGCACCAAAGTCAGGTAAATAGATTTTTTAAATGTTACACCGGATAAATCTTTACATAGCGTGACAAACTACTCTATTTAGATAAACAATTTTAATTAACCCCTATGTCAGTTAAAAACGCAGAAAGCAATAATTTCTACATTATTATTTATTTTCTCATCGTCTTTTTTAGAGATAATAAAAACACCCACTGAGTTAAGCTAAATGTACAAAAATAGATATTTGTTCTGGTAAAGATTTTTTAATGAACTGTGAAAAACTCTAGAAAGAAGCAAACTTTCCAAAGAAAACTGGAGAATTTTGATTGACTATAAAGCTAGAAAAGAACATTAGAGGTTTTTAAAGCTTTATTTCTTATACCAAACATAGCGTATTATCTTAATAGCTTAGAAAGAGTATCTTTGCTTAATGAGTTGTGTTCGAAGCGAGTACATTACATCAGCTGAGTTCAATAACTTGTATCCTTTGAGATCGTTGAAAACCTTCTCAAAACACAAAATATAGCTATAAGAATGTTGATCTTCTTGTCTATGCAAATGTTTGATCATAAAGGGAGAGTATTAAGATTTGACCACTTTCAACGATACTTTTAGTTCTTGTCTTTTTTTTGGTAATATTCTCAAAGAAATAATTTTTCTTATAGTTTAATTAAATCTAAAATTCATTCGTCCTTCATATACTTGATTTATCATATTGTAGAGAGGATTCGATTTTTCTTCTTTTTTACCTTAAAACCCATTAACGCCCTTATACCTTCATCGGATTTCCATTCGGTATCTCATTAAAAATATCCTGGATTTTTGCTAAAGACTCGGTAAAACTCGAGAAAAATATAATTTTTCGAACTTGGTTACCAGAATATGTTCTCTAGAAAATGGTTATTATGCTATCAGCTACCATTAATCTTTGTCTCTTGTAATTTTTACAACCTTAAATCATCGAGAAATTTTTATTAAGTTCTATAATAAACATGCTATAATAGAAGCCGAGTTATATTTTGAAACAACCCCAGCTCTTCACAAATTCTCCCTGCTATCGTTTTTCAAGGAGCTTTTAATCAAATTATTAGTTTTCAACTATTAAACTTAGAAATATTATCCAAAAAAGACTCTACCACACCATAGTCTTCCTCTATTAATACAGTTAGAAGAAATAGAATTAAAGAACTTTTTTCCTGAATAGCTATTTCATAACAATTCATTCTCTATATCACAAATGAGCTCTTTAAACGATTCGAACTTCGTGTAAATATACACAAAATTGCAACAATCTCTTCCGCCGTATGGATCTCATACATCTATAAAGATTGTGTTGTACCAATTGATTGTTATCTACCAAATAAGATATTGTGAAGTATTGTTGACTTCTTTTACTTCCATACAAAACTAAGATTTCTCTTGTAAGATCTTCATACAAACGGAACCACAAAGTGTATTTTTTTCATGTATATCATTGAGCTTCTTTGTTACAAAATCTTTTTCAGTTTGCCTACTCTAAAATCTTAGAAAAATTAGCAAATTTCTATCCTAACTTTAATTGCTTTCTTATTTCTCTATAAATGCACATAAAACAAAACCCAAATTTTAAAATAAGATTCCTTTTCTGCGTGCTCTTAATTCGAGAGCTCATGAAACCTTTATTTAATAGAGGATTTTGTTTTAAATATAAAATTTCCAGAATACCGTCAGCTGTATTGATTTGTGTCGTAAATGCCCGTTTTCATCTTGATTATTACAAACTCCAGACACTTTTTTCTTTTTCTTTCGTCATTCTTAATATCACAATAATATATTTGAATAAACTCTTAAGCTCACAAAACTTTGTGAAAGATACTCAAAAAAACCACTCAGGTTATCCAATCATTTGATTTTTGTTGCATTAAAAAATGATATTCAAACTCGAAGAGATTAGTCAAACAATACATAGGGTAAAAACAATCGTCTAAAGATATTTCGTATTTATAAGGAATCTTATGTAGAACAACACTTCGTGTGTCTTATTTTTTTTCGCCAATTTATTAATGAGTTTTTCACAGATCCACTAAAACAACAAATGTTTTTTGTTTGTAATAAAGTTATGATCTTCTTCTTTAAGTAGAGAATTCCACATAATTGTAGATTCTCATAATCTTATTGAACTCCAAAAATATATTATAATTAGAGTTAAATGTAAGTTGATTTACAGAATTAACGTAATTTTTATATTTTGCAATGTATTTAGTTCAACATCCTTCAGTTTTTTTTCTTTGTAATTTTCGTATTTCAGATTAAGGCTTACAAAAACAGCTTTTTAGATTTCAAAACTTCTTTTATACTCTGTGTAAATAGACAATTTCCGCATTTAAATCTTCCTTTTACTATAAAGCTTTTTCCATAGATTTGTTCGTTGATATTAATATCTCTGAGAATATTTTTATAATAATCTAGCTCTCTCTCAATTCTTTCTCTTTGTTTGATTAATCTCTCCATATGGGTTCTTATGTAAAAAGAATAAGAAAGTAAAAGAACCAACAAAGACTTTAAGGACTGTAGATGTTAAAATACTTACAATTATAAAAATTTTAAAAGACAATTGTCATTTACTGAAGATACAAATATTTAAAGATGTTTTGAAAACTGACTTAAAGTACTTTAATTTATGAAATAAATGATTCGGAATTTTCTAGGAGGACCAAGCACTGTAATATCTCAAAGTCTTTTCCTGTACACAATTTGAGAAAATGCTTAAAGTGTATTCTTGGCCTTAACTTGGTTTATTAGATGCTTAAACTTAAGCAAGGATTTCTAGAGTTTTTTATATTATTTATAATTTCGACTAGAAATTCTCGTAAACTTTTTATTTTACAAAGTTTTGCAAGATATAGTCCATCATCGTTTAATTATTAAAAAGCCCAAATTCTTAAAAAATATTCACTTTATTATAAATATGATATGATGCAAAAAAACTTTATCGAAAAGAATTTAGGTTGTCTTATAAAGAATTATGAATAGTGTCTGTATATTTACAAAGAGAGGACTATATCTCTGCCAAAACCCTGAAATTAAAATTTTTACTAATTTCACCCCTATAAACACGACAAATACTTATTTTAAGAAACCTTTCGCCGTCATTTTTGATGTACTTATCTCGAGTTAAAATTTAAAGTACTTATTGCAAATATTATGGGGATTCAAAGAAACACAAAGCCATACTTCTAGAAAAAAGTTTATTTTTCAAATCTTAAATTCAAAGTTACATCCTAATAATCTAAGAGCATTATTCCTCTAAAACAATCTTTGCTGTAGATAATACAAGCATCTAGCTTCGCAAGCTTTTCATCAACACCCAAAACCTTTATTTATTAACGATAGAATTCATCGAGTTACATAATCACTTCATGATGTCAGGCTCGTCATTCTTGAAGCTCAAAATCTTCTAAACAAGAACGACAGCTCTTTCAAACCACAGTAACTTGTAAACCTAGATTGTATACACTTTCATCTTCTATAAGACTGAAATTTATATCATCAATATTTTTTACTATTAATTTCTTATTTCTCTCCTCTATGCTGTTAAGTCTACAATGTGCATACTGAAAAGTAAGTCCCGTTCCATGTAACATTCTTAGCTCTTTTCTCAATATTCAAATTCATATCCTTTAATTCTTTTGGCAGAAAATCCATAACAACCAGAGTAGAGATGCTATTTTAAGCTGTATCCATCTATATTTTCAATTCCTGACGCTTTTCCTCATTAGACAAAATTTCCTTTTCATAACAGCTGCCGCCATATAATGATACCCTCTAAAATTTTACCGTTCCTTTTCTTGAAGACATACATGAACTATCCATAATTCACATGTAAAAAGCTGTTCTCGTCCTACCCAAAAGACCACAGCTGTTTTAAAAAGTTGTTTAAAATGTAATTCCTGCTCAGTTGCGACAACCTAAATCCCTTAATAGGATTATAGAGATTGATTCTACCTTAGCCCGGCAGATCCCTGTCAAATATAAGGTAGTTTTATCACACTTAAAGAACTGGTTTTCCTAAACTACCGAGATCCACACACATAGATCCGTCCTCTCCTCTCTCAAAAACTTTTTGGTTGTGAAATAAATCACTAATTTCTCGTCCTAAAGCTTTCCCTTCCTCCTGAATATGCTTCAATTCAATACCTATTTTTTTGTAATAGCTACTGTTTTAGAACCTGTTTTCGCGAAACATTTCGCCAAAGAGATAGATATTCCCGTCCCTTCTCTTTTTCCATTTTCCATTTTCATAAAAATATTTTTTTTGCCTTTTCGTCAACAGTCTTGTCAGTTCTGCATCTTTATTATTTTAACATAGATATTGAACAGATGCTTAATAGGATCCTTTTCTACTCTTCAGTAGAACCATATCTCTTGTATCCAAGCAAAACTAACCAAATTGTTTCCCCATCACGCCAAATAATAATCCCAATGGCTTATAACCACAGGCATATAAAATTTTTGATAAATTTACCCAAGATTGTTTGTTCAAAAATTTCCCATGTGAAATATTTTTAGGCAATGTTTCGTACTGCTAAAGTCAATAACCACAGATTCACTATTACCAATTTATTATTTCCATATGCACTCACCTTTTGTCTAATATCCTTATAAATACCATCCACAAAAAGAGTTTTAGGTTATGTTAAAGCTAACAGGGGCCTCTCTCAGATAAATTCAGAAAAAAAAAAAAAAATATATGTAAGGAATTTGAGAAGTCAAAATTTTTGTATTGTAAAAAATCCTTAACAACATCTTTGGGGGGCATCTGATCTAATTTTTAATAAAAAGAATGTACAGTGTGGTTTTGAAGTGCTGTTACAATTCTAAGCATCTTTTTTAAAGATCCTCCTTTCCTAAAATCTGTAACCTTTTCAATTTCGAATAAAATCTTTTCAATAATTGTATCTAAAAACATAGGGGTAAATTTTTGAGACTTCGTGTAGATTCTTACTTTAATTCCACAGCACAAAAAATACTCATCAGATTTTATAAAAAATAACAAATTATCTGTATCTTAAATCAAGCATATTCATTAATGACTAATAAAGCTTAATATCGATAAACAATCCTAATTTAACTTTGCCCAGTGATAAAAAAAAAGTTCTAATCTTATTCCTAAGACAAGTAAATTCAAGTCTATGATTTAGATTAAGATACAATTAAACTAACTTCTAAATCAAAAAATTAATTTAAGCATGATAAACAACTATAGACCCACGAAAGTCCTAATGATAAATATTAGACTAAAATCCTAAGACTACTCTTAGGGTACCTCAAGTACATGCAATATGCCATCCTAGCGCAGGGGTCATGCTACTCTTCTCTGTGTTGTTTAAACAATTGCGATGGCTAAGCACACCCCTACAACTTTTTTTTTTATTTAAATATTTAAAATAAAGAACAACAAAATGCTCTCATCCGGGTTCGAACCGGGGGGGGGGAAGACCTCCTCCTGTAAGATGCGTGATAACCACTAACTATGAGAGCTATTTTTTTCATTTATCATAGATACAAAACATAATCGTTGATTAGAATACAGTGTTTTCTTGATGATCTATGTATGATTTTCTTTGGCATTGGGTAACTTATCCTTTATTTTTTCAATCAAAAATGATTGATACATCTCCTTATGCAAAAAAGATTATTGGTGTTTAAATACATTAAAGTTTTAAAATAAGGTAATGGAGAGTGTATTAATGAAACCTTGAATTTTTTCATTTTAAGATGAGATGAAGAAGCTTTATAGCAATCTGAAACAAGATTCAAAATACATGAATACAACTGTTTGACAACAAACTAGGGTGTTTATTTTTTACATCCACAATCTTCATTACATTAGCTTTCAAACTTTGATAGTGGGTCCTTTTGAACCCAATGCCTTGAATCTTCGTATTGAGGATAAAATAGCGCATTTCACGAAGAAATATTTGATGTATACCCTCGAAGTATTGATAGCGAAGCGGAAAACCCTGAACTACGAGTATGCAGATTAGATGCCATTCTCAATCGCATTTACTCTGAACTACGAACAAGGTGCATAGAAATAGTTCGATAGATCGAGGATGCAATTTTCAATCATTGAACTTGAGTCAAGCACCAAAAAACTTGCATCGTGCTCCATCAGCATCCATATCCCAATTTAAATGAATGTCCCCGTTTGTTCCCTCGTGGAATGATAATGTTATGGATGATATCCTCCAAATATCTATAACGGAAATAATTTTCTGAATATTGAAGAGGAGCAAGAGATACTCATCTGAAACCACGAGTATCATGGTAAGAGGACGATGTAGGATTAAAAGCAGTAACTTGAAGGATAGGCCTTTTATATGTGAATATCCTGAAGCAAAAGGCTTTCAAAACAGATTTGAAAGCATTTGAAGAGACATAACAAAATGCATACCAGTAGAAGACCCTACAAAATGTCCTATCCTTGATGTATGAGTCTTTTTTCAAGATCAGATAACCTTTCTCAACATTTTAAGATCCATATGTTTCCCTCAAACAGCTATTGGGATTAATTTTTAGATCATACCACTTTAACCTAAGAATTTAGATTAAAGATTTCGGGTTTCTTTTACTCGTGGAATTTGATACCAATTTTAATTTTCATCAAATTTCAGTTGAGAAAAAAATTTAGACATGTTTACTTCATTGATACCTGACTAGAATATAAATAAATATTTAGTGTTGAGAGATATTTAGATTAATTTATGTCATGTATATTTTCTAGCTTTTTTTTTGCATAGAATTAAAAATTTTTGACTTTTTTTAGAATTAACCTAATAATAAAATTTTCCGATACGCGAAAAACACAAAAAATAGAATTTATAAATAAAATAACTCTTTTGAAAACAAAATGAGAAAAATTTTATCAATATGTGTTTGGAAACACATTTTATAGAAAACAAATACACTAAAACATTTTTATTTTTTCTAAAAACTCAAAGATTTATGCCTTTGTCAGCATACAATAGAAAAATTTTTGAAGTTCGGTTGCTTTTGTATTTACAGATTGAAAATAAAAATTATTTTTTTCTGAACAATACTATTTCCTCTAGCAATTGGAAAAAACAATTCTAAAATTTAATAGGTTCTGAATAAAATATACATATTTCTGACCTTAACAAAAGAGAATGAATCTCTTAAAAGGATTATTTTTTAAGTTAAAAATCACCATTACCAAGAGACCCATTTCACACATTTTTCAAAGTTTATCTTAACCTTTGCAAATTTATGAAAAGCTTTTCACATTTAACAACTCTTCGAAACCACTGTTTAAGAAGTAAAAGCCCCACAACGAGATATTTTTTAGGATAAGTTTTTTTCTCATCTCAAGAACCAACTATAAATGGGGTTTAGAAAGAATTCCAAATCCAAATCTAATCCTCATGCACCACGATTTTGTGTTCCTTTTTCTATACAATGCAAGATATGTGGAAATACATCTACAAAAATAAGAGATACAATGCTATCAAGGAGATTGCAGTTGTGAAGATTACTTTGGATTACAAAAATACAGATTCTACATTAAGTGATTGTTGCAAAGTGAACTAATTTCTTTCAAAACAAATCCTGATAAGGGTGAATACAGTCGACGGTTGGGATGTAAAAAATAGAAGAAAGTTCCCAACTAAATTCGTCTTGAGGGATTCAAGCATTAAGAAGGGGGAGGTAGATCCATACTCGAGAATGAGGATCTTAAGAGAGATGTGTTAGCATGTTAAAAATGGATAAAAAAAGGAAGTAAGAGTTGTTCAAAGTTTTTGAATCCCTATCATGTATATGGGGTTTTTTTAACAATCATTATCAAATTTTATTTACATTACCTGCTTGAGGATTAGTCAAAGTCTTAAAATGCGCGACTTATGCATTGCTTGGGGGGGGGATTTTGTATAATGTTATTGTATAAAGTTTCACTGCCACTTAACCCCTCAATTAATGGAAAGCGATCTAAATAAATTAGAATACTATTTCTAAGGAGCCAAAGAACTTAGATAAACGCTTAAAATTTTACAGAAATTTTGAAAGTGTTCCGTCAAATTTAGAGAACATAGAAACCATCTCAAGCAAAATTAGGCAAGGTTTTTCGAATTATATAAAGAATTTATTGAGGTTCTTGAAGAAAAAAGCTAAGTGTACCTTAAGCAGTAATGTCTTTTCTTATGTGGTCTAGCTTGGCAATAAGATTGCCTTGAGCTTGACAAATTACAAAATCGTCCCTTATCTCTAGGTTGCTCTTGTTTGTTCAGTAAAAATCTACACATTTTCATTATTAAAATCTCATTTCCTTTTTCAGAATCGCCAATTGACTGAATTATTGAATGTAATGTTGTCATTGTCCATCTAACTAACTATTAAATAGTAAATTAATTTCTTTTTTATCTGCTCATCTTGTTTCTTATTATTTTTTTAATACAGGTAATGTATTCTCCCACTTCTGTTTTTTAAATTCCTCGTCAGATAGAAAAATAAATTGTCGATATTGAAGAATATAGTTTTTTAAATTTAATAATCATTCTTCTGTTGTAAATCCTGTATCATTTATAAATTTAAAGAGTAAAGAATAATTTTCTCTTGTAAAAGCATAAAGGTAAACCTCTTATGAGATGCTAGCATCTAATTTATTTCTTACAGCATATCTGTTCAAAAATCAAAGATTATAGGATTTTAAGTCAATAGTGTATGAAATCTGGTTAAAGTAAAAGATGAGTAGGTCGTGTAAGACAAAAATCCAAAGAAATTGCCAATCATCATCACAAAGTCTCGTAGCTATTCAGATTATTGTATCATAAAAATCTTATTCTGCTATGTGCTTAAATACAAAGTTTAGAATTTAACTTGATCCATCCAAAGAAACATCAATTAAGTTTGTCATATCTGCCAGTTAAAGGACCAGAGAAGAACCCTCGTCGTACTCATAATAAAGCAAATCTAGCTCTGTAATTGAGTCAGAAAACGAAACTTTCTCTGTTTCCATAGATAATTTATAGCAACAAGATTTCTGTCCAAGGTGGTCGATTGCTTGTAGATGCAAGCCAACAATATCGGAATGTCAAGTGGTACATTTCTCCGTAATTTCTAATCCAGACTATCTTTAAAACAAATATTTGTGCTCAACAATTTTAATGTCTAAAGTTGGTTTTCTATCATTGAAATTCTTCTATACATTCTTAAGCTGTGGAAACTCTTTATAATTTACCAAGATTGACTCTTAGTGCATTGCAATCTAATTCATATCATTTAACTAATTATTTGAATTGAGCCACTCGTTCATTATGTGTGATAACATATAAGTCTTTTTACTTTTAAGAGAACTCAAGTTAAGATTGAATGGTACGATTTCAGAAGTTTTTTATGCTTTGTATCAATTTCACACAGCAATGCTTATTATAATTTACTCTAATATCATCTATAGATTCATATACGGTAGTTTTGTATGGACCTGTATGCCGGGGTATCTTTTTTGGTATTCTCAACTATATTTATATATCGCTGTAGCTAATCGAAAGCATTTTCTGTTCTCCCACACACTAAATGGATGTACTTTGAGAAACATGTACTCTGTGAAATAAAAACTTCCAAGTCTAGCATTCTTCTCTCTGTCTGTTCTATCTCTGAAAAGACTGAGCATTTAAATTTATTAAGAAAAAACATGCTAATTTTTTTTTTTTTTACTTAAATACCAACCTGTCAAACACATCAAATCATTAAAAAAAAAATCAAGAAATAGGAAAAGAACTTAAGATTGCGTATTTTATCTTAAAAGAACTAAGATCGTTTTTTTAATGCATAAAATATGAATGACAAAGTTTATTAAAAGCTTGCAATCTCATATTGTTTCAACTAAATAAATTAATTCAGAATATATTGATAAACTAAAATCACCTTCTTAGATTTTACTCATAAAATAAATTTGATTTTAGAAATACGTTGTGTTTTTAAAAAGCATTGAGCACGTGAAAGAAAAAGCAGCAAACTAAAATTTTTCGAAATTTCGTTCTTACTTTTAAGAGATATCATTCAATGACTTAGATACAATACATTTACCGCCAAAATTACGGCCCTCCCATCTCATCTAAAATACCTTGACTAGTTAAACATCCTCGAAATATAAAATAAAATAACTTCTGGAGAAAACAAAATAAGAAAAAGATCAATAAAACTTGGCAAGAAAGGCAAGGTTACGTATTAATGGATTTAAGAAACATATCGTGTTAAAGATCTTATCAAAATATTTCTTTTTACAATTTAAAAAAATGTAATTTAATTCTTAGTTTAGGGAGAGTTGTCTTACGGCAGTTAAAGTCTTGCCTCTTTCTAACAAGAACCACTTATTGATATTCTTCATCAGTTCACTACTTTTTAATTCGAAGACTTTTTTTTGGGACTTTTACCACTCATATTTCAGTTATTTAGGTAAGCATATTTATTACTATCTATGTCTAATGGCGTACTTTACTTTTCACTTACAATGAACCTTCACTAAATCCAAAATCTATCATTTTTTATTTTAATATTAATTGAATTGGCATTTTCAATCTATCGGCTAGATTACGTGAACACATTCTTCTATTTTAAATAAATTAACCAAGTAAAGCATATTTGGGTTATTTGACACCTCAAAAAAAACAAATAGCTTTGTCACTTCAAATATTTCTAATTAATGCTTGAGTAGTAAACACGACAATACAATTTTAACAATATAAGGACAGGATGAATTAAAACTCTACAAACGAAGAATTATTTTAAACTATAGGTTTTATGTGTATCTTGTAATTGATTCTAATTGAAATTCTACTTAAAAGCCCACAATGGGGGTTTTTAAGTAAACTACTTTGTTAACTGTGGCCTGGCAGTTCTCTTTTAATATGTGCCACTCTGTTTCGATTTTGTTTAGTTCAGGCTTTTTAAAAAAGTTTTGTTTCAGGTTAATAGTTTACGCACTATAGTTTTCTAACAGATTTTTAACAATTTAGATATTTTTCTGAAATTGAACATCCAATTCTGGAACTCAAGTTTTTATTTTACTTTTAGAGCTTCTCTTTTAAAAATATTAAGTTCGCTTTAAAACGATATCTTTTTTGTCAATTCACAATTGTTTGTTTTAAAAGCTATGGAAATTAAAAAGATTAGTATATTTTTATAAATGTTGCATAAAACTTAAAAAGAGCTTTTTTTGTGTGAAAGAAGGCTTCAAAACATGCTTTTTCATTGCAAAAAAATCTATGTTACTTTTAAAAAAAAATCTTAGATAATAGGTCTTTAAAATGTGTCAAGATAGAAACTGGTTGGTAAACCAGGAATCGGCCTTTAAAGGAAAGATTTCAGCAAGTAGTAATTTAGGCTCTCTCTTATTGTTACTTTTTGTAAAAATTGAGAACTTTGTACATATTTAATTGTTTAGTGATAAGGAGGGGGTAGGAATTGTTAGAATTGTTTGTTATAGTTTAGTATAAATGAAAAACCACATGAGATTCACAAATAAACATTCAACAATCAAAAGTATATGTATATTACCGCAAATACCCTAATAAAGTAATTTAAAATTAGTATTTTTACAAAAAGCAAGCGGAATATCCTTTAAATGCTCAACTCTTCTCCATAAAATTTATTAGAACCTTAAATTTTTTTACTCTATTGTAAAAAAATCAGAGCATATTATCCAAAAAAGATTCGTTAATAATAGGTTAAAAGAAACGACCAAGGATAAAGTTTTTCTATATCAAATTTTTATCTCTTACCACTCGACCTAAATTTAAAGAGTTATGTTAACACGTAAAAACACCGATATTTTTTTACCCCTCCCTTGTTCTACTATAAAGAAAAAGGTTTGTAACAAGGTTAAGTTTAAATGACCATTCGGTACGGTTTAGGTTAGTTGTAAAATAAAAATAGAAAGCTTATTAACACAGAAAAGTTTTTTGTTTGTTGATAAAATGGCTTTCTGTCGTGTACTTATGAGCTGTTACTTTGCTATCCCCCGGTTGTATATTAGTATATAATTTATAAGAAATATGCAGAGTCTAAGAGGTAAGATCTCAAGGGG